>JAFEMH010002128.1:0-373945 GCA_022495995.1 Adenophora triphylla var. japonica | reverse complement strand
AAATTTGATTTAACTTTACAACTTAAACATACTTAACAAACCATTCCCAAATAACTTCATTCCTCTCTACATGGAAGGAAGAGTTGAATAACTTTTGAAAAAGTAACAACCTCGCTTTAATTACAAAAGACTTTAGTTATAATGTAGAAACTAAGTTCATACACACTAAACTCCACAAAAGGATATATTGATACTTCAAAATACATTTTCTACGCCAACTCATACGTACTCCGACAAAACCCAAATACCACATCCAACTTGTGCTTCTCGTCCTCACTTGGCCGGTCCGCCTCGTCTCATGATCTAAAAACATTAAAGGGAGCAGGGGTGAGAATAAATCTCAAAGAAGTTATTATGAATGCAAAAGAATATGCCAAATAAAATGCAACACATAACAAAAGTTGCATACAACACATTGGAAAAGCCGTAAACACCTTCCATTACCTTGGTTTACCTTTTCGCGTCCGAACAATAGTCGTACAACATTGGGTATAATACTCCACTCTTAGGTGAGTGCCGCTTTAAGCAATACGTCACATCTTATAAGTGACCCATTTTTCAGTGGAACCATATAAGATAGTAAAGCAACTCGTAAGGCTTTCGGCTCACTACGTGATGCTATAACCCACTCCGTGGGCCAGGAGGGAACTGCCGCGTATATAACATAATCCGATCACATTAGGTCACACTTCCATAATTGATCGTATTATGTTATACCCCAACATCAATCGATTAACACATTATACAAGCACATAATAGTTACTGGAAATATAATCCACAAAAGGGGATAAACAATATAGCCACATGGTAATATATACTACCTGTTCAACCAATATCATAGCGCAACATTTATTTAAACACACTACGCATAATATAATCAATGAATAAGAAACTCAAGTAAGGCAATAAGGTATCATCAACCCACCCTACATAGTCATACATACAACAATACATGGCCTCTATAAAGGTCCAAAGCTAAATATACCAAGTTGGGATCACATTGGTCAAGGCTGCTAAACTAGTCTACCAAGCTGCTTTCCAAACAATATTTAAAGTACTTCCTCAATTCCATTTTGATCGGACTTAAGATACACATCACAGTAGCTGCAACGTTTTCCTACTTTAATCTAGGTTAAAGAGAGATTTCATTTTGGTTCTAGTTTGATTAGGTTTGAAATGAACTCCAAAGTTATGCACATGTAACCAAAGCCAGGCACGACACTAGTGCCCTGCACGACCTCGTGCCCCTTTCGACCCCCTCACCGAACCTCGGCTTCCCCAACAAGGCATCGATTCTTCCTTTCTTAACCAGGTCACGACTCAGGACTTCCACATGGAACGACTCGTGCTCCGAGGGCACGACTCGCGCCAATTTTCCTTAAGTTACTGTAATCCACTCTGGCCTCCCAGGCACGACTGGTGGTTACTATACGGCTAGCTGGCACGACTTCGCGTGGCTCGAGGGCACGATCACACGCCACGGCCGTAAATAGGTACATTAGCATAATAATTCCATAACTCCAAGAAAACCAAATTTCCTACCCAAGCTTCCCTTTTATTGATGAACCTAAAGGTTTACTAAATTTCATACTTCTCATACTAAGTCATTTAGACCCAAATGATGTAAACCTCAGATCATTACACATATGATTTCCCACCCATTTCACTAACACATTTCAAATTACCCTTTTTAATCTAATCAATCCATTCTTCTGTACCCTTTTATACAACTTTCATGGACAATAACATAGCTTCACAACTTCATCCTAAATCATTTAAACCCAAAATGATATAAACTCCAGATCATTTACCACATGATTTTCAACCCATTTTACTAACACATTTCAAGTTAAATCTTCTAAAACTAACTCCACCCATTTCCTCTACACTCTAAATCCCCTTAAATGAACCCTAACATCATTCTATGTCAATTTCCAATTTCTCAACTCCAAGAATAGTCTCCAAAAAGCATTAAACAACCATCATATTAACAAGAACAACATTAAGAGTTCATGAGCATTTAATGAAGCGGAAGGGTCATAATAACTCACTCTGCAAGACGTGAAATGAAGAGCTGGAACACTCTCTTAGAAGATTTTCTTGGCTGCGTCGATCCACTCTCCTAGCAGAATTGCCCTAGCAGGAATTCAAAAGTACACTTGGAGAACATCTGTTGGAAAATGGAGAAGAATTGACTTCTCTACATGGAACTTGGGAAGTAAGGCTTTCAAGAGTCAAGTTTCCACGAGATGATTCGGGGAATCAGTACAATAAGAATTAACATTAAGAAAGTTCGCACATTTAATGAAGCGAGCGGTCATACACCGTCAGTATGGGAGCTTCTGATCACCTCTCCTACTAGCCAGTGCATGACTGGAGGATGAGCACCGGAGTAATGGGGAGTCTGTAGCAGCAGCTGTACATGGTCGATTTTGGGAAGACTAAAGTGGAAAATGCCTTGTGAAAGATGGAGTGAGAGCGTTCGTCGAATAAGAGTGAGGAGAGCAGGGCCTCCACGCAATACCATAAATAATTCAAGGCTTTCACAAAATAAATAATTCTGGGTCCTCTCTAAATTCCAAGGTAGTGAAATTCAAACTCCCTTTATTCTAATTTTCCTTTGCCCACATTACACATTAACCTCATTTCCATTCTTTATATTATTTTCTATTTTTATACTTTCCCCCTAATGCTTTATCTAATGTCTCTAGCACCCTAAGATTTTAAAATCATTTTCAAAACCATCTTTCATCTTAAAATAAGAATTTAAAAGACATAAATTCGAGGAAGCACATAAAATTACACATTAATATTAAAAGCATATAATATTTTATTAAAATTAGTGCGCTAGTGGTTAGGTCGTTACACTCACTCTTCCTTAAAGAAAAATTCGGTCCCGAATTCGACCGTCACTTACCTAAATGTTCAACCCGCCTGCTACTTATGTATACCTCGTACTCCAATTCCTCAAATAGTCTCTTCAATGTTGTGATTCTTCCCCAAGATTTCTAATTTCATTAATAATACCGCATTACAACTTAATGTTCCAAGAATATCATACAAATATCACTAACCCGAATTATTTACGATCTCAATAAAAAAATATAAAAAAAATAAAAGTATTACAACTTATGTCACCAAATACATTACAATATTACATTAAAACTTCAAATACTCTATAAGTCGCTTCCAAGCCGCCAGTTTATCACCAAATCACCAACCTTTTTCTAGAAGCTTCAAATGGATTAACAAACTTTGGCGCTCAATTTACCTTAGGCCTTGCTTCACCAACCACACACCCCAACAAATTGGCTGAGATCGATATTTTCTTCCCGAACCACGCCTCATACGGTTTTACTCTCAATGCTAGAATGATAACTGCTATTATACGCACCCAATCACCGGTAACCATTACAATGCTATCGACTACTAACATCCATTGTACATGCCCGTAGCATATCCTCAACAATAAGTAATGATTCCCAAAATTTTCACAATAAGCTAAACTTAATAGCATTCATACATTCCAAAAAGGACCTTCCCAAATGATGTGCTATCCAATCCTATTTAATACTATGGGGTTTATTTACAATCAAACTATGCCCCTAACATATATGAGACTTCGATCAAAGAATCTCATCACTATATACATATATAATGAAAGTAGAAAATACAATCAACTTTCTAGAAACCAAAACAACATACTCCTTTTTACTTCCGAGGCAACCCAATCACAAAAGCCATCTTGATAATAATACTCTCAAGTTCAATCTAGAACTCTAAATATTTTAATAAACCTTTCTAACGTCAATATTCTTCATTTTCACATTTATGACCAAACCACCTTGATCTTCATGACTCTCGCTTAAAACGAAAGTTATTTCGATTATCTCGTCCACAATTCTCATAATACAAACATTAAATAATCGCCCATGGAATAATAAATATGGACATGCTAATAAGACCCCGATTCCATAAACGGAATATGATTCCACCATATTTCTGACAGCCACAATGGTTCCAACATACCAGTCCAACAGATGTATCAATATCCTAATGCAAATGTCAAGCCGCCCACAACGGGAGATCCAACCTCCAATACAAACCGAGCCTACCGAGACCGTCACATTAATAACCCCACAATTTATCAAATCATTTCTTGGGATCAAAACTTTAATATAATTACAATCACTATAGGGAACTAGGTTGCCTTTCTACTTGCTTCAGACAACTTATATCTTTAGAATAACATGTCTTTCTAATATTTACAACATCTCTTTCGTAATTCCAAAGGATAGATAAAAAGAGATTCAATGAGACTCGAATGGTTTACGAGTTTATTTAAAACCTGCTCCCCCATACCAGCTTTAATTAACTAAACCACTCACAAATTTAAGAAATTTCAAAAAGATTGATAAGCTAAACAAAACTAACCCGGGTAATCTGAATTATCTACTCACTGCACCGTGCCCATACCAAATGTAGATAATCAAATTACTCATACATATATTACTGTGCACAAAATACGGTTCACCGACCTTATTGAAATCAACTATCCCCGAAGGGCACAAATGCTCATACAGAGGTTCAATATACAATCCAAAGTTTTAAAACACATTTAAAAACAATTTCCTAACATAATATTCTTTTGTGCTTGATTTCTCTATTTATAAAGTAGAGCCACCACTCGATAATATTTATACTTAGTTAAATTCTCTAAGAAAACACAAGTTAAAGTGAAGCTAATAAGCTGGTGGAAATAATCACTATCTATTGATAAATAAGAAAAGGCAAAATAATAAAGGAAAGAAAGAATATGAAGCGGCAGGCAAGCCAAATGGCAATGCAATGTCACGGCAGCTGGAAAACATTCGCAGATAATAAACTTGGTAGATCATCCTCAATTCAATAATTCCTCAAGTTGAATATTCTCAACACTTTTATTTAATTGGGGCCATCCATTCACTACGCTTTTGATATTGGTATCATACTTAGAAATAACGTACGCTGCAAACATCAAATTTTCGATCAAATACCATGATTTCCTAATAAGAAAATATAATTGTGAACTATTGACATATATCAATCATCCCCAAATTGCGATTAAACACAATGCTGTAAACTAACTTACCTCTCGATAGACCATCAACAAACTCAAAATCCGTATAACGTCAATACTTCCCCAAGCATCACACCCATCTCTCATAATGGAAGTTACGTGCAACTAAGTCAACATATAGGTGTCATTATCCTCAAGTATCCCGCCTTCCAATAAGCATTTATCTCATTTTATATTCTCAACTAATGATGGAATCATTTTTCAAAAACAAACCATCATACATATATCACCAATTTATGAAGTTGATCATACAAGTCACCAATAACTACATCTATTATACTTCTCTTCACATTTACCCTATTTACTTCTCCATAACTAATACACAACCACAATTCAAAACGGTCATACTAGATACAAATGTTGTCTTAAGTATATCCTCACAACAAATATTCACCGTAATTGTAACACCCCGAAATAGTTTCAACTAATAACTAACACGAGTATTCTAATAGTTTTCTAAAATCGGGCCATACAAATCATCAACAAGTAATAATCTAATACTTATTCTTCAAAGGGCGCTACCAATTCTGAGATTCTCCATAATGCTATAAATAACCACTGGAAGTATCATCTTTTCTAAATATGGTAACAATTCATTCTTACGGGAAATTCCACATCGAGCTTATTGATCTTCTTTATCAAATAATTTCCCAAGTCGAGTCATCAATTTCATTATCCCAATTAGTGTCCTCTATCTAGGGATCCGAATATCAAAATAGTACCTTATATCAACTCAAAGCCTCAATATCCCGGCATGATAATTCGATGGAACCCATTTTTGAAACTCACATGAAAAACACCACTTAGTCAACTTATAAAAAGGTGATATCACCTTTTACAAGAATATCCGATTTCCTATTCAAATTAGTAGCAAGAATACAATCAATCTCTCATTAGAGAGAATATACTTATAGCAAAATAAGGCAAATATATGTTAGTTCTATAAGAACTCGGTACTCGGCTGATATCTTATAAACCATATACTTCCACTTAGACTATCACTTTCACTACTAGTCTAATATATCTAGTCTCCACCACGAGACACCAAATGTATAAATACCTCACTAAAGTTATACAACCATAAACCACTCTTAATTAGGCCATATACCTAACCTCAACTAAGTGTTCACCAATTTATTTACCATTCCAAGGTACATGAGAGATAATTCAAGTGTCTTTTACTCAAATATAAACACATAACCCAGCAAATAACCTTCACATTCCCAGCCCTACTTTTTTACTATTTACGCATATATGACATAATATCAATTAATCAGACTTATCCGCCTCAATCCACACACTAGAAAGTGCAAATCAAACATAGATAAGGAGACCTCGCTTCTTGCACATTCCTCCCCAAACAACACGTCAACAACTACTCAAATATTTCAGTCTAATATAGCAATAATTCACCTGATTAGTATCTCTTACCACATCTCACTCCGGCAATCCATGCCCACTTCCTTAATCACAATTACTATGATAATCAAGAATGATTCGAGGTACTCTCCCATAAGAAAGTAGAACCTCCAAAGCACATAAGGCAACTCTTAGGCCATTTATGCAAATAAAAGCGAAATGTAATGCCACATGAGAACGAAAATGAACGGCAGAGTTTCTAGAAAAGTATGACCCTCTAACTCCTGAGTCAGTAATATACTCTCAAATGATTGTGGAGGAATCTATCTCTCCATTTTGCTCCACATTTCCTTGATTCCTTTTCTGGGTTGGGTCATTATCATTTTCCTCACATTGGAACAAATTCCCCGCATTAAACCCTCGACGCCGCCTATCACACACTCTCACTGGGCAGCTAGACTCTACTCCGAGAACTCTAACCGGAAGCTCCTGGATACCAATCAATAATGTAATAATATATAAAAATAATAATTTAAAATAAATCATAATGTAACCATGGAGGACCCCAAACCCGGAACCCAACCCGTGTTCCGAGTTAGAAGGTTGTCCCCAATAGAACTCAAACCACCTAAACTTTTTAAAACTTTGATTTAACTTACAACTTTAAACATACTTAACAAAACCATTCCCAAATAACTTCATTCCTCTCTACATGGAAGGAAAGAGTTGAATGTAACTTTTAAAAGTAACAACTCAAGCTTTAATTACAAAAGACTTTGGTTAAGGCAATGTAGAAACTAAGTTTTATACAATAACTAACTCCACAAAAGGAATCTATACCAAAATACATTTTCTACGCCAACCTATACGTACTCCCGACAAAACTCCAAAATACCACATCCGAACTCCTTTCCGTCCTCACTGGGCCGGTCCGCCTCGTCTCAGATCTAAAAACATTAAAGGGAGAGGGGTGAGAATAAATCTCAAAGCAAGTTATTGCTTGAATGCAGCAATATGCCAAATAAAAATGCAACACATAACAAGTTGCATTACAACACATTGGAAAAGTCAGAAACACCTTCCATTACCTTGCTTTACCTTTTCCCGCTTCCGAACAATAGTCGTACAACATTGGGTATAATACTCCAATCTTAAGGTGAGCCGCTTAAGCAATACTCACATCTTATAAGACCCATTTTTCAGTGGAACCATATAAGATAGTAGCAACTCTGTAAGGGCTTTTGGCTCACTACAGATGCTATAACCCCGACCACGTGGCACACAGTGAGGGGATTCGGTCATTGCATATAACATAATCCGATCACATTAGGTCACACTTCCATAATTGATCGGGGGATTATGTTATACCCTCAACATCGCCCGATTAACACATTATCAAGCACATAATAGTTACTTGAAATATAATCCACAAAGGGGATAAACAATATAGCCACATGGTAATATATACTCATGTTAAACCAATATCATAGTGCAACAATTATTTAACACACTATGCATAATATAATCAATGAATAAGAATCACACGGTAAGGCACCGAAGACGCTCATGTTCATCCAAGGTTCGAGTGCACCATTTATGTAACATGCTAATCATAATACAAGGTCCATGAGGCACCTAAAACGTCATCTCTAAGGTTCGAGGCACCTAAAACGCCATCTCCAAGGTTCGAGGCACCTAAGACGCTATCACACACAACACTAGGAAAGCAATAAATCGTAATCATCCCCAAAGAAGCGTAGATAGCCACCAGACCGAAAATGGTCATTCCTATCCCCAGAAGAGCGGATAGCCATCCGACCGAAAATGGTCATCTCTTACCCCCAGCAGAGTTTCTCTCCAGCAACCAACTGCAGAACTCGCTCATCAGGTTCGAGGCACCTAAAACGCCATCATCTCCAGGGTCAAAGACCCGAACTACGACTGGCTTGATTCCCATTCGGGATACGTAGGTAGCCTATTGAATAGGTTCAGCCACCCGATCACTCGATCATCCTGCCAAATATGGAGCCTTACTCTTATCGACGACCCCGCTTCCTTCGAAAGCGCCGTCGCCGAGGGGCTACTGTAAGTGCTCCAATTTGAGCTTGTTAGAATTTTCGTTAGAAAATTAACGAAAGTTATAACATTTCTAACAATTCCTAACATTTCTAACATTTCTAACCAACCAAGGGTAGATTAGGGATTGCCAAAAAAAGATAAACCAAGGAAAGGAATCAAAAAAGCAAAAGAAATAAGAAAAACCAAAAAAAGAAATGGCTGGAAACATAATCTGGCTGGTTAATTTGAATTTTAAAAAAGATTATTCCTCTTGTCCAAAGCCTGGAGCAGCATTTAATGAACAGTGCACGCTGCAGGTCCTATCCGCGCGGATGGGATTGCAATTTTCAGAGGGCTATAAATTGAGCCCTCCAGTCACAAAAATAAAGAAAAAGAAGAACATAATTCACAGTATTTGGCGAATATACTCGAGAAAACAGTGAGAATTCTATAAGAATTGTCACCTTTTTCTCTTGAATCTTCCCAACTTTCACTCACTCAAATCAAACCCAAACACTCTTGCATTCAAGCCTCAAACACTCATATATTCAAGCCAAAGCCCCAAAATACAAAGAAGATAGGTATAACCTCCCTCTTCTTACCCTAAATCTTTCATCCATGCATGCATTTTCAAACTATAAAATGTAGTTCATTCTTCTTCTTGTCTTAGATCCAAGAAGATCACCATGGAAGTTCATCTCCATGGATGATCTTCTACAAGGATCAACACTTTCTTCAATGTGTTCTTATTTTCTTGCAAATGCATTTTCAAAACCCTAAAAACCATTTTCAAGCATCAAATCTCATTTTCAAAGGATAAAATTCCCCTTCCCAAGCAAATGAAGTGCTTAGTCCTAATGTACCCCAAGGATGGTTTGGTATAGTTGATTCACCACTAAAATGTCAAGTGATCACTAACCAAAACCTAGGGAAATGGGGACAAGCATGGATGCAAAACCCCCCTTAAAATCATATTTTCTTTCTTGAGAAGTTGCTGTCCAGTAGCAATTTTCCAAGATCCCAGTCCATTGTCTTAATTTTTGGACACAGATAAACTTGGAATTTGGTGTTGACTACAAAACACTTTTTGTAGCCAACATCAAGAGCTTTCCATAAATATTTTTACTTTATTTTTTGGATGAGTAAAACTCCTCTTCTCAAATTTTCTTTTAGAGGCTAGTTCATTAGCTTCTGGAAATCCAGATTGCATATCTGAGATTTCCAGAAGGTTTTGACCCCTCAAATCTTTTCCAAAATGGAAAATTCCTTCGCAAAAATCTTATTTAATGTGTCTGGAACAACTTTCATTCTCTGAGTTTATCCAGATTATGAAGTTTTAAGACCCTTGAATCCATTTCAAAATCAAAGGTCCACTGCCTTTTTCATTCTGGCAGAAGTGACTCTCAACTTCAAAAGGTCTTTTGAGTACCAAATCTCAATCCAAAAATCTTCCAAAAAATCATGGGATCAGTTTAAAGTCTTAAAAAGATATCCAAATTTTTACTTTTCTGAGTTTCAAATTATTTTGGCCAAAACACACACACACACACAAATGATTTTTCAGTTTGGAAGACTCGTTTTACGAGGCATTCCGGGTGCACACTAACGTCCTTCCCGGCGTGTAACATGACCTCCAAACCCAAATCTCTAATATCGGGCATTTTTCAAAGTTTTGGCCCTTAAAACAAAAATGGCGTGGCGACTCCGTTCCTTTTCGATTGGTTTTCAAAGAAACAAAAATTTCAAAGCTAAAACGCCTTTCGGAAAAAATTTTAGGTGGGCACATCATCACACCAATGTGATCCCAACTTGGTATATTTAGCTTGGACCTTTATAGAGGCCATGTATTGTTGTGTGATGACTATGTAGGGTGGGTTGATGATACCTTATTGCCTTACTTGAGTTCTTATTCATTGATTATATTATGCATAGTGTGTTAAATAAATGTTGCACTATGATATTGGTTGAACATGAGTATATATTACCATGTGGCTATATTGTTTATCCCCTTTGTGGATTATATTTCAAGTAACTATTATGTGCTTGATAATATGTTAATCAGCTGATGTTGGGGGTATAACATAATACGATCAATTATGGAAGTGTGACCTAATGTGATCGGATTATGTTATATCTGTGACCGTCCCCTCCTGCGGCCACAGGTCGGGGTTATAGCATCTGTAGTAAGCCAAAAGCCTTACAGAGTTGCTACTATCTTATATGGTTCCCTGAAAAATGGGTCTTATAAGATGTGAGTATTGCTTAAGCAGCTCACCTAAGATTGGAGTATTATACCCAATGTTGTACGACTATTGTTCAGACAGGAAAAGGTAAACCAAGGTAATGTAAGGTGTTTACAGCTTTTCCAATGTGTTGTATGCAACTTGTTAGGTGTTGCATTTTATTTGGCATATTTCTGCATTCATAATAACTTGCTGAGATTTATTCTCACCCCTCTCCCTTTAATGTTTTTAGATCCTGAGACAGGCGGACCGGCCAAGTGAGGACGGAAAGGAGTTCGGATGTGGTATTTTGGGTTTGTCGGGGTACGTATAGGTTGGCATAGAAAATGTATTTTGGTATAATTCCTTTGTGGAGTTGGTGTGTATAAAACTTAGTTTTTACATTATAACTAAAGTCTTTTGTAATTAAAGCAGGTTGTTACTTTTAAAAGTTATTCAACTCTTCCTTCCATGTAGAGAGGAATGAAGTTATTTGGGAATGGTTTTGTTAAGTATGTTTAAGTTGTAAGTTAAATCAAAGTTTTAAAAAGTTTAGGTGGTTTGAGTTCTATTGGGGACGCTTTAACTCGGAACACGGGTTAGGTTTCGGGTTGGGGTCCTCACAGTTGGTATCAGAGCTCGGTTAGAGTTCTCGGGTAGAGTCTAGCTGAGTGAGAGTGTGTGATAACTGACGTCAAGGGTTTAATGCAGGAATTTGTTCAATGACAGAAAATGATAATGACCAACCAAAGAATCAAGGAAATGTGAACAAAATGGAGAGATAGATTCCTCCACAATCATTTGAGGTATATTACCTGACTCCGGAGTTAGGGGTCATACTTTTCTAAACTCCCGTTCATTCCGTTCTCATGTGGCATTACATTTCGCTTTTATTTGCATAAATGGCCTAAGAGTTGCCTTATGTGGTGGAGGTTCTACTCTTATGGGAGAGTACCTCGAATCATTCTTGATTATCATGGTAATTGTGATTAAGTGGGCATGGATTGCCGGTGGATGTGGTAGAGATACCAATCCGTGAATTATTGCTATATTGACCTGAAATATTTGAGTAGTTGTTGTGTTTGGGGAGGAATGTCGCAAGAAGCGAGTCTCCTTATCTATGTTTGATTTGCCTCCGTGTGTGGTTGAGGCGGATAAGTCATTAATTGATATTATGTCATATATGCGTAAATGTCAAAAGTAGGGCCTAAGGAATGTGAAGGTTATTTGGGTTATGTGTTATATTTGAGTAAAAGACACTTGAATTATCTCATGTACCGGTGATAAATAAATTGGTGAACACTTAGTTGAGGTTAGGTATATGGCCTAATTAAGAGTGGTTTATGGTTGTATAACTTGCGTGAGGATTTATACATTGGTGTCTCGTGGTGGAGACTAGATATATTAGACTAGTATTGAAAGTGATAGTCTAAGTGGAATTATATGGTTTATAAGATATCGCGAGTACGAGTTCTTATAGAACTGACATATATTTGCCTTATTTGCTATAAGTATATTCTCTAATGAGAGATTGATTGTATTCTTGCTACTAATTTGAATAGGAAATCAGATATTCTTGTAGGTGATATCACCCTATAAGTTGACTAAGTGGTGTTTTCCATGTGAGTTTCAAAATGGGTTCTCATCAGGTATCATGCCAGGATATTGAGGCTTTGAGTTGATATAAGGTATTATTTTGATATTTGGATCCCTAGATAGAGGACACTAATTGGGATAATGAAATTGATGACTCAACTTGGGAAATTATTTGATAAAGAAGATAATAAGCTCAGTGAATTTCCGTAAGAATGAATTGTTACCATATTTAGAAAAGATGATACTTGGTGGTTATTTATAGATTATGGAGATCTCAAATTGGTAACTATGAAGAATAAGTATTCGTTATTACTTGTTGATGATTTGTATGACTGATTTTAGAAACTATTAGAATACTCAATGGTTATTAGTTGAATTTTCGAGGTGTTACAATTACAGTGAATATTCGTTGTAAGGATATACTTAAGACAACATTTGTATCTAGTATGACCGTTTTGAATTGTGGTTGTGTATTAGTTATGGAGAAGTAAATAGGGTAAATGTGAAGAGTATAATAGATGTAGTTATTGGTGACTTGTATGATCAACTTCATAAATTGGTGATATATGTATATGGTTTGTTTTGAGAACTGATTATCATTAGTTGAGAATATAAAATGAGGATAAATCTTATTGGAAGGCAGGATACTTGAGGATAATGACACCCTATATGTTGACTTAGTTGCGTAACTCATATGAGAGATGGGTGTGATGCTTGGGAAAGTATTGACGTTATACGGATTTTGAGTTTGTTGATGGTTATCGAGAGGTAAGTTAGTTACACTGTTAATGTTTAATCGCAATTTGGGGATGATTGATATATGTGAGTTCCAATTATATTTTCTTATTAGAAAATCATGGTATTTGATCGAAAATTTGATGTTTGCAATACGTTATTTCTAAGTATGATACCAATATCAAAAGTAGTGAATGGATGGCCCAAATTAAATAAAAGTGTTGAATATTCAACTTGAGGAATTATTGAATTGAGGATGATCTACCAAGTTTATTATCTTACTGAATGTTTTAGTGTTATTTATCAAAGATAGTGATAGTATTACGAGGTTGTGTTTTCTTAGAGAATTTAACTAAGTATAAATATTATCAGTGGTGGCTACACTATAAATAGAGGTCAAACAAGAATATTATGTTAGAATTGTTTTAAATGTGTTTTAAAACTTTGGATTGTATATTGAACCTCTGTATGAGCATTTGTGCCCTTCGGGGATAGTTGATTCAATAAGGTCAGTGAACCATTTTTGTGCACATTAATATCTATGAGTAATTTGATTATCTACCGCTGGTATGGGACGGTTGTAGATAATTAGATCACTCGAGTTAGTTTTGTTTAGCTTATCAATCTTTTGAAATTTCTTAAATTTGTGAGTGGTTTAGTTAATTAAAACTGGTATGGGACGGTTTTAAATAAATAAACCATTCGAGTCTCATTGAATCTCTTTTTATCTATCCTTTGGAATTCTGAAAGATGTTGTAAATATTAGAAAGACATGTTATTCTAAAGATATAAGTTGTACAGAAGCAAGTAGAAAGGCAACCTAGTTCTCCTATAGTGATTAATTATATTGAAGTTTTGATCCGAGAAATGATTTGATAAATTGTGGGGTTATTAATGTGACGGTCTCAGTAGACTCGGTTTTGTATTGGAGTTGGATCGGCTCCGTTGTGGGCGGCCAACCATTTGATTCGGATATTGATGCCATCTTGGACCTGAACATAATTGGAACATTGAACTGTGAAATATGGTCGATTAATATTCCGTTTATGGAATCAGGGTCTTATTAGCATGTCCATATTTATTATTCCATGGGCAGTTATTTAATGTTTGTATTATGAGAATTGCGGACGAGATAATCGAAATAATTCGTTTTAAGCGAGTCAAGACATAAGGTGGTTTGGTCATAAATGTGAAAATAGAATATTGACGTTAGAAGGTTTATTAAAATATTTAGAGTTCTAGATTGAACATGAGAGTATTATCAAGATGGCTTTTGTGATTGGGTTGCCTTGGAAGTAAAAAGGAGTATGTTGTTTTGGTTATAGAAAGTTGATTGTATTTTCTACTCATTATATATGTATATAGTAATGAGATTCTTTGATCAAGTCCTCATATATGTTAGGGGATAGTTTGATTGTATAAACCCCATAGTATTAAATAGATTGGATAGACATCATTTGGGAAGGTCCTTTTTGGAATGTATGAATGCTATTAAGTTTAACCTTGTGAAAATTTGAGGAATCATTACTTATTGTTGAGGATATGCTACGGGCATGTACAATGGATGTTAGTAGTCGATAGGATGTATGGTTACCAGTGATTGGGTGCGTATAATAGCAGTTATCATTCTAGCATTGAGGTAAAACCGTATGAGGCGTGGTTCGGAAAGAAAATATCGATCTCCAATTTGTTGGGGTGTGGTTGGTGAAGCAAGGCCTAAGGTAAATTGGCGCCAAAGTTGTTAATCCATTTGAAGCTTTAGAAAAGGTTGGTGATTTGACTGATAGACTGGCTTAGAGCAGCTTATAGAGTATTTGAAGTTTTAATGTAATATTGTAATGTATTTGGTGACATAAGTTGTAATACTTTTATTTATTTATATTTTTATTGAGGTCGTGAAAATTCGGGTTAGTGATATTTGTATGGTATTCTTGGAACATTAAGTTGTAATACCGTATTATTAATGGAATTAGAAATCTTGGGGAAGAATCACAACATTGAAGAGACTATTTGGGAATTGGATTCTGAGGTATACATAAGTAACCGAGGCGGGTCGAACATTTAGGTAAGTGACAGTCAAATTCGGGACGAATTTTCTTTAAGGGAGAGTGAGTGTAACGACCCTAACCCTAGGCACTAATTTGAATAAAATATTATATGCTTTTAATATTAATGTTAATTTTATGTGCTCAATTTATGTCTTTAAATTCTTATTTTAAGATGAGATGGTTGGGAAATGATTTTAAAATCTTAGGACTGCAAGAGACATTAGATAAAGCATTTCGGGGAAAGTATAAAAATAGAAAATAAATAAAGAATGGAAATGAGGTTAATGTGTGTGGGCAAAGGAAAATTAGAATAAAGGGTTTAATTTCACTACCTTGGAATTTAGAGGACCAAATTGTTTATTTTGTGAAAGCCTTGAATTATTTATGGCATGGGGGGCCATGCCCTCCTCCTTATTTCACTCCTCTTCTTTCACATTAGTCAAAAGACCCATACTCTCCCCATACTCCTCCATCCTATTTATTCTTTCTTCTTCATTTTCTTCTTTATTCTTCCCAAATCATCCATGGATATTCTCCCATGAAAGCCTTACTTCCCAAGAATCCTACTAAGTCCAATTCTACTCCATTTTCCAATCCAAGTGCACTTTTGAATTTGGGGCAACTAGGAGAGTTGATCAAGCCAAGAAAATCTTCATTTCCATCTTGTATTTGCTAAGGTGAGTTATTATGACCCTTCCCTTCATTAAATGCTCATGAACTCTTAATGTTGTTCTTGTTAATATGATGGTTGTTTAATGCTTTGGAACTATTCTTGAAGTTGAGAAATTGGAAATTGACATAGAATGATGTTAGGGTTCATTTCTACTCCATTTCCCAAATCATCCATGGATATTCTCCCATGAAAGCCTTACTTCCCAAGAATCCTACTAAGTCCAATTCTACTCCATTTTCCAATCCAAGTGCACTTTTGAATTTGGGGCAACTAGGAGAGTTGATCAAGCCAAGAAAATCTTCATTTCCATCTTGTATTTGCTAAGGTGAGTTATTATGACCCTTCCCTTCATTAAATGCTCATGAACTCTTAATGTTGTTCTTGTTAATATGATGGTTGTTTAATGCTTTGGAACTATTCTTGAAGTTGAGAAATTGGAAATTGACATAGAATGATGTTAGGGTTCATTTAAGGGGATTTAGAGTGTAAGAAATGGGTTGAGTTAGTTTTAGAAGATTTAACTTGAAATGTGTTAGTAAAATGGGTTGGAAATCATGTGGTAAATGATCTAGGTTTATATCATTTTGGGTTTAAATGATTTAGGATGAAGTTGTGAAGTATGTTATTGTCCATGAAAGTTGATAAAAGGGTAAGAAGATGGATTGATTAGATTAAAAAGGGTAATTTGAAATGTGTTAGTGAAATGGGTGGGAAATTATATGGTAATGATCTAGGTTTACATCATTTGGGTCTAAATGACTTAGTATGAGAAGTATGAAATTTAGTAAACCTTTAGGTTCATCAATAAAAGGGAAGCTTGGGTGGAAATTTGGTTTTCTTGGAGTTATGGAATTATTGCTACTGATGTACCTGTTTCTGGCCGTGGCACGAGTCGTGCCTAGGAGGCCAAGTCGTTCTGAGTAACTTAAGGAAAATAGGCACGAGTCGTGCCCATGGCCAATTCGTAACCACGAGTCGTGCCATGTGGAAGTCACGAGTCGTGACCTGGTTAAGAGGAAGTCGTGCCTTGTTGGGGAAGCCAGGTTCAGTGAAGGGTCAAAGGGGCACGAGTCGTGCCCTGGCCTGGTTACATTGCACCAACTTTGGAGTTGTTCAAACCTAATCAAACTAGAACCAAAATGAAATCTCTTTAACCTAGATTAAAGTAGAAAACTCTGGCTACACAATGGTATCTTATGTGATCAAAATGGAATTGGGGAAGTACTTTAAATATTGTTTGGAAAACGCTTGGTAGACTAGTTTAGCAACTTGACCAATGTGATCCCAACTTGGTATATTTAGCTTGGACCTTTATAGAGGCCATGTATTGTTGTATGATGACTATGTAGGGTGGGTTGATGATACCTTATTGCCTTACTTGAGTTCTTATTCATTGATTATATTATGCATAGTGTGTTAAATAAATGTTGCACTATGATATTGGTTGAACATGAGTATATATTACCATGTGGCTATATTGTTTATCCCCTTTGTGGATTATATTTCAAGTAACTATTATGTGCTTGATAATGTGTTAATCAGCTGATGTTGGGGGTATAACATAATACGATCAATTATGGAAGTGTGACCTAATGTGATCGGATTATGTTATATTCGTGACAGTCCCCTCCTGGCCGCGAGGTCGGGGTTATAGCATCTGTAGTGAGCCAAAAGCCTTACGAGTTGCTACTATCTTATATGGTTCCCTGAAAAATGGGTCTTATAAGATGTGAGTATTGCTTAAGCAGCTCACCTAAGATTGGAGTATTATACCCAATGTTGTACGACTATTGTTCAGACGGGAAAAGGTAAACCAAGGTAATGGAAGGTGTTTACAGCTTTTCCAATGTGTTGTATGCAACTTGTTAGGTGTTGCATTTTATTTGGCATATTTCTGCATTCATAATAACTTGCTGAGATTTATTCTCACCTCTCTCCCTTTAATGTTTTTAGATCCTGAGACAGGCGGACCGGCCAAGTGAGGACGGAAAGGAGTTCGGATGTGGTATTTTAAGTTTGTCGGGGTACGTATAGGTTGGCGTAGAAAATGTATTTTGGTATAATTCCTTTGTGGAGTTGGTGTGTATAAAACTTAGTTTCTACATTATAACTAAAGTCTTTTGTAATTAAAGCAGGTTGTTACTTTTAAAAGTTATTCAACTCTTCCTTCCATGTAGAGAGGAATGGAGTTATTTGGGAATGGTTTTGTTAAGTATGTTTAAGTTGTAAGTTAAATCAAATTTTTAAAAAGTTTAGGTGGTTTGAGTTCTATTGGGGACGCTTTAACTCGAAACACGGGTTAGGTTCCGGGTTGGGGTCCTCACAGGTCCGGTTAACCAAATGGACACGTCTACCCTAACCCTACCTCCATCCCTTCTTCTTCTATCATATACTCTCTCTCTCTCTCTCTCTCTCTCTCTCTCTCTCTCTCTCTCTCTCTATGAACCCTCCCTTTCCCCCGACTCCTTCAACCTTCTTTCCTCTCCGTCCGATCATCTTTTCGGCCACTGCCTTCACTCTTCCCGTCCTTTACGCGTCTGCACTGAGACCTTGTAGATGTGAAAGTAAATCAAATAGACCGGATTATCTATCCCTCTCTCTCGACTCCATTTATCCTTTCTCGAATCAACAACCTCCCCTATTTTCATCTTCAAGCCCCCCTCCTATTTTTATCTTCATTGATGTAAATGTAATTTGGGTTTTGAAATAGGCATATCTTGAAAATGCTGAAATGGGGAACATCCTTTATCTCGTAATCGGGGTCCAAATCCTATGAAAGAGTTAGTGAAGCTACTAAACGAACGATTGTTAGTGAAATTGTCAAAGTTTGGGATCTTCATGAATAAATGGTGTGGATATGGGGGAAGAGAGATGGGAGGATCGCGGAGGGGCTTGTTTGTGGTTTAAAACAGGCTGCAATTTTTCTGTAATTGGTTGTTGGAATTGTAAATTGTAATGGTTCAGTTTTATTCACTTTGATTTGAAGGAGGAAGGGCCAAAAAGGTGATAATATTTGAAATGAATTACCCAAGTCCTTACTCTGGTCATAACCCATGTAGGCCCACTCGACTCCTCATTATATGGAGGCCCAATTATACGAAGGCCCAACTATACGAAGGCCCAAGTACTTTCGTGATAGCCTCGCGTGGAGGCCTTGACACACGAGCACGAGCACGTGTGTCTGCTCAAGAGTCCGACCTCAGGACCAGATCCCTTGTACCATGGAAGATGAGTTGGGCAAAGCAAGTATAGCGAACAAGAATGAGCTCAGTATTAACCGAGCTCACGAGCATGAGTCACGGATATCATTGAACACAATCCAGTCCCCGCTCCTTGGTGAGAGCCGAGCAGGATTATGTTCGAACAATCCTATTCGAACAAGGATTCCAAGCTAAGAAGGAATCTAATCTTGGTCGAGATATACTTTTCTAATCTAACTCCAATTCAGATCCCTATTCTTGGGGATTACTTCACCTATCACCTATAAATAAGTGAAGACATCTCCAAAATTAGATTTATTATATTCTCTAATTTTTTTTCCCTTTGTTATATTTTTATTTTTCTCTCAACCAATACTTATCCTCACGCCGGGGGGCATTCGCCAGTAAAGCTATGACTTAGTTTATTATTTGTTCTTCTTTTTCAGGCTTGATTTAGACAAATCCAGATATCCAATTCGTTGATTTCAGCTGAATTGACCCAAATACAATTTTGGCTCAATCAATATTGTTTTTAATCCATTTATGAAAAAATGTTTAATTTCTTGAGTTCCTTCCTAGTGTGCAAATATCCAAGAATGGAGTTTCTGGCTTTCATTCTTTTTCTCCCCCAAAAACACGAAGATGCATGAGAGTCCTATGTCTATGTTAAAATGTGGCCATTGACGGAGAAGAAAACTATGTAATTATTTTCCAAAACTAAATAGGAAAAAGACTTCAAATTATTCTGGGTTCATGATGCATTGACAAAAATGAATAAATTTGTGTAATTAATTTTCAAATCTGAGCCCATTTTAACCATCTGTTAAGCCATCTCCGATCCTTTGTTATTGTGGTCATTGACGACGGAGAAGAATGGGATAATTGAGGAAGGAGAGGAAAAGCAGGGGGTGAAGTGTGTAAATTAATATTTTCGATTATAGTCCCTTTTATATTAGTCTATACTACCTTTTTGATTTTCAAATTTACAATTTAAATCCTTATACTTATCTTGCTTTAATTTGCAGTATTTTTCTTATTTCGCCCTTAAAAACTAGGTCACATGCTTCGCACATACTCCCTCCTTCCCACCTCACTTGACACTTATTTTCATTTTGGGTCGTCCCACCTCACTTGACACTTCCCAAAATAGCTTACCTTTTTATAATTTTATATTCACTCTACCCAACCACTCATTTTCTCTCTTTATTTTCCACCACTCAATTTATTCAATCAACACTACTATGTTTGCAACGAAAAATAGCTTACCTTTTTATAATTTTATAGTCCCTTTTATATTAGTATACATTTAACCGAAAAATGGATGGAGTTAGCTCGAGATACCTTGATCGAGATACCTTGAACGAGCATAAAAAACGGATGACGTAATATGTTTGCAACGAAAATGAGTTTAGGTATAAAATCTAAACAACCAATATAGTTGGGTACTTTGTTGCATTTTTTCCTAATTGTTACTAGCAGTACCCCCTTGCGATGCACGGCGATATAAGATTTTTTTTAATTTACAAAAATAAAAAAAAAAGAAATTGGTTGTGATGAAATTATAAGTATAAGTGAAGAAGTAAAACAACAACTTTTTAAATTTACACATTAACAATTTTAATTATAATGATCAAAATATAACGATAAGTGATAATGGAAAATGAAATATTTTTTGAAATACATTGCAATTCAATTACACACGACTCAAATAAAAGTCTCTTATTATACATTCTCAACTACTTTCTTATATACAACATCCGATAACATTTGTGGACCAAAAGATCAATCAAATATGAACCAAAATTGGTCATTTATTTGAGACAGATGTAGTAATAATATTATTTCTTACTTAAACATACACTTTCTACTTAAAAAATACGATATTTACCTTTAAGTGAAATAAATAAAGAAAAGAATATTTCCTCCAATCTGTAATAAGAGGCACACATTTTTATTTTGGGAGTCTCGTTGATAAATTTTATTATTCAAAATGAAATTTTTATAATATTTTTTATTCAATTGTCTCTTTTAATCAAATGTTAGATATTTTCACTAAATAGAAAAGAAAATAAAACATTTAAATAATTATTAAATATAATTACTAAAATTAGTATATTTCTCAAAAAAAATATTTCAAATGCAAATTAAATTTTCTTTTGCTTATTCATTTTTTAGACGATTAAATAGGGTGAGTGTTCAAATAAGTTGTTAAATCACTGCATTTAATTTAATACTCTTACATTTTAATTTTTAATTTCAAAACTCTCTCTGCCTCTCTTATTTCTCTTTCCTTCAAACATTGCTTCTCTCTCTCTCTCTCTCTCTCTATCTATCTATCTACATCTCTACCCAATCTCTCGGTTTCTTTCTCTACCCATCAATGGCGCCGCCTACCACCGCCACACCTTAAAAACGTCGGCACCGCTCGTTACCGAAAGAGATTCCAATCCTCAAAAACTCTCAAGAAAATCAAGACTCCCGATCTCAATCCGACGACCAAACCCAAACCAGCTACCGCCTCCCACCACCATCATCACCGCCGCCCATCGGCTCCATTTATCCCTCCTTCTCCAAACTACTCCCGGCCAGGCTTCCTCGATCCTCATTAGGTAAGATCCAAATCGACCCTCTCATCCTTCCAAAGTCAAAATCCCTAGCCAAATTTCATCTTTTCTAACACTCTCCTTCGCCAATTTAATCATTTCTTCAAATCAAAAATCTTCTCCAATCCTCTCCATGACCACTTTTTATAAACCTACACCACCCT
Source organism: Adenophora triphylla var. japonica (assembly GCA_022495995.1). Taxonomy (NCBI): domain Eukaryota; kingdom Viridiplantae; phylum Streptophyta; class Magnoliopsida; order Asterales; family Campanulaceae; genus Adenophora; species Adenophora triphylla. The sequence goes on along the minus strand of JAFEMH010002128.1, from coordinate 352,168 downwards.
TTGAATACTTCATTATAGGGTAAAGCAAGGTTCAGATCTGTAAGTGATCAGGTAAGAAGATAACTCCGCGTAGGCTGCGGCCTCGGTTGCAATATCAAAGATCTACATCCGGAGATTGCCAAGCCAAGAAACGAATAACCACGATTACACGAGTCTACTCATCAAACAGAGAGAGTAATAAACTTCGTGTGTGAAAGTGTGTGCTTCTGCGTGTTTTGGTGTGTAACTATGTGCTTGTATGTGTGTTTGTGTTTCCTTCAGTTTCTGTGTGTCTGTGTGTTTGTGTGTGTTTTTTAAATATTGAGAAAGTATGAGGAGAGAAGAAAGAAGGAATAGGCTGACTCTTATGTGAAAATGTGCACATTTGCCTAATCCAATCAAAACACATGCAAATTTTAAAAAAATGATCTAGTCAACAATCTAAAATGTATTCAGCAAGCTAATCTAATGTAGAGCTTCTCTTGCAAGTTAAAGCAATAAAATAGAAAATTCATCCATGGAAATCGATAAATATTTGTCTTATTCAAAGCAATGAGAAATGTGCACCGTTGCCTAATCCAATCAAAATGCATGCAAATTTTTAAAAAATGATCTGGTCAACAATCTAAAATGTATTCAGCAAGCTAATCTAATGTAGAGCTTCTCTTGCAAGTTAAATCAATAAAATAGAAAATTCATCCATCAAAATTGATAAATATTTGTCTTATTCAAAGCAATGGGAGCAAGTACTTTTTTTTAATCACAAAAAATGATAAAGAGAAAAGAAAGAGTAGGGAGCAAGTACTTTTTTTTCTCGTGGAGTGTGCATACATACAATTGTCAAAGTTTTACATATACGTGTCATTTTCTCTTTGCCAAATAAAACAAAGCATCTTTTCTTGGTAGACTAAATTTTTGTCTTATTCAAAGCAATGAAAAATGACAAATTTGCCCTTGATTGTGACAACATTTACCACTTTCTTCCTTTTTAAAAAAAAAAAGAGATGAATTATGCATTTTCGAAAATACCCTTAATGAAACTTTCCATTTTGTTGCCATTGAAAGCGACATTTTTGAGCGGGCTTTTTCCATTTATGAAATGCAATCTTGTTATAAGATATAGATAGATATTAAATAAATTTATGTATGAAAGAAAAATAATAAATAAAGACAAATTTAATAATTTATTCATTAAAGTGTAATAATAGTAATTACTTTTCTTAAAACTAGTGAACAAAATAAAAACGACATTTATTTTTTACCAAAGGGATTTTATAATCTACATTTTTTCAATTTTACTCCCTCGATGACAAAATAAATGTCCAAAATAATTTCAAATTTATGTTTGATCAAAAGTAATTTTCTTAAAAAAATTAACATTCATCATCGAGATGAAAAGTGTGAGTCTTATGACTTGTCAAAGTGTTTTATCTCAATCAACATCCGATATTCTTTTTATCTATGTATAAAAGGTTAGGGTTCAATCTCCGAGTTAAGTACCTATTTCGTTCACAATCTATAGTTATTTTTTCGTTTTCGTACTTAATGTATTTTTTTTTCGTTTTTCCCCTTAACCTCGTTTTTTTTATGTTGATGTCGTCCTTTCGTAAGTTGACCATACACTTAACCGTTAAAATTTTTCATATGGCATGCCAAATCATTAAAATGCTGAGTTGACCTTCAAATTTTATAAAATAGGCTGAGGTGAAAGTATTAAAGGGTTAAAGTGTACAAAATATAACTTTATAGCCAAATATATAAATAATACCTTTACACATTTTAAAACCCCATCTTTAATGAAATTTATAAATGACGAAAATGCTCCATATATAAAGCCTAACTCCCGCTCCTCAAATTCATTTTATCTCATTTTTCTGTCTGTCTCTCTCTCTCTCTAATAAAACACACACACACACACTCACAATAACCCCAACCCCTCCATTCTCTTTCTTCTCCGGTGACCTACATTCCGACCATCCTCCGTCGATGCCTCCACGGCTCCATCTCACCAGATCTGATGTCTCCCACTCTCTCTTAATCGGATATGATGTTCTCGACCATCATCTTCACAATCCGGTCAGATTTGGCTGTAGCCACCACCCTTGGTGTTCTTATTCAGATTCGCCGACCATGGGAGAAGACGACAACCATGAGAGAAACGTCACCAATGCCTCATCTTCATCTCTCTTTCTCTTTCTTTTTTCAACACACTCTCCATCTCTCTATGTTGGATCTGGGTTAGATCTGTGTGTGTGTGTGTTAAATCTATGCCTGTGTTCGTGTGTATTAATATATGATTTTGTGTGTGTGTGTGTGTATTTGGTTCTCTTGTTTTCTAGGTCTTCTTTTGAATCAGTAACATTGGTGATAGTGGTGGTGAGCGGCGGTGATGAGTGGCGTTGATGATCGGTGATATGCAGCGGTGGGTAATTGTTGTTTGATAAATCAATGTGGGTGAGATTGAGATTTTTCCAGTGTTTTGGCAGGTACCCAGAAAGGGTAGTGTTGGAAATAGATAAAGAATGGAGGAATCTGGGGTTGGAGAGGATGATTTAAGGCCCGCTTGCGTTGATTCTGACGCCGGTGAGTTTCTTGAGAGAGAGAGTTGACGGAGGTGAAAGAGTGGAGGTTGGAGGTGAGGGTGGAATGGAAGTGAATGAGGTCGATGGGGCAGTTGAGGAAGACGAGGGTGGAGAGGGATTTAAGGGCGGTGACGGAGAGGGAAGTATCGTCAGAGCAATTGGAGGTAGTGGGTGGAGATGGGGTGGTGGTGGAGAGATAAAAAATATGGATTTGATAAATAAAAAAAAACTATGTAATTTTTTTAAAAAAATATATTAAAAAGTTATTTTAATGAATTTATAGTTTAAAATTATACAGTTTAACCCATTAATACTTGCACCTCAACATATTTTATAAAATTTTAAAATCAACTCATCATTTTAATGACTTGTCATGACAAATGATAATTTTTAACGATCAAATGAATGGTTAACTGACGAAATGACGAAATCAAAATAAAAAACGAAAAAAAAATAAAATACATTTATAAAGAAAACGAAAACTATTAGGGATGAAATAGGCAGTTAACTCTTCGATCACGGCCCAAAAAACATTTCAATTGTCAGTCTTGGCTTACAGTATTACAAACCCTCAAACTTCTTCTACAAATTTAAAAACGTAAACCCTTGCCACTCATAAGTTGAATGATTGAGGCGAGTCAAATTATTGCCAGTTGCAACACAAATGTCATCAAAGCATTATGATAGTCGTCAGGTACGCTCAATTCTTCTTTTTCTTTCCTTTCCCCATCACTATGTTACATAACTTTTCTCCAATGGTGGATTTATTATTCATCATATGGGTTATCTGCAAAAAGGGGGCTTTTTAATTCCTCTTTTGATTAACATCAATCCTTAATCGTAGGAATCCCCCCCCCCCCCTTCAATCATCATTAGTAGAATCGACATTTTTAGACAACATTAAAAAGAACCCTTTTCCCAAACACCCCCCCCCTCCTAAAGATTCATACTTTCATTGACTCTAAGCCCCCTCAGCCACATAAAAATCCATAAAACCCCACGAAATATTGAAAATTCCATATAACCCACACTACAAAAAAGACAAACTATCCACTACCTGTCAGCTCCTATACCTAAGGTATAAGATTAGGATTACTCTTATACTTGGGTATATGGGTATTTTTTTTTCTCACAATTTTCACATTTAAAAAATAAAATAAAAAAATCACATACTCCTGTACTCCCTCCATCCCATATAAGATTTCTCATATGGGTTTTGCACATGAAGTCGGGAATTAAGAAAATGTGAAAGTGGTGTAAGTGTTGTTAGTATGAAAAGTGAAGTAGGAGAGAGATGGTGGGGTAGGTAGGGATTAGGGAATAGTTAGTTGGATGGTGATGTGAGTATAAAAATAAAGTAGGAGAGAGAATGAGTGGGAGGAATAGTAAAGATTACTTGCCATTTAGGAAAGTGAAATCTTATATGGGCCACCCATATAAGAGTAATTTTTTTTTTCCACATTTTCTTAAAAAATAATAAAACATCTCATATTTTATTAATCTGTCTGCTCCTATACCTGAAGTATAAAGTATAAGACTAGGTCAAAGGGGGTTTTGGGTTTATATGTAATTTTGATTTGGGCCTATTGTTGTATGTTGGCTTTAGTAAATTCCGTGAGTTTTTATGGTATTTTGTTTCGGTCGAGGGGGACATGTGGAAAATGATTTCGGATCACATTTGATTTTCTTTTGTGGAGTCTTTGAATCCCATGTTGAGTAGTTAAGGACTAATATGCTCTGACTCTTTGGTTTACCCGACCGGACCCTTGTCAACAAGACTAAAATAGGAGTGTCTCGACACGTGCAGTAAACCAAAGAGTTCGAGCATCAGAGGTTAAGGATCTTGTAATTAGAGTACATGAAAGAGGGTTTTGTTAACTAGTGCCTCTATAGATTTGTTGATGGAATTGGTAATTATCTCATCAGGAAACTACCAAATGGGTTGTGTTATGTTAGTTATGCAAATTATTGCTAGTAGTTATGGATTATCAACAGTCAATACCAGGGCCCTATAAGCTAAACGAGTTGCAAGCAAAGTGGTTTTGAGTTGGACTTCCGATTTAATACAATGATGATATGTGCATTTTGTATTTATCTTCTTCGCAAACAATTAGTTTTTATCAAAAGAATCATACTAGACATTCCACCCCGTGTGTCATGAAAATGATGCACACTTGATATGTTAGGTGCAACATTAGCATATCTTATTAATAATCGCAAGTTAAGTGGGTCATGTTGATGATGCACTTGGCACGTCTGGTAACACTTGTGGAATTTCTTGTATTACCGATATCAAAATTCAAACTTGAGCTTGAATTCATAGTTCAAATTGTGTATGTAAACTGGTGCAATGATACTCGACAAGGGAGAGAGGGAGGAAATAAATAGTAGCACGAAGGGAGTAATACCTTATCCATGTATGGAATCAACCAAGTCCAGGGGCCAAAATATCATAAAGCCTTTACTTGATTGAAACGTCTAGATAACATTAGGAAAGAACCTAATATTAGATCAAATATGATTTGGACCTGTTTTTATGCAGGACAGTCATTCCCGCACCCTCCAAGAAGTCTAGAGGACCCATCATTTTTACTCATAACTTTTATTTGCATTTTGCCGTTTGTCATTTAGTAATCATCTTGTATTCTCATTAGCTTGTTTATTGCTTTTGTGGCTGTGACATTTTAAACTGGTGTAACTCTCATATTTTATAGTTATGCAGTAACATGAAAGCTTCGGTCATTCAGTTCTGAAACATGTAGAAGCTTTAATACTACAAACTTCTCTATAGAACTTGCGTAGAGCTATTACTAAGAAAGATGCTGAAAGTATCAATTTGACAGATTTGTCAAAAGGACTTTTGGCATATGCCTCATTTATTTTCTGGAGATGCTGTTAGGTAGTTATTTTACCATTTATCATTATATGTTCTTGCTGAGAAATTCTGCCCAAAGTGGTGGGCAAAGAATTTGCTAGGGGTAGGAAAGATAGTAGATGCCTATGAATTGCCCATTTGATTGCAGCATTTCCTAGTAATTAATTAAGGAGGAGATGCATTATTTTTCATTGGGTAAAAAAGTAATTAAAAGCCTGCCTGAATGTGTTCATAGCGCACTTATGGTCCTGAATCTCGTGCTCACGTTAACAAACTATAGATCAAGAATTGTGGGACTAGGTCTCTTGCCAACTTGGTTGATTCTTTTTGTAGCAATCATCCAACATGTGGGGTCTTATAAAAGATGTGCCTCAGTTTAGATTCCGTGTTTTGTCTTAGTGGAGAAAGAAATCATATCTCCCAAACTTAAGCCAGCTCTAATTACACAAAAACCAGCTATCGTAATAGACAAACATTAAACAAGAATGAAGCAATTTCTTTTATCCTGACTGCAACACAATCTCATTTTATTTTATTTTGCATTTTAGCAAATTTTACCTTGTAGAAAGTGTTAGAAATATATACTCCCTCCGTCCCTTTTCAAGGTACAAAAGTTTCCCAAAAGGTTGTTCCATCTTAAGGTTCAAAAAATACTAAAATGAAAAGTTTTTATTACTTGCTTTGTTGTTCGCATGTTATAATCACAACAATTATCCATTAACTTTTCTGCCCCATTTCTCTCTCCTACCCAACTATCTACCCTCACAACCCATCACCTTTCGTCAAGCTAGGTGTTACATACTATAGGTGTAAGAAAATTTACTGATATTTTAATTGGGAATAGTTCCATACAGTATATATAACCCTGCCATTTTCAGATTTTAAGAAAATCTTGACATTCAAGGCAGTAATTTATCAATTGTCTAATTATCTTAAAAGTGCCTCTGCTGAAAATGCCATCAGATGATGGTTACTTGCTTCTTTTTCTGTAGCATTTTTTACACTGAAGAGCTGTAGCATGTTTAATTATTTTATTTTATTTTTTTCCCGAGAGAAGGGAGGGTGTTTAATTTCATATATGACACTTTACCACTTTTCACTTTTCACTTTTCACTTTGCAATTTAGGATTTAATCTTTCCTTGCTTGACTTAGTGATTTTGTTTTTTTACCTTTGTTAAACAGTAATTAGTGACATATAGCTCACGTCATTTTCAGTATACAATTACGTTGCCATGAGTGAAATAGTAGGATAAATTTCACTTATTCATTGATGAGATGGTGATAGTTCCTTTTGTTCCACTCTTCCTGAGGCCATATTCTCCTCATCTTCCTTTATTTTCTCTTATATTTGCTAGATCAAAAGTGGGTCCCTTAGCAAAGAATAATACTCCCTCTGTCCTAAAATAAATGTCGCATATGACTTGTCATGACCCTTTTTATGAAAGGTGTTTTACTAGTCTGTACCTTGCTTGTACAATGATAAAATTGTACTAAGCATCTTTCCTTATTTAGAAATGCAATAGTTATTTTAGTACAGATAAAAAAGGAAAGTGCTGTATATATTATGGGATGGAGGGAGTAATTGCTGAGAAGCAGCTTTGTTCAAATGACTTTTGATTCACTGGACCTTCTCCTACTGAGACCTAAAAATACCAAGGGGTCATTTAGCATCATCCTAGAATCTCCTTTACTTGTTACAGAATATATTAAAGCGAGAAATGAGCTTCAAGTATAGCAGATTGTTAAAGAGAAAGCTACTTCAATCACTCTCTTTTTTTCCTTGTTTTTCAAACATTTGGTCCACAATTTTATCATAAATACCCCATCAATAATTATATTCCTCTCTTTCAATATAAGTTTGAGCTTGCCAGTGAGGAGTAATAATACATGAAAAGAGAATCTTTAACAAACTTGATAAGATTAATTTGAAAAAATCTTCGGTTTTTGTTAGATTTTCTAATGACTACTTACATAGTTTATACGTCGTGGAACTTGTGATGGTGGTCATGAGTAGCTTCATTAATGTAATACTTGGTATCTTATCATCTCTCTTTAAAAGTCCTTTGTATTGTTTATCAATGAACACAGACCAACTCTATGTTTGGCACTGAGATGGCAATGCTTTGTAGGTCAATCATTGGATTTTGATTCCAGTTATCAGACTCTTGACCAAAACCCGAGAAAACCGAAGATTGATCTGATCTATAACTAACTTTATACGATTTGTTGTTCGCCAGTATGTTTTATCTTTTGTAAAAACTTCATCTAAGGTAATTAACACATCCTTTGGAATAATTTTTTTGGATGACTTTTATGCAAGCGTAGGTCCTCTTATTTTGCTTTATTTCTTCTTTTCCTTTTTTCTGTTTTAATTTTCTTCTCTGTGATTCCTTTCCTATCAGAAGAAAGTATATGGCCATTAATTATACGGCTTTTTTGTAATTTTATTTTTTATTTTTTTCGTGCATGTGCAGTGTTTCTCTCTTTGTTCGCTTGTGTGTGTATGCTTGCATGAAATGCAAGTCTCCAAGAGAGAGAGAGAGAGAGAGTGAACGTGCCTGCGTGTTTTTTGTGCGTGATTAGTAGTAAGCATGTCTTGAAATGAGAATCTGATATCTGATATATAACCGAGTCAAAACATTGCTCGTTTTGATCAGGTGAGGACGTAGCAAAACGAATCAGATTTTGGCCGGACTACAAGGTACTGTGGTCCATAATGTTTGATCTTATAAATTATTGCCAAGTTTTCTTTCTACATTGAATTAAAGAAAAATATCTGATGAATTGGCAGCTTTCAAAGTTCCCATAAGTTTATTCTACATGTTGGTAGCATAGATACAAGAAGTTCGTCCAAAAATCTATTGTTGGATTCTTTGATTCCTCTATGCCTAGAAAAACAAATGGAATCTGCCAATCACACCCTATCCTTGTCAAAAGAAAATTTAAAATAAGAAAAAAGAAAGGTTTAAAAAGACTTTTAATTTGATATCCCTATCAATTACCAAAAGGAAATATCCATCAATGTATCCCACTATTTTAATCTTCTCCAATCAAACTTCTCACAATTTTGAAAAGTGGAACCCATTATACATCATGGTGGGGGTGTCCTAATTCATAAGGAATCAATCACAAAGAGAGAATATAAGGGTTAGTCCAAGAGATAGCTGTAATATTTCCTCTCCACCCTATCTAACAAGCCTCGTCTTTAAAGTCGATAAATTCATTCGCAGAAGTAGATTAAGTTGAGGTGAGAGTGAAAGAGAGAGAGAGAGTGGGGTGAACAAGGATTTAGAGTACACGCAATCCGACGATACAACATTCAGATAGCGACGTAATTATTTTTTATAAATTGTAACTCATGTAATAAAAGATTTAACTCATTTTTGCTCTCTTCAATAAAATGTAAAACAGTTACTATAAGCTGTAACTCATGTTACTATAAAATGTTACCCATCTATTATAAAATCTAATTGTTGTGTAGCAAGACTGCACGTGCCCCGGATCCGGGTGAACAGTGAGATAAAAACAAACCATACACTTTTCTCTCCTTTTGAGACTCAAGTGGAACTGTGTTTGCTTTCTCTGTTTTTGCTGTATCAGAGAGATTCTCTCCTCTCCCATTTAAGTCAAAGTGGGAAGAAAAGAAAAAAAAATAGAAAAGAATTATTGGAAGATAGAGAGAGCTAGTCACAGCTCATGGTATATATTCCCCTCTCCAACATAACCCCACATATGTTTCCAGATATGGAGTGAGAACTTAGGACAGCCCAACAACTCCCCCTCCCTTCCTATTATAAAGAGAACATTAGATTGACACCACATATATTAATCCACCCACAGCTGCAAGAGGATCATTCATACCAGAACAACCCTTTCTCCCTCTCTCTCTCTCTCTCACACACACACTCACACCTGAAATGGCTCTTCAGAATATTCTAAATCACGATATGAGCTTGGTCTTATCCAGTGATGCCAAGCCTAGACTTAAATGGACTCCCTTACTTCACCAGCGTTTCGTTGATGCTGTCAATCAGCTTGGCGGCCCAGAAAGTTAGTACTTTAGCTTGATTTCTAATCCATTTAAATTGCATGATTCTAAAAACGATTAATTTTTTTTTTTTTTTCCAATGAGCAGAAGCAACGCCTAAATCCTTGAGGAAGGTTATGGGCATTCGTGGACTTACCTTATACCACTTAAAGAGCCATTTGCAGGTACTATTTTGCTATGCATTGGGATCAGATCATATATTTTCTTGCCTTGACCTATTACGAATAGTTATGATCATTCGTGATTTTCTTTGTTGCAGAAATATAGGCTGGGGAAAAGTGAAGAATTAACTATTTTCGATGAAACTAAGCAAGAAGGTAAATGATTTTCTCATTATATTGTAATTTGTTGTTAAAATTGTATTGAACCATCAACTATTTTCGATGAAACTAAGCTTGAAGGTAAATGATTTTCTCATTATATTGTAATTTTGCAGTTCTGACTAATGCTGAGTATGTTGAGAATCAAAGAAGTGACTTCAGTAAAGATTACTGCAATGGAGCCCAGACCCCGATTAACGAGTAATAACATTTAAAATAAATTCACATTTATAGTTTTTTTTTTCTTTCTTTAAGAATAATGATAGTGATTATAGAATGAAAGGAGATTTACCAATTTAAGGTTTTGTTTGTTCAGAAGTTTGCAGATAGCTCAGGCTCTAGAGATGCAAATGGAGGTACAGAGGAAACTTCATGAACAGATTGAGGTGAAAAACATGATTCTGAGTCTTAATTTCAAGAATGTTTTTTTTTTTTCTTTCATATTTAAGGTAAATAATAATCGGGTTTTCAGGTACAAAGGCATTTGCAGTTGAGAATTGAGGCACAAGGTAAGTATTTGCAGTCAGTTTTAAGAAAAGCGCAGGACACGCTTGCAGGGTATAATAACGTATCTGCTGTAGAAGTCGAAATTGCTAAAGCGGAACTGTCTCGATTAGTCTCTATGGTGAACAATGGCTGCCCAAGTTCATCTTTATCAGTTTTAACAGACCTTGATAGCCCAAGTTCAAGAAGCATGGAAAAAAAACCAATGGAAGCACCCATTGGTGGTTCATTGGAAAGCTCGTTAACATCACCGGAGAGCTCAGGGAGGAAAGAAGGGACTAAAATGAAATACGATACTAACGGAACTAACGAAACCAACGAATGGAATGGAGATGGTTCTCTTGAACTATCGTTAATGTCAAACCATGGGAAGGATAGGAAGAGGAGCGGAAGCACCATTTCGGACGGGAATTGTGGTAAAAGATTGTCAACGAATGGGGACGGAATTGAAAAGTTTAGAAGATTTGATCTGAATAACTGAACATTGCTGGTTAAGTTGTGAGGGAGGTTGGTAGTGGTAATGTAATGGTTGGATGTAAGAGATAAAAGTGTCGTTAATAGAGGGAATATATGTAAATTGGTATTAAGGAGGGGGGGGGGCTCCAAGTGAACTTTGGAAAGTATATCCTTATTGGTAAAGGTACAATAATATTTGTGTATATTATATCTTTGTGTACAACTTTTTATTATTGTATATTATTGGTGATTCAACGACTATAAATAATTGATGATATCATTATAACGTCAGTCCTAATGGCTCAATTTTAAATCAACACAAAAGTGATTTAGATGATTTCGTTTCAAAAGAAACAATCAAACAAATGAGCACAAAAAAATGGTAACAATGTACAAAATAATAAAGAAAATAAGAAGGAAAAATAAATAATAATGAAAGAAGGATTTCTACCGGTTAATTAAATCCATTCAAAGTGACGGAAAAAAAAAATGGAAAATGAAATGAAATAGTGATTGTCGGCAATAGACACACCACTTAATGGGATCAAGACAGGATACTAGTGCAGCAGATGACTGAGTCAGTTAGTATGATTTTCAGCTAAAATGTCTAAAGTATACTTCCTCAGTCCCATATTAGTTAGTGTTCCCGTATTAGTTAGTGTTGTATAATGCAGCGGAAGCAAAGAAACAAAACTAAAGAACACACAAGCAATCAAGCAATGAGAAATTGAAAAGAGAAAGAGAAGAAATTGATTGGGGTTTTGAACTACTTCTTTATTGATATGTGCAATGCCTCCTCTATTTTACATTAGGGTTACACAACATATTTATATATTAACCCTAGCCCAAAAACAAAGCCTGACTTAAATAAAGAAACCCGTAATCAAAACCCTCCCGCTGTGCATTGAGGCGTGCGCCTCATATAAGCCAGGCGCCCGCCTGGCGTGAAACCAACTCGGCCAAACCTTCTGGAGCTGAAGCGCCCGCCTCGTGGAGAGTCATGCGGCCGCCTCAAGGCAAGATCAAATGGCCCTCCCTACGGCACGCCATGCGCCCGCCTCATCCAATATGGGGCGCCCGCCTCAAGCCACACAGCAAATGTCGAGCCAAATCCTACAATCTCCACCTTGGCGAGCATTCACCCCACCCAACAGAAGATATAAGGAACCAGCTCAAACCTCCCCATCTCTAACAGCTAGATATGTGTAACAAGTCCAAACAGTGCTTGAACTTGTCAGTGGTAACCGGCTTCGTCAACATGTCAGCAGCATTCTCCGTAGTGTGAACCTTCTCTAGCACAACCTCACCCATATCAATCAACCCCCGAATCTTGTGAAATCGCACATCAATGTGTTTCGTCCGTTGATGATAAATGTGATTCTTCGCTACAAATATCGCGCTTTGACTGTCACAAAACAACTTCACTCCACCTTGCTGAATGTCCAATTCGTTGACCAAACCCCGAAGCGATAAGGCTTCCTTTGCAGCTTCAACCGCTGCCATGTACTCCGCTTCCGTTGTAGACAATGCAATAATCGACTGAATCATAGATCTCCAACATATGGTCCACCACCAAGAGTAAACGCATAACCCGTAGTCGACCTCCTCCGATCCAAGTCACCCGCATAATCAGAATCAACATACCCCACAACAGAAAGCTCCTCACTCTTACCTCCAAACATAATGCCATAATCCATAGTGCCCTTCAAATATCTGAGAATCCACTTGACTGCTTCCCAATGCTGTTTATCCGGATTCGCCATATATTTGCTAACCACACTAATAGCTTGCGCCAAATCTGGCATCGTGCAAACCATAGCATACATGAGACATCCCACTACGCTTGCATAGGGAACCTTTGACATACTCTGAATATCTTCAGTCGAACTCGGGGAATCTGAGGCAGATAAATTGAAATGACTCGCCAATGGTGTCTTCACAGGTTTTGCATTCCGTATATTGAACCTCTCCAACACCTTCTCCACATAGCCGGCTTGAGACAACCACAATCTCCTAGATTTCCTGTCTTGGCGAATCTCCATCCCAAGAATATTCTTGGCTTCCCCCAAATCCTTCATGTCAAACTATGTACTCAACAAGGCCTTCAACTGATTGACCTCGTTCTTACTCCTACCCGCGATAAGCATATCATCCACATACAGTAACAGAAAAATAAAAGAACCATCATCAAGGCTCTTCACATACACGCAGCAATCATACTCACAACGTTTGTAGCCAATACGTACCATGTAGGAGTCAAACTCCGTATACTACTGCCTCGGAGACTGCTTCAGCCCATAAAGTGACTTCTTCAATCTACAAACCAAACGCTCTTGCCTGGGCTCAGTGAACCCATGTGGTTGCTCCATGAAAATCTGCTCATCCAACTCATCATGTAGAAACGCAGTTTTCACATCCATCTGCTCCAACACCAAATCATAGTGCGCTACAAGACCCAACACAATCCGAATGGAAGTATGTCTCACAACAGGCGAAAAAATCTCATTATAATCCACCCCCTCTTGCTGCGAATACCCCTTTGCTACCAAACGAGCCTTGAACTTTTCCGCTCTTTTTCGTCGATACCGCTCCTTGCGCTTGAAAACCCACTTGCAACCAATAGCATGCTTCCGCTTTAGGAAGCTCCACCAAATCCCATGTATCATTCTTGTACGGTGACTCCATCTCCTCCGCTTACAATTGAAGTTACCCACTTGTCCTTTTCCGGACTGTTTATAGCCTCCTTAAAAGTACTCGGGTCTCTACTACTAAGAACAAGAACATATGAAGCCATGTCTTCAAACCCATACCTGACCGGTGGCTTGATTACTCTCTTAGGTCTCCCAACTGAAGTACTAGCCACTTCTTGTGTAGTTACCTCTGACTCCGGAAGAGTGAGATCCGCATCAGTATTATCCTCACGTAGCTCCACCTCAATAACTTGCTTCTCGTCCTCCTTGCTTTCTGACACCTTCTCCTTATCATCATGAGTACACTTCAACATAGCCTTTTCATCAAAGACTACATCCCTACTAATCACCACCTTGCTTGACTTGGGATCCCAAAGCTTGTATCCTTTAACACCTGTTTCATACTCGAGAAAGACACACTGTTTTGACTTTGGGTCAAGCTTCGACCGCTCTTCACCAGGAATATGCACATAGGATGGACACCCAAACACCCGGATATCTGTGAAGTCTACCTCATTACCCGTCCATACCTCCTCCGCAAACCTGTTATCCAAAGAGACTCTAGGTGATCTGTTAATCAAGAAACATTCCATACTCACTGCATCAGCCCAAAAATTCTTTGCCAACCCCGCATTGAATCGTAGACACCTAGCCCTTTCCGCAATAGTTCTGTTCATCCTCTCAGCCACACCATTTTGCTGTGGTATCTTGCGTACCGTGTAGTGCCTCTTGATTTCATGCTCTCTACAGAACTTCTTGAACTCGCCATCTGTGTACTCTGTCCCATTATCACTCCTCAAACACTTGATTTTCTGCCCCGTTTGGTTTTTCACTTCAGCTTTCCACACCTTGAACTTATCAAAAGTCTCTGACTTGTGCCTCACGAAGTAAACCCAAACCTTCTTCGAAAAATCATCAATAAACGTCACGAAGTAATATCCTCCTCTAGACTCTGTTCTAACCGGCCCCCACACATCTGAATGAACATAATCAAGAATACCCTTTGTCGTGTGTTTACCCGTCTTGAATTGCACCTTGTTCTGCTTTCCAAGAACACAATACTTGCAAAACTCCAGTTTACAAGTCTTCACACCCTTCAACAACTTACGTTTATGAAGTTCCCGCATTCCCCTTTTACCCATGTGACCAAGCCTCATATGCCATAGAAGGGCATCAGTATCGACCTCAGACTCAACAGATGTGACTCCACCTACAACCGTGCTCCCTAGCAGCCTGTAAATGTTCTTGGAGCCCTTCTCACCCTTCATCACCACCATAGCACCCTTAACCACTTTCAATACTCCACCTTGTGCTTTATAGTTCATACCGTTAGCATCCAAGGTACCCAATGAAATCAGATTTTTAGAAACCTCCGGAACATGTCTAACATCACATAACGTTCTAACTACACCATCATACATCTTAATTCTTATAGTTCCTATGCCAGCAATCTTACAAGTAGCACCATTACCCATAGTAACTATACAAGAATTAATCGACTCGTAGGTATCGAACCAATCACGATTCGCCGTCACATGAAACGAACATGCCGAATCCAGAATCCAACCATCTGTCGGGTGCTCCACGGTGATGAAGTCGTGAGCATATCTCCATCCACATCCTCCGAGCAATCTTCAACCACATTGATCGACTTTGAAGATCCTTCCCTTGCCTTTACCGTTCCCCTTCCTGGACAATTACGCCTCTTATGCCCCTTCCGCCCACACTTGAAACAATTCCCCTTGTACTTCTTTTGATCGAGAACGAGAATTCGCCTCTGCGAGTTATCCAGGAACTAGGGTCTCCCACGTTTCGATTTTCCTTCACAAATAACCCTCACCCGCAGGTTCATCAACAGACTTCTTCCGTTTATGAAAAGCTAGAAGAGCTTACGTGACCGATTGCGGTTCCAGTTTCCTTCCCCACGTCAACGTAGTAACAAGGTTTTCGTATGTTGAAGAATTGGGCAATGAATTCAACAAAGATCAAAGCCTTGTCCTCATCCTCGAACTTTACCTCCACCCTAACCAAATCGTTGAGAATTTGATTAAACGTGTGTATATGAGATTCTAGGTCGAACCCTCTACCATCTTAAGCCCATACGTAGTTGCTTAAGATGCAATTTGTTCGAGATGGATTTCGATAAATACCTAGCCTCCAAAATCTCCCAAACCTTCGTCGGTGATTCCTCATCGATCACGTGATACACCACCTCATCCCCAAGGCACTGCCGTATAGAGGATACAGCCCGCTCTTGCAACTCCTTCCATGGACCTTCTTCGATATCATCAGGTTTATCCGGATATCGAAGAACCTTTCACAAGCCTGCTTGAATCAGAAAATCCTTCACCCTCCTTTGCCATAACGCAAAGTTTCCATGCCCATCAAACTTCTGAACATCGGACTTCACGGTGATAGAATTCCCCCCAGACATCGCAACCGTGCTTTGATACCAGTTGTTGTACAATGCAGCGAAAGCAAAGAAACAAAACCAAAGAACACACAAGCAATCAAGCAATGAGAAATCGAAAAGAGAAAGAGAAGAAATTGATTGGGGTTTTGAACTACTTCTTTATTGATATGTGCAATGTCTCCTCTGTTTTACATTAGGGTTACACAACATATTTATATATTGACCCTAGCCCAAAAACAAAGCATGACTTAAATAAAGAAGCCCGTAATCAAAACCCTCATTGTGCGTTGGCGTGCGCCTCATATAAGCGAGCGCCCGCCCGGCGTGAAACTGACTCGGCAGGCAACCTTCTGGAGCCAGGCGCCCGCCTCGTGGAGAGTCATGCGGCCGCCTCAAGGCAAGATCAAATGGCCCTCCCTACGGCACGCCATGCGCCCGCCTCATCCAATATGGGGCGCCCGCCTCAAGCCACACAGCAAATGTCGAGCCAAATCCTACAGTTAGTGTGGACTTATTTTCCTTTTAATCCATTCCAAATTAGTATGGACTGTCTAAAATGACAAAAAAAAATTACTATTTCACCAACTCATTCTCTCTCCTATTTTACTTTTACACTCACAAGTCACAACACCAATCAACTTACTATTCATTCCACTCATTCTCTCTCCTATTTAATTTTTCATACTCACAAACACCTCCTTTCACTATTTATCTCTCTTACTTTTTCTTAATTTATGTGCCCAAATATTTGATCCACACTAATATGGGACAGAGGGAGTAATCCTTAGTCCCACCACAACCTTCCCAGGTAATACTGTTTGCACAAAAGTTTAAAATAAATACTCCCTCCGTCCCATTTAAATCTTCACCATTTTGAAGGTGACACGTGAATTAAGAAAAAAGTTACTCCCTCCGTCCCAAGAAATTCGTCACCATTTTAGGCCCGACACGCAAATTAAGAAAAAAAGTGGGAAGAAAAAATGTTGTGAGTGTAATTTGAAAAGAGGAGAGAGAATTAGTGGAGGAAATAGTAAATTTAAAAAGTGTTGGGAGTGTAATAGTGTTTTAGAAGAGAGAATGAGTGGAGGAAATAGTTAGTGGGATAATAGAATATTAATAAAACTTTTCCATTTTAGGAAGGTGACGCTTCAAACGGGACGCCATTTTGGGTAAAAAGTGACGAAAATCCTGGGACGGAGGGAGTAGTAGAGTAAGTGTTGTGAGTATGAAAAGTGAGGTAGGAGAGAGAAAGTGGGGTAGAAAATAGTGAGTTGATTGGTGTTGTGAGTATAAAAATAAAGTAGGAGAGAGAATTAGTGGGTGGAATAATAATATAAAATGTCCATTTTAGAAAAGGTAAAGCTTTTAACGGGACATCCGTTTTGACAAAAGGTGAAGTTTCGAATGGGATGGAGGGAGTACATAGTGAAATAAATGTTGTGAGTGAAAGGTGATGTAGGAAAGAAAAAGTGGGATATGAAATAGTTAGTAGATATTTATTGTGAGAGTATGACAAGTGGATCTCATAAATAAAGAAGTACTAGTAATAAAAAACTTTTCATTTTGGATTGTGCCCTTTCAAATGGGACGTTCAAAAAGAAAATTTGTGCCCTTTCAAACGGAGCGGAGGGAATAACTGTTTTGTATCTTTAACATGCTCTTTCTTTAAATTTCTGTAAATACTATGATTTAGCAAAATGCTCATTTTTGTGTGTCACATGTAAAACACTATGAAAATGTTTTAGCAAACTACCCCGTAAAAAATAATTAAAAAATTAACATACTTTACTCCCTCCGTCTCATTATATGCTTCACAATTTTGAGTCGGCACACAAATTAAGAAAAAAGATAAATGAAAATGTTATGAATGTAAAAGTAAAATAGGAGAGAAAATTAGTGGAGGAAATAGTAAATTTGAAAAGTGTTGTGAGTATAAAAATAAAATAGAAGAGAGAATGAATGAATGAAATAGTAAATATTTTTTGCTATTTTAAAAAAGGTAAAGCTTTTAACGAAACACCTATTTTGACAAAAGCTAAAACTTGAACGAGACTGAGAGAATATATCGGGCGGCTCTTGAGTAGTAGATTAAGCTTTCCAACCCGTGGCAAGGCTATGTACAAGCAATGAGGTCGGCCATTCTTTTCCGTTTTCTATTTTGAGTTTTGAAATGTGTCAATTTTTTGAATTTTAAACCATTTAATTAGGCCATTTTTTATAACAAAATCTTACTCTCTCTCACTTCAAGGGTTATAAGGGTTATAGGGTGTCCCACTTTAAAGATTATAGGACGTTTCTTAAAAAAAAATTAAAAATAAATAAATAATTACAAGTGAATAAAAGATTAGAAAAGAGAAAATATAAAATATAAAAATTAACACATTTATGATAAAACCACATTTTGATTGTTTTTTTTAAATATATTAACATTCTTATAAGAACATAATAATTGATTTTTTTATAAATATATTTACATTATTATTATTATAAGAGTATAAATATCCGAAATAATATTTAAAATTTATCATTTATAAAAAGAAACTTTTAATCCGAAGCTAATCAAAAAGAAAGAATTATTCAAATTCAAGTGGGACGGGAGTATGATATTTTGGGCCCAAATCACCAACATTAAAAATTAAGCAATACAGTATTCTATTGCAAAACCAATCCTTCAATCTATTTCCAAAAATCAAAATACATAACCCACTTTGTACAAATAAAATTAAAAGAAAAATCTTTCTAACCCATTAATTCAATTAAATGATGCCCTATGAAAAATCATCCGAAGGAGAACCACTTTGACTTCTTGAATCTTCTTCATTCCTGATGGAAACACTAACCCAAATCCCTCTCCCCCTCCCCTCATTTGACTCCATTGTTTGATCACTTTCTTCTTCCCCAAATCATGATCATCATCAACAGGCATCCTGTACCTGCAAACAGGACAAGTTCCATGAACCTTCAGCCATTTCTCCACACATCCCCCATGAAACCTATGCTTACATGGCATCTCCCTCGCCACGTCACCAATTCCCCACTCCTCCAAACAAATCACGCACTTCCCGTCATCATCCTCTTCCTTGATCTCGACACGTGGTAACGCTTCAATTGACGCCGTTGATGCCGGCGGCTGACCGTCCTTGTTACTCATTAGGCCGCGCAGCAGCGAATCCAAGCTTGATGATGACCTCCCTTCTATCACCAACATCCCCTGTGATGGGTTGATCAGGATGATCCGATCGCGTGACCGATCCGGGTTTTCCGAACCACGATTATCCGGGTTGTCATCGGAATCGGAATCGGAATCGGACATGGATATGTCGCTTGTGAAAGCCAATATGAAGGGGAGAAACATGGAAACTTCTCTGTTGCTTGAATTTATCAATCGCTCAAAGAAAGACGATGGATCAGGCATGTCAGCCATTGATAATCAGAGATGTAGAAAAAGCTTTTGTGTAGGTGTGTGTGTGTGTGTGTAAGAGAGAGAGAGAGAGAGAGAGAGAGAAATTTGAATAGATTTGGTGAGGGGAGGATTGAGGGTTTTTGAACAGAAAGAGAAGTTTGTGGAAGAATCTGGAAGGTCCGTGAAACAATAGACAAGTGTTTAGTTAAACAGTAGCTGGCTAGCTGATGTTTATCCGACGTGGAGATGGCCAAAATGGTGGGCTCAAATCCGTGTGGGAGGTCAGCACACGGAATGTTGCCTGCGGTCAGTTTAGCTTGGGCCCGTTCAGCCCGCTTTTCTCACGGGACGGAATTGGATTGAAGAAGTCTGTACAGATCGAACTTTGGCCCGCTTATTAGAAGATCTGTTTGGTTCGTGACCCGTCTGACCCGTTATCAAAGAGGTTCTCACGAACCTATTTGTAAATGTCTAAAATGTCCTCAAATAAATCCGTTAATAAATTCGTTTGAGGGATATTTTGGTCCAATTTACACAACGGTCATTTATCAGAGAGGTCCGTGCGAACCTGTTTATGAATATAAAATCAGTATAAATTGAAGAAGAAGTGATACTATTTTTCTCACAAAACAAATTCAATCAATCATATAGAATTCTCTCAAATCACATCATCAAAATATTTCCAAGATCAAAGTTTGTGATTATATCGTAAGAGTTTAAGGTAATCTTATTGTTTTAATTATTTAATTGTTTACTCGCTAGTTAAATATTGTGTTAAGTAGATAATTTTTTTAATTTTCATAAATTTCAAAAATTTCAAAAAAAAAATACTTTTATTCTGAAAATTAAAAAAAAAATATAATTGTTTACTTTTATTGTTAGTAAATTATTGCCAAAATTATTTAATTCTTATAAATTTTTAAAAATTTAAAAAATATTTTTTTAAGTGTTGCATTTTTAAATTTCTAGGTAATTTATATTGCTAGTTATCATGGATGATATAGTTAATGATATATTTTCATATTCCTCCCACCGCCACAAAATCAAACTCAAAATCAAAATGTACCCGTTCCAAACCGCCACTCAATAGATAATTTTCTTTTGCGTCGTAATGTACCCTATGGCCGGCAAAAATTTTCATTCCGTACCAACCAACTCGTGTACCAACCGTACCAATTATAATTGGTACGTGACAATTGGTATACCGAAATGTTGGTACGGTACTACCGTACCAATTATGTCAAATTGGTTGATACTCGGTACATAAATTTAAATTTATTGATATACCGAGTACCAATTGTAATTTTTTTTAAATATTAATTTATATATATATATATATATATATATATATATGTTATTTACTTAATTGAACCTAACCCAAACCACACCCACTAACCCTAACTCTCAGTCTCTCAGTTCTCACAGCATGATCGCTCTCTCTCCCTCTCGGTTTCTTCCTCGCGATGACATTAGGGTTAGCGCCGCTGCCGACTCCAATCCATCCCACAACGGCACCACTAGTCTTGATTTAGCGGCGCTGCAACAAGGTATTCCGTCCCTTGGCTTCTCAATCTTTCAAGAATTTGTTTATGCTGAATGGTCAGCAACTCTGCAGTTTCATTTTGTAGCTGCAATGTACTGCTGCAGAAATATTGAATCCTTTATCAAGAATGTGTTTATGTTGTAGAATGTGTTTATGCTATGTAGAATGTGTTTAACTAACTTCATATTCATATAAACTAACACAAAACACATAAAAATCTGTCACTTGACCCAATGTCTAGACCATTTATAGGTTGTCTACTAGACTTACCTAAGTTACGGGATAAATCAAGAACATCAATAAAGGCAGGTTCATTGTATGTAACAAGTGCTCTCAATGTAGACTGATTAACCTGACCCAAAACTGGATGCAATGAACTTATTTGTGCCCCTTTGCTTCCTTAAGATGAATCCAGATTCGTTCTCCAAGTGACTGCATCACTTATGCTATATTGTTGCAATATTTAGAGATTGGAGAAGTAATGCAACTACTGAACTGAAAAAATTGGTTTGGTCAACTTAGAGACTCATTGCCTGTTCCCTTGATTCATGTCTGAAGAAATACAATGTTCAGTAAAATTGTAACATGGAGTTTACTTGCAACAAGAATGTTTTCCTACTAAAAAATCATATAGATATTGATTAAAGTTTTTTTTTGGCAGGTTACTGGCAGCTTCTTGATGGTCACTTGGTTTGTGCTACATAATTTTTGGGTCACCGGTGTTGCAAGGAAAACAACTTGTAGTCTCCTATTTTCTTTTGAACAATGTCATTTAGCACTATTTTAATGTTATTGTCTTGTAGCTATAAGCATTTTGGGATCTATTATTATATTATAATCTCTTTTGAATTTTATAATGATGTACTATTATATTTATTTGGTCTTAATTATAAAAATTGTTATTTTTATATACTCCCTCCGTCCCAGCGAGCTTAAGAAAAAGTGAAATGGCACGGGAATTAAGGAATATTATTATAGTATTAGGAGAGAGAATGAGTGGAAGAAGTGTTGTGAGTGTGAAAAATTAAATAGGAGAGAGAATGAGTGGAATGAATAGTTAGGAGAGAGAATGTTGTGAGTGTAAAAGTAAAGTAGGAGAGAGAATGAGCGGGGTAGAAAGAGTATAAAAATAATAAAAACTTTCCATTTTTGGAATTCTTAAGATCGGCGGGACACCCAAAATAGAAAGTTTTCTTAAGATCGGTGGGACGGAGGGAGTATACATTTGGTATAGTCTAGTACCAACCGAGTACCTACCATACCAACTTAGTTGGTATACCGACTTAGTCGGTTGGTATTGGTATAGATTTTCATGTACCAAGTTAAACTTGGTAGGTACATGGTATAGCAAAATATAATTGGTATACCCCATCAAAATTTAGGACGAATCGATAATTTCCTTTTGCACCGTAATGATCAAATTATGTTTGATCTAATTAATCAATCCTCGAACCCAATCAACACCCCTCCATTTTCCGGCTATACTCCGGATTCGACCCTGGATTTAATGAATGAGCCCAACACAAACTATTCATCTAGAACCTATCATCACATAGAATACATAGATGAGGGTCAGGGGGATGAGGATGACGATATACAAGTCACCCACGAAACCCGCACAATTCCAAATACACCTACTACCGATGTTGCCTCGGGTAGTGCACCTAGTGGGGGAAGGGGTAAGGGTAAGGGTAAGGCAAAGGCACAAACTAGAGTGTCCAAATATGCCCATTTATATGATTTAGTAATTATTGACGGCGAAACAAATGTCAAATGCAAGAGGTGCTCAAAAATTTTAAACCCGACGGGTGCACATGGTACCTCCCATATAAAGAAGCACATGGATAAACATGATAAGGAAGCCGCTAAAGGGATAGATGGTACCATGCAAACACAACTAAATATATCATGTGTCACTTGCCCAAAAGTGGACGTTGATTTGATTACGATGTTACTAGTAAGTTGTCAATTGCCTCTTTCACTTTCAGATGATGAGAGACTCACCCGCTATTCTAGAGGCCTCAACCCGTCATACCAACCAAGGAGCCGCCAAACTGTTACTAGGCATATAAAGAGGCTCTTCCAAACTCGTTAACTTCAACTAGCGAGCGACCTCCAAAATTTTAAGGGTAGTGTTTGCTTGACCACCGATGCTTGGAAGGCCACTCTAAGTTCTAGTTCTGAAACCTTTACTTGTATAACCGCTCATTTGATTGATGTGGAGTGGATGTTGCAAAAGAGAGTGCTTTCCTTTAGAACAATGCCCTATCCCCACACGGCTTTGCAATGTACAAGTCACATTAAGGATGTGTTGAGTGAGTATGTTATCACCAAAAAAAAATTAACAATATCCTTTGATAATGCGACTTACAATACCCTCACTGCTACAATGTTGATACAAATGCTTAATCCTCCCATAGATGGCGCTTTGTTTCATGTTAGGTGTGCATGCCACAATATTGAGAATTTATGCCGATTTATGCGCCGCTTATAACATGAAATACAAAAAACCTCAAGTGGCCGAGGATATTAAGTGAAACTCAACATATAAAATGTTGAAGAGAGCCGTCGAATATAGGGTAGTCCTCACGGAATACTTTTCTAGTCATCAAATGGACTACAAAATTAGTGAGTATGATTGGACGATAGCTACCGAGATATTAGATTTACTTAAACTTTGGTGGAGGGCAACCAAGATTTTCTCGGGAAGTTATTATCACACCTCCCATCTTTTGTGCCATGAAATAAATGTCCTAAGTGAAGTTATTAGGCAATTTAGATCACATGCCTTGTTTGGAGGTGCCGTAATGCAAATGGAAAGTAAATTCAATAAAAATAATGAATATTTTCCCGTAGTTTCCCAATTAGCGACCATAATGGACCCTAGGATTAAGTTCTCCTCATTAGGTGGCTTGTTTGATGAATTTTATGAGAACATGAGGCCCGACCTTGACCCAAATGCCGTAAACACTTTGTCCAAGAGCAAACTTAAGGAAATTCACACAATCCTATATTGTTTGTTCGACCACTATTGTAGAACACTAAAGGGACCAAACACAACATCCGAAAGAAAATGAAGTGGAGCATCAAAATTGCTAAAAAAGGATTGGGTTTCATGACAAAAGGAAAAACTTCATCCTCATCTAGTAGTAGTTCTCAAAGTAGTGTAGATGAATTACACCAATACCTTGAAAGCCCATATTATCCATTAGATGGGGAAAATTTTGAAAAATTGAATGTCCTACAATGGTGAAAATCGCATGCTAATATTTATCCTATTCTTTCGATGATGACACGTGATCTACTTACCCCTTCGGTGTCCACGGTAGCATCAAAGGCTGCTTTTAGTGCTGCAGGAAGAGTGGTGACGTCGAAGCGAAACCAACTTAGACCCGCTCTTATCGAGAGATTGATTTGTCTTGCGAATTGGGATGACGCAAATTTGAGAAAACAAGGCACATTCCGGGATCTTGAAGACGATGATTATGAAAGCGGCGAAGAAGATAATCTCAACGAGAAATTTTTGCGAGAAGGATTCTAGAAGAAGAAGAAGAAGAATTCAACAAATTCAAAGACTTTGAAGCAATAACAATATTGAAGACCTAAAACTTTTTGAAGACTTTGAAGATTTGAAGACCATAATTAGTTTGAAGATTTTAAGACTTATTTATTTTTAAGACTTTGTTAAATTTGAAGACCACTTTGAAGAATTGAAGACTCATTTGAAGATTTGAAGACTCATTTGAAGATTTGAAGACTTTTTATTTTAAGACTATGTAATTTTAAATTGTATCATTTGAAAACAATGAATATTTCTCCCAAATAATTATGAAATAAATATTCATAGAGTTTCTATTATTAAATTGATTACATTATTACCTCATTTTCTTCTATATACTTTCATTTGTTTAGTTATTTTCTATCTTTTTTTATATATCTTTTTTTTAAAAAAAAACACTACTAAACAAAGTCTATTTCCTAGACAATAAAAAATTAAAATAAAATAAAAAATAAATATAGGGTAGTCCGTCTCTCTTTTCTTCTATATACTTTCATTTGTTTAGTTATTTTCTATCTTTTTTTATATACCTTTTTGTAAAAAAATCACTACTAAACAAAGTTTAAAATATTGTTTCATAATCAATATAAAATGTAAAGAAATAAAAATAAATATAGGATAGTCCGTCCCTCTTTTCTTCTATATACTTTCATTTGTTTAGTTTTTTTTATCTTTTTTAATATTTAAAACAACTGATTTTCTTATGTCTAAGTGATTTTATATTTTTAAAAATATCTTATTAAATACTAAATTAATTTTTATTTTTTTTGATTTTTTTAAAAAATAAAATAAAATTGGAAAACCCGTTTGGCCCGTGGATCTTCAGATCCGGGCCAAACGGGCGAGCTTGGGCATGGAAAATGGGACAGGTCGGGCCGGGTTTAGGCCCGTTTGGCCATACGGGCTGACAGGCTTGGATCCGCACCACCCGCGGACAGGTCCGTACGGGCCGGGCAGGGACGGGCCGGCCCGTTTGGCCATCTCCAATCCAATGTGTAATCTTTTGCGGCTTGGTTTAGCTGAGCCACTTATGGTAAGATCAAATTAGTCTTTTTTAATGAGATGGAGGAAGTATAGATTTATTTCATGTCGAAGGCATTTTTAAATTATTGATTTTTAGTTTCGTGTATTTTTTTCACTCTGGTAAAATATTTTGTGAATTTTGCAGCAGATTATATTTGAGATAAGATTTCAACCGTTCTACTCGTTATAGAGTCTCATATTTTTAATTCAATTATGTTTTATTTGAAACAAGTCAAAATCTTATAAAAAACGCGTTTTTACTTAATTTTAAAAAAAAACGTGTTTTGATTTTCCGCTAGTGTCAGTGTTATAGTAATAAAGTGTCAGTGCATGTATTATTAAGTGTCGGTGTAAAAAAGTGTCAGTGTTATTGTAACAAAGTAACAGTGTAAAGAGTGACAGTGCATATATTTTAAGTGACAGTGTTAGTGTAAAAAAGTGTCAGTGTTAATATGAATGGCAACGGGTCGGGTTCGGGTCGGATTCGACCTGATCCGAACACTATAAACCATTTATCGAACCCGATCTGATCCGAATGTGTACGATTCGAGCTCCGATACGAGCTCCGATCCTATCTGAAGCTGTCCAAGATTTGAGGGTGCCCTCTTCAAATTAAGACCTACAAATGCAAACACATCGATCCAGTTCAACCAGTTAATACTAATATATATGTGAGCTGAGGCAAATGAAATTTCAAGGAAAAGAAAGTGAACCTAAAGTTATAAACCAAATCTTGAGCAAAGAGAAATCATCTAACAACAGATTTAGAATTACATTTACCTTAGTACAAGAGCACGGTGGAAAGTAACTTCTACACCTGCTCCAAAGCCAATAGGATAAGCAGATTTACTTAGTCTGCTAAGTATCTTCACCTGAATGCTCACAACAAACAAGATAAGATTCTTGGCATTAGATAAATAATACAGTTAAAAATTATAAATAAAATGTGCAATCGAAATTAAAGACAAAACTTACAATTCTTCAATTAATCGACGGCGCATGAGAGAGAAAGGAGAATCGGAGGAACCGAGTAAGTGGAAGAGCTGTAATGGCGCCGCTGCCCGCTGCAATGCGCCTCAGGAGAGAGAGACGAGCGGGGGGAGAGAGAAAGGAGGACTGGATTCACCGAGTAAGTGGAAGAACTGTAAAGTCTGTACTGTAATGGTGCCGCAGGAGAGAGACGAGTGGGGAGGGAGAAAAAAGAGCGCCAGCAGCAGAGAGAGGAGCGTATAGTGAGAGACAACCCTAATTTTCTCTCTCCAAAACCCTAATTTTTTCTTATATACATAGAGGTATTTGTATTTTCTAAAAACATAAGGGGATAAAACATAAATTCCAACTTATGCATATGTGTTCGGGATCGGGATCGGGTCGGATCGACAGTGGTATCGAACCCTATCCGAATCCGATCGGGTCATAAAAAATTAAAACCATATCCGATTTTTTCGGATTAAATCGCATTCGATACGGATAGGGTTCGGTTAAATTGTCATCCCTAAGTGTTAGTGTAACATGTTGTGAATATGACCCTCCACTACCAAGCAAACCTACAAGAACGATTAGAGCACACAAAGCAAAGCACAAGAAATAAATCACAAAGAAGAACACAAGAAATTGTTAACCCAGTTCACCAATATGTTTGGCTACGTCTGGGGGCACTACCAAGCCAGGATCTTGCACTATAATATGTAAATATAATGTTACAATGAGTCTAGGGGCGGAACATTGCTTAAATATATGTGGGGGAATAAAACCTAACCCTAGATGGACAAGGGAAGCCCGAAATTCGCCTAAACAAGCGGGCCCAGAATTGCTTCCCCCGTTAAGTGCGCGGTCGCCCTCACTGTGAGCGCGGCCGCCCTCAACACACGAGAAAACAGCATCACATTCTGCCCTCCAGCGCGGTCGCCCAAGGTCTCAGCGCGGTCGCGCAGAAGAGAATTCCACTGGGCCAAGTGTTTCTGTCCAAGTGCGCGGTCGCGCACCATCACCTGCGCGGCCGCCCTTGACTCCAGAAACTCCGACGAATTTTCTCCCTTTTACTCCGAAGTCTAACCCGGTTGGTCTTCTATCCCAACAATCTCCCACCTAGAGATCAACCACACATATAAGCCCCGTATCCGTTCTTCAACTCACCCTTGGTGTCCTCCTAGTGCTCACCTCGATCATGGTAGTGCCATCCTCCTCTCCTATTCTCCAAGCCCAATTGAAGCTTTGCACAACTTCAATTTCTCAAGGTTTACAACCTTTGTCAACATGTCGACGGGTTCTCCGATCCCAATATCTTCTCCAGCCTTAAGATCTTTTCTTCCAAGAGATGCCTGATGTAGTGAAACCTCAGTTCAATGTGCTTCGTCCTAGAATGAAAAGCATGATTCCTAGCCAAATGTATTGCACGACTGTCACTGTAGAGAACGTTACCACTTCGCGTCTTCCCAAGTTCACCCAAGAAGTTCTGCAACCATACCATCTCTTTACTCGCCTCTGTCACTGCCACATATTACGCGCTGCGGTCGGCGAGCCACGATCTTACGCAATTTAGAAGCCCAGATTGCCGTACCTCCCAATGTGAACACATAACCCGTAGTATTTCTCCTCTTGTCAAGATCGCTTGATGCCAAATCCGCATCAACATAACCCGCTAACACAACCTCCTTGCTTGAGAAACACAGAGCCTTACCAGCAGTACCCTTCAAGTAACGCAGGATCCATTTAACCGCTTCCCAATGTTGCTTTCCTGGATTGCCCATGAACCGGCTGACTACTCCCACCGCATGTGCAATGTCCGGCCTTGTACACACCATTGCATACATGAGACTCCCCACTGCTGAAGCATATGGAGTTCTCTCCATCTTGTCATGCTCCTCCTTGCCCATAGGCGAGTCTTTCTCGGATAGCTTGAAGTGCAAACCCAATGGTGTCCCTGTTGGCTTCGCCTCTTCCATACAAAATCTTGCCAAGACTTTCTCAACGTATTCTGCTTGTGAAAGATCCAACTTACCAGACTCCCTATCCCGATCAATCCGCATGCCCAAGATTTTTCTGGCCTCTCCCAAATCCTTCATCTCGAACCGTTCTGACAATTGAGCCTTCAATCTGTTTACCTCTCTACTACTAGAGCCCGCTATTAACATGTCATCCACATATAATAGCAAGATTATGTACCCATTGTCCGTGCTCTTGAAGTAGCAACAATGATCCGCCTCACATCTGATAAAATCAATGTCATGCATGAACCCATCAAACTTTCTGTACCACTGCCTAGGAGCTTATTTAAGGCCATACAAGCTCTTAGTCAATCTGCAAACTAGCTCCTCGCTACCCTTAGACAAGTAACCCTCTGGCTGTACCATGTAAATTTCTTCCTCCAAGTCCCCATGAAGAAAGGCCGTCTTTACATCAATCTGTTCAAGCAACAAGTTATCTGCCACTACTATCCACAGAACCATTCTGATAGTGGTCATCTTCACAACCGGAGTGAATACCTCGGTGTAGTCAATACCATACTTTTGCTGAAACCCTTTTACAACCAATCTTGCCTTGTAACGCTTACTGCCGTCTGCTTCCTCCTTGATCCTGTAAACCCACTTGTTATGCAGTGCCTTCTTCCCCTTCGGTAGTTCAGTCAACTCCCAAGTTTTGTTGGCCTTCAATGAGTCCATCTCATCATTCATCGCAGCTTTCCACTTATTACAAAGTATACTATGAACAGCCTCCGCATAGCATTCCGGTTCCCCATTATCTGTCAACAGCAAATAATAATTGGAAGGAGTATACCTGTCAGGCGATCAACGCAACCTGCTGGATCTACGCAGCGGAATATCCGGTTCCGGAGTACGTGGTTCATCTTCAGTGACCTCCTGACCATGGTCATTATGAACCGTTCTGCTCCCACCCGAGTCTGGAATATCCACCTCTACAACCTCCGGTTCTGAACTAGTGTCATCAGATGCCCCCTTTCTGTCCTTGTACAATACCTGTTCATTGAATACCACATCTCGACTATGAATAATTTTATGATTTTGGTCATCCCAAAACTTATACCCGAAGTTATCCCCGCCATACCCGATAAACGTACATTTAACAGATTTTGCATCCAACTTAGTTCTATCAGCAGAGTCTATATGAACATATGAAACGCAACCAAATATGCGAAGAAAGGACAGATTTACCTGCTTGCCACTCCAAGCTTCCTCTGGAATTCCATTCCCCAATGGTACCGATGGTCCCCGATTGATCAAGAAAGCCGTCGTGTCAACTGCATATGCCCAGAACGTCTTCGGAAGTCCACACTTCAATCTCATACTTCTTGCCCGCTCGTTCAATGTCATGTTCATCCTCTCTGCAACCCCGTTGAGTTGTGGTGTACGTTTTGGAGTCTTCTCCATACGAATACCATTCGCAGCACAATATTCCCTAAACTCACCGAGCTCATACTCCCCACCATTATCTGATCTCAAGCACTTAAGCTTAAGTCCCGTCTGATTCTCCACCAAGGCCCTCCACTTCTTGAACACCTCGAAAGCTTCATCTTTCCCCTTCAAGAAATAAACCCAGACCTTCCTTGTAGAATCATCAATAAAAGTCATGTAATATGACGCACCACCAAGAGAAGTTACCGGAGATGGTCCCCACAAATCAGTGTGAACAAGTTCTAACTTTGCTTCCCTCAAACCCCTACCTGTCCTCGAGAAATTATTTCTCCCCTGTTTGCCAAACATACAATCTTCGCAGATCCCCACGTTGACTGTCTTCAAACCCGGTAGTAGTCCCTTTGAACAAAGTACCTTCATCCCCGTCTCACTCATGTGACCCAATCGACAGTGCCACAAATCCGTATCACCCTTGGCTGCCGCCACCGCGATACTATCCTTGGTGTTATTCGCCAAATACAAAGTCCCCTCCTTATTACCCCGAGCGATCTCGCAGTCCTCCTTGGTAATAACCCAGTTTCTGCATCCGAATGTTACCTTGTAACCTTCTTCGTCCAACTGCCCAGCTGATAATAGGTTCTTTTTCAAACTCGGAATGTGTCTGACCCCGTTCAGATGTAAGACCTTCCCGTCCGATGCTCCTATTATGACATCCCCCTTCCCCTTGATTTCCAAAGGCTCGCCATCCGCCAGATAGACCTTACCGAAATCACCGGAAGTGTAATTCTCCATCTCTTCTTTATGCCCGCAAGAGTGGAATGATGCCCCCGAATCCAGCACCCATGATTCTAGTGCACTAGTAACACTCAGAACCAGTACATCGTCACCTTCGACTGTCACATTCACCGAATTGCCCCCACGATTGGGACAATCCCTCTTGTAGTGTCCCAACTCCTTACAATGATAGCACTGAACTGATCCCTTTGCGACCTTTGGTTTATCTTTGATCTGCACAGCTTTGCCCTTACCACTCACCACGTTCTCCCTAGATTCGGTTCTCCCTTGTTTGCTAGTACCGGCTTCCCTTGCTAGTAGTAGCTAAAGCCGATCTCGAAGCACTCGATGTCCCCAACTTCTTCATGCGATTTTCTTCGCCCAAAAGAAAGTCTTTAACTTCATCATACTTCAATTTCTTCTTACTGCTTTGAAGCATTGATCGCTGTCACCGTTCCGCTCCAACTTCCTGGTAAAGATGCTAGCAACAAGCACGCATGAACCTCATCATCGAACTTGATCTCCACCGCAGTCAATGAGTCTATAACATCCATAAACTCATCGATGTGCTTAGCCAAGGATCCCCCCTCTTGCATCTTGAGACTACCCATCTTGCGTATCAAATCAACCTTATTTGCAGCAGATGGAGTTTCAAATCTCTCAGTAAGATAATCCAACAGCTCCTTGGTGGTTGTCGCCTTCTTGGTAGTCTTTGCAATCCACTTTGACAAAGTAGATCTGACCACCCCTAGGGCTTTCCGATCCATGAGTTCCCATTATTCCTGATCTTCTTCTTTCGATTTGACACCCTTCAGAGGCTTATAGAGATCCTTGTTGTACAAAAGATCCTCAATCTGCATCCTCCAATATCCGTAGTCAGACCCATCGAATTTCTCAACCGCCTGTTTGTCTTTGCCCATTCTTGATTGCTTGACAACACCCTTGATCTTGGAACCAAGTGCTCTGATACCAGTTGTTGTGAATATGACCCACTACCAAGCAAACCTACAAGAACGATTAGAGCACACAAAGCAAAGCACAAGAAATAAATCACAAAGAAGAACACAAGAAATTGTTAACCCAGTTCACCAATATGTTTGGCTACGTCTGGGGGCACTACCAAGCTAGGATCTTGTACTATAATATGTAAATATGATGTTACAATGAGTCTAGGGGCGGAACATTGCTTAAATATATGTGGGGGAATAAAACCTAACCCTAGATGGACAAGGGGAGCCCGAAATTCGCCTAAACAAGCGGGCCCAGAATTGCTTCCCCCGTTAAGTGCGCGGTCGCCTTCACTGTGAGCGCGGCCGCCCTCTACACACGAGAAAACAGCATCACATTCTGCCCTCCAGCGCGGTCGCCCAAGGTCTCAGCGCGGTCGCGCAGAAGAGAATTCCACCGAGCCAAGTGTTTCTGTCCAAGTGCGCGGTCGCGCACCATCACCTGCGCGGCCGCCCTTGACTCCAGAAACTCCGACGAATTTTCTCCCTTTTACTCCGAAGTCTAACCCGGTTGGTCTTCTATCCCAACATAACAAAGTGCCAGTGTAAAGAGTGGCAGGCCAGTGTAAAGAGTTACAGTGAATGCATTATTAAGTGACAGTGTAAAAAAGTGTCGGTGTTAGTGTTAAAAATTGTCAGTGTTAGTGTAAACAAATGCCAGTGTAAAGATTGTCAGTTCATGTATTATTAAGTGACAGTATAAAAGATTCCCATTGTAGGGTAAAAAAGAGCCAGTGTTAGTATAAAAAAGTGTCAGTGTGAATAGTGACAGTGCATGTATTATTAAATGATATTGTAAAAATGATTTTTCTTTAAATTAGAAAAAAAAAAAAAGCGTGTTTTTTAACACCAACTTTTGAAAAAATATTGAAATCAACCTGAAAGAAAAAAAATCGTTTAAAAATACAGTTATTTTGATTTGGAGGCAGTTTCTAACGTTTGAAATATTTATTTACTTCCGAAAAATAAATATACACCAATTCCCAACCAGTTCAAACTGCTTCTTCAATTCGTCAATTTGTTTTCCAAATTTCCACCACTGAATTAATCTTTTTTTTTTTTGTTTTTTTTGAAACGAATCTAATCTGTGTGTTAAAAAGTCTAACTGACTATGGATCAAACGGATGATATCGGCATCAAAGTCTACATCACCACCCCACAAGTTGACCCTGAACCACCCGATGCCGCCCCCTCCACCGTCGTCCTTCGCAGAAAACGTCGCTCCATCGCCGGAGGAGTCCAGAAAACACTCTCCAAAACCTCCATGCTCGTAAACTTCCTGCCGACCGGAACTCTTCTCACCTTCGAAATGGTCCTCCCATCCATTTACGGTACCGGACAATGCTCTCAAGTAGCCACTCTAATGATCCTAACCCTTCTCTCCATCTGCACTCTCTCTTGCTTCTTTTTCCACTTCACCGACAGTTTCCGGGGCCCGGACGGGAAGGTGTACTACGGCTTCATAACTTTTAACGGTTTGAAGGTTTTCAAATCCGGGTTAGGAATTGAAGTACCGAAAGCTGACAGATTTAAACTTGGTTTTACGGACTTTGTTCATGCGATAATGTCTTCAATGGTGTTTATAGCGATTGCGTTTTCCGATCATAGGGTTACGGAGTGTTTGTTTCCGGGACATACTAAGGAGATGGATGAAGTGATGCAGAGTTTCCCGTTGATGGTCGGGATTGTTTGTAGCGGTTTGTTTCTTGTCTTTCCAAATACTCGATACGGCATTGGATGTTTGTCTGCCTAATAAA
Source organism: Adenophora triphylla var. japonica (assembly GCA_022495995.1). Taxonomy (NCBI): domain Eukaryota; kingdom Viridiplantae; phylum Streptophyta; class Magnoliopsida; order Asterales; family Campanulaceae; genus Adenophora; species Adenophora triphylla. The sequence continues at coordinate 318,861 of JAFEMH010002128.1, read as the reverse complement.
CAATTTTTTTCGTTTTCAAAATTTGTAGCAGAAGTTTAGTTGTATCTAACAATCTGACATGAACTATTTCATTCAGTTTGATGAATATCTTAACAACATAGTCGTATCTATATAATTGCCACATTGAGTATATGATTTACTCTAACTACGTACAAGACTACCCTAATCACGTAATACTTTGGCTTTTGGACCAGATCGAGCTTTGGGCCCGGTCTAAACGGTCCGGGGACATCAAGAACAAGGTTAATACCTGATTTATATATGGTGCGTTTGTTTACACTGACACAATGCTGAACAGAGTCCCAATGCTTGTTCGGGAAGTGCCATTGCCAGTGAGTGCGTTTGGTTGCGGCCACTGAATGATCGCTGATGCTAACTCGGTTAGTGTAAAAAAAGCTAAATCGGTCAGAACTAAAATTCTAAATCAAACAGCGTTCAGTAATCAGCGCTTAGTGCAAACAAAAGCACCCTTGATCATACTTAAAGAAGAAAGCACTTCATCAACTCGAGATTATCCTTAAATACATAAAGGGGTATTTTGGGACGGAAGGAGTAGCGAGTTATGTTTACTACCCCAAAGGCGCAGATGGCAATGGTCTTTCATGTTATGTTCATTTTGGGACGGAGGAGTAGCGAGTTATGTTTACTTACAAAAAGAATGGATGTTGTGTGCTTTCCATCAACAGTCATCTGGATTCCTTCCGAGCCTACTCTGAGAGTTGCGCCTGAAAGATAATCTTGCTTGAAAGGAAAATATCTGCTATTAGATCCATCCTCGACCACAGGAAGCTTCCTCGATCTGTTGGAATGTCGTCTACTAGCTGTGAATGTTCGATTATCATCTTTACCGAACTTCTCATTGCACTGATCCAATCCATCGACTGAAAATATATACGATACAGAGTTATTTAACGAAGTTAGGCACAATGAAGTACTCCCTGTCCCTAAACGAATGTAGAAAAAATGTGCCATCTGATCCATGATGGTGAAGACAATACAAATCTATTTTGGCATCACAAACCATGATAAGAAACTTTGTATCATATAAATTTTTCAATGTTCAGCCATGAATAACACTACCTCCGTCCCACTTGAAGAGGTGCATATTCCTATTTGAGCTCTCCCATTAAAGTGTAACTTTCCTTTTTATAGCAAAAATACAAGTTGCGATTGAAGAACCCTGAGTCAGCCCACAAGGTACACGTAATTTATAGCCAGTGCCATTAAGACGTTCCGTGACATTCATTTTTCTAAGAAAATGTGGACATTGTTTGTCTTTTCCTCTATTATTGATTGAACTTCCATTCAGATTAAGTTTTTCTTCTTCTTCAACTGATGTCACAAGGATATTCCATGCACTGTTAGCCTCTTTAATAGCCTCTACAGCATTAGGTAAAACCTGATCACGTGTGATTAAGTGTTTCAAAAGGTTCCATGAGTGCAAAAATGGCTGCTCTTCATCGATGAGGTTTCTTCGAGAGAAGAGATCAGCAGCAGAAGCAGAAGATATAACTTGAGAAACATTCTCTGGATTCTGAACCACAAGTGGAGCAGTAGAACTCTGAAAGTTTCGTGTAGCTAGGAAACTTAGATCACGCAATAGGCAAAGGATGTGAGTACAGATGTGTCTCACAACTGTCCACACATCCACAGATAATGCAGCGGAATAAAGTAATTAAAAGCAAATTAAATGCAATAACTCAAGAGTTATATACGCTTACTGATCTGTGTGATCAGCAAACTAGGCTTACGCCCAAAAACTTTTCACTATAAAAACTTTTGTTTCTTACAAAAACAAATAAGTGAAAAACTAAAATATGAAAATACTAAACAAGTTCTAATCACCTTCTACGATATGAACAACTCCCCTTTCCCAAGTAGGACTTATTCAATCAGAAGTAAAACAAGAGAACTTTATGAAAACCTAGATGTGAGTTACGGATGTAAGCTCACAACCTAAAATCAACAAAGACGTATGCAATGAAGTATGTGTATTTTTCTCTCTAAAAACCGTAGCTTCTCTTTGTGCTGAAGGTCTTGTATTTATAGTGCACCATTGAGAAGATCTTCATGCAATCGACCTCTTCCTTTGTGAGAATCCTTTTCCTATATGAAAACATAAAACACACTCACAAGGAAATCAAATATTAGTAGGTTAGTCCTAATATAAAACTATGTACATAAATAAAATATATTTACTATATTTACAATTCCTAGTCAAAGTAATATACTTATAAATCTCCATGAAAATCTCAAAATCTTCTTACCATAATAAAAGTCAAATTAAATAAGGAAACAAGTAGTTCCCTAAAAAGCTCACGCTTTCAAACTCACCAATTCAAGAGGATTTTTTGTAATGAAGAACATGGGGCTCGAAACATAGTTCTCCTTTATTGGACTTCTCATGAAATGGTACCCCAGAACCAATAACATTAAAATGGATGCAGAGAACACTCCAGTATACCATTTCTTCATTTTCTTATTTTAGGCTCCGTTTGTTTTGGGGAAAATGTTTTCCGGAAAACATTTTCCCCATTTTTCGATGTTTGTTTCGCACCGAAAAATTGAGAAAATGTTTTACGCTAAACATGTTTATCTCATTTTCCGGAAAATAATTTCATTTTTCGGAAAATATTTTGCAGGAAATCATTTTCCGAAAAATGTTTTACGCTAAACAAACGGAGCCTTAATTTTTGTTTAAACTGTGTGCATCCATTTTAATGTTATTGAAGAACTGAAGTGTTCTCTGTAGCAAATCAAACAGTATCAGTAGCAAAAATACAGGGAAGGTTTGGACTTTCTAGTTTTCTGCGCCTTTTCCACTCACCGAAAAACTATGTTTCATGACTAAACCTCGGAAAATGAAAATTTGTTACTGCCAAAACGGGTGATAAGCAATTGAAGAACTTTCAAGTTCTGAACGACGACGTATGGGAAGAAACTTGTGAAGCTCAAACCTTGATTTCAGATGGATTAGCCTTCTGTATACCATACATTCATGTGAATATCGACAAGAATACTTTGAGCTGAGACCAAGTTCACGCATGTTCTGAAAATATAGCTCTAAACTTCTATGTCAGATCGGAAAGAAAAGAGAAATTAACCAATCTGTATTAAGCTCTGCCATTTTAGATATCCAAATTCTAGCGCTCATACTTGCAACAGTTAAGTTTATAATCCGTTGCAGAAGTTCCAAGTCTACTAAAAAATTTCACCGTCCATTGTATACTTGCAAAACTTAAAGCTTAAGAAGTACTATAACAAAGATTTTCATACACCTAAGTCATTAAAATTTACAAAAAGTTGAATTTCTTAAATTTGTCTAGAATGGAAAGTGGTCATTCATTTTGGGACGGAGAGAGTAGTGAATAACAATCAGTCCCAACTTAATAAATCAGCAACAAAACCTAATCAACAATTTACAATTAAGATAACACATAGATCTGCACAATGCCGGGAAATGCATCTCCATCAAACGAAATTCAACCGCAAACTGAAATCAAAGAAGCATAACTGATAATTCGCTCCAAAAATTAAAAAACCTCCTCTTCATTCCTAATTCGAAATGCATATGATTCCAAAAAACAAAACTCTGATTCGAACTAAGCACAGCCGGCATTTAAGCATCAAGGTAAATCCAAACAACAAACAACAAACAAAATAATCCCTCCTCCGTCCCGTCCGAAGCTTCACCTTTTACCCAAATGGGTGTCTCGGTAGAAGCTTCACCTTTCCTAAAATGGTAATAAATGTGGGCCCCATTTGTCGACCCCACTCACTTTTTCCTCTCACATACTTAAATTGTGGGGCCCACTTGTCATATCCACTAATTTTTCCCCCTCACATATTTAAATTGTGGGCCCCACTTGTCATATCCACTCACTTTTTCCTCTCACAACCCTTTCCCACTTATTGTTAGGAATTTGACCAATATTGCCTAAATCCTATTATGAGTAGGAAAAGATTACTTATCACATACTTCCTCCGTCCCACGTTAGTTGAGACTAACTTTTTGGGCACACCAATTAAGGAAAAGTAAGTGAGAGAAAAAGTGAAAGAAAATGTTGTGAGTATGAAGAATTAAATAGGAGAGAGAATGAGTGGGAGGAATAGTTAGGAGAGAGAATGTTGTGAGTGTAAAAGTGAAATAGGAGAGAGAATGAGTGGGGTAAATAGTGAAGATTCCTTTGTCATTTTGGGCAGTCTCAACTAACGTGGGACGGCCCAAAAAGGAAAGAAGTCTCAACTAACGTGGGACGGAGGGAGTATTGGTTAAGAGAAGGAATAGTAATCTCATATCGGTTAGAAAAGGGGAAAAGTGGGTGTGCCTCCCCTATATAAATAGGCTTCACTAGTTAGGTTTTTGATAGAACTTGAGAGAGTTAGCATAGGTTTACAATTTAGAGAGAGAAATTGTACGCTTGTATGCGATTGGTGAGGATATTCAAGAGTGTTGAGAGTGAGCATTCTTGTAATATCAAGCAATATATAGAAGTTATATTTTGGGTGGAGTAGGCTTTTAGCCGAACCACGGAATATTGTGTGTTTTGTCTTTATTTCGTATGTGTGTTATTTGATTTCTCTTGTTGCGGATTTATTGTATGGGTGAGCGATCCTAACAAGTGGTATCAGAGCTTTGGTTGAAGAGAAGAATTCGCATCAAGAAAAGAGAGCAAAAAATTGAAGAAAGAAATTGCAGTTTCTGGTTCGTTTTTTTCAGCGCAGCAGTAGGAAAATTGGCGTAGAGCGTTCATTTACCATTGAATCGGGCTGATTTTTGGTGAGTAGCTTCGGGACTAATAGATCTTAAATCTGAACGGTGGAGATTGGATTTTAAGGTCCCAGGCATCGGGAATTGTATCCGGACAGCAGCAGCAGTTTGAAGAAATTCATATTTTGAGGAATATGGATATTGGGGTATCGAAGTATCAAGTCCCGACCTTCGATGGGAAAATGGATTTCACGGTGTGGCAGATGACAATCCAAGATGAGTCGGTTCAACAAGGACTTGATGAAGCTTTGGAAGAGAACAAGCCGGATGAGATGAAAGGCGTGGATTGGGCTAAAATTCAGAAGAGAATTAAATATAGTGTTTTGAAGGAGAAAACACCGAGGGATATTTGGGAGAAACTTGCTAGTATTTATGCGTCTAAATCATTGACTAATCGCTTGTTCTTAAAGATGAATTTATATTGTTTAAAGTTTGATGAAGGGGGTAATTTGCATGACCATATTAATTCTTTCGGTCAACTAGTATGTCGATTGTCTAATGTTGATGAGACAATTAAAGATGAGGAGCAAGCTTTGTTATTGTTGGCTTTATTACCTAAGTCCTACAAGCCTTTTGTGCAGACGATGTTGACCAGTAGGACTACTTTAACACTTGATGATGTGGTTAAGGCGTTGAGGGATAATGAAAGAATGACGAGGAGTGATAGCTTCTCCAATGGTGACAGAGTACTAGTTGCGGAGGGTTCTGAAAGAGGGAGAAATTATAATCGTGGTGGCTCAAAAGGAAGAGGAAGGTCTCAATCTAGGGGAGATAGAGATATGAGTAAGATTGAGTGCTTCTACGTACTGTGGAGAGACTGGTCATATGCAGATGCGTTGCCCACAATTTCGTGATGATTTGAAAAGTTTACGTGGTGTGAAAGGAAAGAAAAGGTTGACGAAGAGAACGTTAACACGATTGATAGTGGTAGTGATAATGGAGATTTTCTTTTGACAGAAACTATTGCTGTTGCTGATGTGATTGAGGAGAAGAAGTCTGAATGGGTGCTAGATTCAGCTGCTTCAGTGCATATTTGTAAGGATCGAGCTATGTTTGACACTTTGAGATCGGAGGGAAATTTCGGAGAAATCAAAGTTGATAATGAGCAGAAATTGAAGATTGAAGGTGTTGGGAGTGTACGCTTCAAGCTTCATGATGGGACTGTAAAAACCGCTTTGAATGTAAAGTATGTTCCTGGTGCGACTGCGAATTTGCTTTCACTAGGAGTTTTGACATCTCGTGGGTATCGATATGTTGGAAGAAGACAGACGTGCAAAGTATACAAAGGAAAGCGCTTGATTCTTCAAGGGAGAAAAGGTGCAAGGAATATTTGCTATTTGGAGGGGCAATCCTTTTGTGGAAGATCCTTTTGTGATGACAAAAAAGAGAAGAAGATTGGGAAAAGAGTTCGCTTCTCTGGAGTTGATGAGATTTTAGGGAATTTTGGTCAAGGGGAGATTTGTTAGGAATTTGACCAATATTGCCTAAATCCTATTATGAGTAGGAAAAGATTACTTATCCGATATTGGTTAGGAGAAGAAATAGTAATCCCATATCGATTAGAAAAGGGAAAAAGTGGGTGTGCCTCCCTTATATAAATAGGCTTCACTAGTTAGGTTTTTGATAGAACTTGAGAGAACTTGAGAGAGTTAGCATAGGTTTACAATTTAGAGAGAGAAATTGTACGCTTGTATGCGATTGGTGAGGATATTCAAGAGCGTTGAGAGAGAGGGTGTTTCCATTCTTGTAATATCAAGCAATATATAAAAGTTATATTTTGGGTGGAGTAGGCTTTTAGCCGAACCACGAAATATTGTGTGTTTTGTCTTTATTTTGTGTGTGTGTTATTTGATTTCTCTTGTTGCGAATTTCTTGTATGGGTGAGCGATCCTAACACTAATCATTTTTCTTAATTTACGTGCTTCACCAAAATGGTGAAGCATCGAGCGGGACTGTGAGGACCCCAACCCGGAACCTAACCCGTGTCCCGAGCTAGAGCGTCCCCAAAAGTACTCAAACCACCTAAACTTTTTAAAACTTTGATTTAACTTACAACTTAAACATACTGAACATAACCATTTCAAAATAACTTCATTCCTCTCTACATGAAAGGAAGAGTTGAATAACTTTAAAAGTAACAACCTGTTTTAATTACAAAAGACTTTGGTTATAACGTAGAAACCAAGTTTTATACACACAAACTCCATAAAGGAATTATACAAAATACATCTTCTATGCCAACCTATACATACCCCGACAAATCCCAAAATACCACGTCCAAACTCCTTTCCGTCCTCACTTGGCCGGTCCGCCTGTCTCAGGATCTAAAAACATTAAAGGGAGAGGGGTGAGAATAAATCTCAGCAAGCTATTATGAATGCTGCAATATGCCGGGTAAGATCTGACACATAACAAGGTACATCTCACATATTGGTAAAAGCAAGTTAAACACCTTCCGTTACCTTTGTTTACCTTTCCAGTCTGAATCATAAGTCGTATCACTGTGGGCATAATACTCCACTATTTCTGTGAATGCATATCCACCAGAACCAATATCATATAATCGAGACAGTTATGATTATAACTCATCTCCTGTGAACTGCTTAGGCATATTCACATCTTATAAGACCCGTTTTTCAGGGAACCAAATAAGATAGTAGCAACTCTGTAAGGCTTTCGGCTCAATACAGATGCTATAACCCCAGTCTGTGGCGCGAGAGGGGAGAGGTCACAGGTATGATGGACCTTCAATCACTTAGAGAACAAATCAATAATTGATTGAATTCCATTATACCCCCCAATCACATAAATATAAACACGTTTCAAGCACATAATAGATACTTGAAATATAATCCACAAAGGGGATAAACAATGTAGCCACATGGTAAAATATACTCATGTTCAATCAATATCATAGTGTAACATTTATGTAATACACTAAGCATAGCACCATCAATGAATATGTATTCAAGTAGAGTAACAGTATAATCAATAATTCCACAAATGGGATAACAATACAACCATATGATAATCATATCCACACTTGAATAATAACGAAACAATGTGATAAATACACATTCCCAAGTTAGCACAATAGTGTGACATATAGCTTCTACACTATCCAAACCAATCACCAAGTATAGGGGCAAGTAAGGCCACTATGTATCATAACCCATTCCTACATAGTCATTATTCAACCTCGAATATACTTAATAAAGGTTCAAGATCTAATTTCCAAGATGAACTACTTTGGTGAAGTTACTAATCAAGCCTATTAACCATTTCCCAGACGATATTTAAACTACTCTCACAAATCCACTTTGATCAAATAAGACGTCGCTACGTGGCCCAAGTATCATACTTTAAACTAAGTTAAAAGGGATTAATCCATATCCGGTTTAGATTAGGTTCTACTAATTTATAGTGGTTGGGAATCATACCACGAGGTTATTGGTAAAATTCAGCAAGAAAATTAACTAAGGAAATCTGGTGACATGGGCGACCGCCCATGTCACTGGGCGACCGCCCAAGAGTTTACAAAAGGTACACATGTTAACGAGGATGGGCGACCGCTCAAGATAGCAGGCGACCGCCCAAGAAGGTTTCTAAGGCACTATAAATTACGAACACATGGGCGGCCGCTCGAAGCCCCGTGGGCGACCGCCCAAGTCATTTTCCAGCAAGACTCAATTTCTAAACCCCTTTTTCACCTAGTTTCTTTTCCCCTTTATAATTCTTTCCCATTTTTGATGCTCATGAAAGACTCTCAAATATTTACTACTTCCTTCTAAATCAACCAAACCCAAACAACATAAACCTCAATCCTACACCACTTGATTTCCTATACATTTCCTACCACAATCCTAGTTCAATTATCTTCATTTAACTTAACCCATTTCATCCACTTCTTAATCATCTTCTATGAACAACAACATCATTCCATAACTTTAACCAATTCCTCCATTCTAAGAAGGTTTCCAAAGCATCAAACCATCATTTAACAGTAATAACAACATTCATAGTTTATGAACATTTAAAGAAGGGAAGTCATAATAACTCACTTTAGCTAATACAAGATGAAATGAAGCTTTTCTAGGCTTGATCAACTCCTTGAGATGTACCACTCACAAAAGGACACTTGGATTTAAGAATGGACAAGAAATGAACTTGGTAGGAGTTTAAGAAGTGAAGGCTTTCACAAAGCTCTTTCCATGGAGAATGGTAAGAATGAAATGAGAAGGATGAGGGAGGTGAATAGGGAAAGTATGGGGAGAGGAAAAGGGGAGTATGGGAGGTATGGGGAAAGTTGACTTGTGAGGGGGAAAGGATGAGGAATTTAGGGGGAAGGTTATGGCCCTCCCACCCTTCCAAGGATTTCACCCGAAATAAATCATTTAAATAAAACCCCCTTATTTCCCATTATTTATTCTACTCAATTTAATCTCCTCATACTATTTATTAAATTTCTATTTTTTATATTTTCTTTTAGAACATTAATTTATTTCCCTATCATTTTATCCTAATATAAGGAATCAAGTATATAGAAATGAACACATAATATGAACAATGATATCAAAAGCATATATAATATTATACTAAAATTGTGCCTAGGGTTAGGGTCGTTACACTCACTCCCCCTTAAAGAAAATTCGTCCCGAATTTTAAACTTGCTTACCTTACTGATCAATTAGAGATGGTGACCTCCCTATATAAGTCAAATCCGCTTAATAATCATTAGTCGAAGAACTCCATTCACATGAGGAATCATGAAGATAATTTCTCCCATACAATGTTCCATACGTTACCAACTCAATACTGAACTGAAATCTACTAATATATACAAACTCACTAAGGTTAAATAAACTTCTCCAGTTGAAAAGAAATTCATCACACAACACACAACTTATTCTCAAGAATCTGGATAGTCTTCTCTGTCTGCACATCTGCCTGAGAATGAAACGCATCACTAAAACTTGACTTGGAATTCAAAACCTTGTACCTAGCTTCCCAAAAGCACAAAGAATCCTCGATCCCGATCTGGTAAAATGTTGATTAGTACTCCATGAAATAATTCAATCTTCCGCATGCACCATGTTTTAATTTCTCCCTCGAATTTTTCGTTGGTATAGGTAGAAAGTAAACCGACTTGATCTATCCATCCACTATTACTCCAACACACCCATCTTCATCGACGTTGAAGGTAGTCCAGTTACAAAATTCCATTGCAATGCTTTCCCATTCAAATCTTCTAACTCTTCTTCAAATCTTGATACCTCTTCGAACTTTCCTGATGAATCGCAATTCTAGATCTATTGTCTTCCTCTAAAACTGGTCTTCTAATCTCTTGCAGTCACGGTAAGCACATTCCGAGTTGAGGTTGAAATTTTCATCCCAATTCGATACAAAATTCTTGGTCTTCCCATCTTGAACTAGTCGATAATCCTCTTAACTTCTGAATCATGGTTGGACTTCCTCTAAAGTCTCCACACTATAAGTGTAACTTGAATGTTCGCAATCATATCTCACCTTGCAACTCAAAAGATATACTCGTTGACACATAAACCTTTCGGCTAATCACATTGGCAATCACAATAACTTTCCTAATAACAAGATATAACACCATTTAAGTCTTTCTAATAATTTCCACCCTCGACTATGCTTATTGTTAAATTCCTTCCGAACCCACAAATACTTTAAACTTTTATGATCGGTAACATATCTCAGATTTAGTTGCACATAATTAAAATTTCCACTTGTAAAACGCAAAATAATCTCAGTCACTTCCAAGTTGAAAATAAGGAAATTCTGCTCTTCCTGTTTCACTTCCTCTAAACATAATTTATCACTTTCCCATTTCACAATATCACAATTTTAACCTTCCATTGATACGCAATTAAAATCGTCAAGTTCTCACATCCATTAGTCAGTTAAGGATCAGATCAGCAGTCAACCTATTCTTCATCTCTACCTATACAATTCAACCTTGTGGCCATCTTACATCATGGATACCTCTTTCCAGGTTAACTAAATCAACAATAAGACAATTCTCAAGAATCTAATGATACTCCCTTGGTAGCACCCCTTTCAATCCTAAAACTACGGACTCATGACGGGAATATTCCCAAGTCAACTCACCATTACTACACTTCACACACCAATTCTTTTCTTGAAGAGTAGATAACAAAATTCACAATTTATTTTTTATGTTCTTCTCAACTTCAATTAAGCATTCAACAAAGCTATCAAGATAAGGTTTTTAAAAAAAATCCTATTCATTACTCCACATCATATCTAGTTCCCTTCTATAAGAGACTTTTGATATAGGTATTAGGCTTTAACATTAACTCAATATATAATTTCACTTCTTCAACTACCGCCATGGAATATTCTGATAAAGCACATCTAAAGTTTTTCTAATTAGCACATAACATTTTTCGAAGATTTCTTACCCAAGTCTATCACATACCAATTAATCTTCCCGCTCTTTAACCAAAATTTTTCAATCCTTAATGCATACATAGCAAGGATACCACATAAAGGCTTATCTATATCTAATACCATATAAACCAATTAGGCATAGAAAAGAAGACTCGCTTCATACAACAGTCTATCAATGCACGGTCACTACTCAACCAATCTAGGCCAAGTATACATCAAAATCACACATTGGTAATCATACTAAATCAACTGGCAATACATGCTCAGTTATGACCACATCACTCTAGTGGTAAACCAAAGAAGATTCGAGGTACTCTCTCATAAGAGCAGAAACCTCTAACACATAAACAAATCTTATGCAATATATGCCACTTCAAGCAAAATGCAATGCCAAATATGCATGAAATGAACCGGGATCTATAAAAGCATGACCCCTACTTCGAGACGGTATATTACCTCTAAAGGCAGCTGAGGGATCTATCCCTCTAAGACTCAAAACAAGGATTCAACTTTAAATATTACCTTTTTGGATTCCCTTCATTGTCCCTTTTCATTCCACCTCTTTGCCCCCTATGACCGGCACCCGAAGCTAACCTCTGATGAAATACAGGACAATTTTTCTTGTAGTGCCCCATTTCTCCACAATTCAAGCATTTCCCTTGTTTACTCCAACACTTGTCTTCGGAATGACCCATCTTCTTGCAATAACCACATACAATCCTTACATGATTTGAAGTCGAACGAGTTGTTGTAGTCGCCGCTTCTTCTCCTCTTGCTAATCCCGATGCTGATCCTCTCTGTTGCCTTCTACTATATCCAGAACCTTGGCCTTGAAATCTCTGTTTACTTCCACTTCCACCCTCAGATTTACCCCGGTGTTCGTCAATGTCATTCTCTATTCGATAGGCTTTATTATTCTTTGTTTGGAAATACTGTGAAGTCGTGAGTCAATAAGCTGTTTCCTAAACTCTAGCCTTAATCCCTTCACAAATCGATATATCCTTCTCTTCTTCCGGCACCAAATGTGGACAATAGCGAGCTAGCTCAGTAAACCTTGCGAGTCTTGCGCCACGGTCATTGCTCCTTGCTCTAATCTCAAAACTCAACTTCCTTCTTATCTCTTGTAACCATTGGAATAAAATGATCTCGGAACTTGCGTGTGAAGTTCTCCCAAGTCTGCGGTGTAAGATCCCGATCCCAGCCGTCCTTTACTACTTGCCACCAATGCTCTGCAGGTCCTTCTAACTTGAAGACTGCGCATCTCACCTTTTCGCATTCGAGCTCTCCATTGCCAAGAAGATTTTATTCATAGCTTCAAGCCATCTCTCCGCCGTCACCGGATGCGGGTCTCCACTAAAGCTTGGAGGTATCATCTTGACAAATTTTTCCAAACCATGCCCATGTACGCCTTCTTGATGCTTCTTTGTACTTGTCCTTGTCTTTGCCATATTTTGCAAAAATCCTCGGAACATGTTCATCGTCTCAACATTCGGATTTCCATCACCCCAGGCATTACCAACAATGCCGGAACACAGTCTTGATCATCCTCATTTCTAGCCATTGAATAAACTCCTGCATCAAACACTCGGCATAAATTATCACACACTCTCACTCAGCTAGACTCTACCCGAGAACTCTAACCGAGCTCGATACCAAGCATGAGGACCCAACCCGGAACCTAACCCGTGTCCCGAGCTAGAGCGTCCCCAAAAGTACTCAAACCACCTAAACTTTTAAAACTTTGATTTAACTTACAACTTAAACATACTCGAACATAACCATTTCAAAATAACCTCATTCCTCTCTACATGAAAGGAAGAGTTGAATAACTTTAAAAGTAACAACTGTTTTAATTACAAAAGACTTTGGTTATAACGTAGAAACAAAGTTTTATACACACAAACTCCATAAAGGAATTATACAAAATACATCTTCTATGCCAACCTATACATACCCCGACAAATCCCAAAATACCACGTCCAAACTCCTTTCCGTCCTCACTTGGCCGGTCCGCCTGTCTCAGGATCTAAAAACATTAAAGGGAGAGGGGTGAGAATAAATCTCAGCAAGCTATTATGAATGCGGCAATATGCCGGGTAAGATGCAACACATAACAAGGTACATCTCACATATTGGTAAAACGGTAAACACCTTCCGTTACCTTTGTTTACCTTTCCCGTCGAATCATAAGTCGTATCACTTTGTGGGCATAATACTCCACTATTTACGTGAATGCATATCCACCGAGAACCAATATCATATAATCGAGACAGTTATGATAAGAACTCATCTCCTATGAACTGCTTAGGCATATTCACTTCTTATAAGACCCGTTTTTCAGGGAACCAAATAAGATAGTAGCAACTCTGTAAGGCTTTCGGCTCAATACAGATGCTATAACCCCAATCTGTGGCCGCGAGAGGGGAGAGGTCACGGTATGATGGACCTTCAATCACTTAGAGAACAAATCAATAATTGATTGAATTCCATTATACCCCCCAATCACATAAATATAAACACGTTTCAAGCACATAATAGATACTTGAAATATAATCCACAAAGGGGATAAACAATGTAGCCACATGGTAAAATATACTCATGTTCAATCAATATCATAGTGTAACATTTATGTAATACACTAAGCATAGCACCATCAATGAATATGTATTCAAGTAGAGTAACAGTATAATCAATAATTCCACAAATGGGATAACAATACAACCATATGATAATCATATCCACACTTGAATAATAACGAAACAATGTGATAAATACACATTCCCAAGTTAGCACAATAGTGTGACATATAGCTTCTACACTATCCAAACCAATCACCAAGTATAGGGGCAAATAAGGCCACTATGTATCATAACCCATTCCTACATAGTCATTATTCAACCTCGAATATACTTAATAAAGGTTCAAGATCTAATTTCCAAGATGAACTACTTTGGTGAAGTTACTACTCAAGCCTATTAACCATTTCCCAGACGATATTTAAACTACTCTCACAAATCCACTTTGATCAAATAAGACGTCGCTACGTGGCCCAAGTATCATACTTTAAACTAAGTTAAAAGGGATTAATCCATATCCGGTTTAGATTAGGTTCTACTAATTTATAGTGGTTGGGAATCATACCACGAGGTTATTGGTAAAATTCAGCAAGAAAATTAACTAAGGGAATCTGGTGACATGGGCGACCGCCCATGTCACTTGGGCGACCGCCCAAGAGTTTACAAAAAGGTACACATGTTCTGCAAGGATGGGCGACCGCTCAAGATAACTTGGGCGACCGCCCAAGAAGGTTTCCAAGGCACTATAAATTCTGAACACATGGGCGGCCGCTCAAGCCCCCCATGGGCGACCGCCCAAGTCATTTTCCAGCAAGACTCAATTTCTAAACCCCTTTTTCACCTAGTTTCTTTTCCCCTTTATAATTCTTTCCCATTTTTGATGCTCATGAAAGACTCCCAAATATTTACTACTTCCTTCTAAATCAACCAAACCCAAACAACATAAACCTCAATCCTACACCACTTGATTTCCTATACATTTCCTACCACAATCCTAGTTCAATTATCTTCATTTAACTTAACCCATTTCATCCACTTCTTAATCATCTTCTATGAACAACAACATCATTCCATAACTTTAACCAATTCCTCCATTCTAAGAAGGTTTCCAAAGCATCAAACCATCATTTCACAGTAATAACAACATTCATAGTTTATGAACATTTAAAGAAGGGAAGTCATAATAACTCACCTTAGCTAATACAAGATGAAATGAAGCTTTTCTAGGCTTGATCAACTCCTTGAGATGTACCACTCACAAAAGGACACTTGGATTTAAGAATGGACAAGAAATGAACTTGGTAGGAGTTTAAGAAGTGAAGGCTTTCATAAAGCTCTTTCCATGGAGAATGGTAAGAATGAAATGAGAAGGATAAGGGAGGTGAATAGGGAAAGTATGGGGAGAGGAAAAGGGGAGTATGGGAGGTATGGGGAAAGTTGACTTGTGAGGGGGAAAGGATGAGGAATTTAGGGGGAAGGTTATGGCCCCCCCACCCTTCCAAGGCTTTCACCCCAAATAAATCATTTA
Source organism: Adenophora triphylla var. japonica (assembly GCA_022495995.1). Taxonomy (NCBI): domain Eukaryota; kingdom Viridiplantae; phylum Streptophyta; class Magnoliopsida; order Asterales; family Campanulaceae; genus Adenophora; species Adenophora triphylla. The sequence continues at coordinate 303,548 of JAFEMH010002128.1, read as the reverse complement.
AATAAAACCCCCTTATTTCCCATTATTTATTCTACTTAATTTAGCCTCCTCATACTATTTATTAAATTTCTATTTTTTATATTTTCTTTTAGAACATTAATTTATTTCCCTATCATTTTATCCTAATATAAGGAATCAAGTATATAAAAATGAACACATAATATGAACAATGATATCAAAAGCATATATAATATTATACTAAAATTGTGCCTAGGGTTAGGGTCGTTACAGGGACGAAGGGAGTACAAATATATGCATACTCCCTCCGTCTCACGTGAGCGTGAGTGCGTACCAAAATTTTGGGAACAATAACTAAGGAATAATAGTATAATAAGAGAAAAGAGAACGAGAGTAGGAGTTGGTGCAAGTATGAAAAGTAAATTAGAGAGAGAATAAGTGGGATAAATAGTAAGTGAATTGTTGTTGCGATAAATAAGTCTTATTAATATAAAATTATAAAAACTTTGTCAGGGTATAGTCAACACTAAGTCTTATTAATATAAAATTATAAAAACTTTTTGTCGGTGTATATTCAACACTAAGTAGGATGGATGAAAAAAGAAATAAGTTTACACTCTCACGTGGGATGGAGGGAGAATAGGTTTATAGATTATGTACTTAGAATCAAGAAACAAAATAACAGATTGAATTAGATGACTAAAACGGCCAATGAAAGGAATTTCAAAAGTGAAAAATGGAGAGTTTTGCACAAGGTTTAATTGAACGAACCAGTAGTTAGTAGTTGATTGTGTGGCCGGAATGTTGCCGACGAGAGGGATAAGGAGAGAGAGAGAGAGAGAGGAAGATCGTCGCCGGTAGGACTTGAAGTCTAAGCATACACTTGACAGAGAAAGACAAATTGAGTAAAAGAGGGGAAGAGTGTATTTATTGTTTTTTTTTAAAGAATGTTTTTTTTTGTTACCCAGGTTCCCAGCTTCGCCGGACTAATCCTGAACCACCAGGTACCGGCCCCTAAGTATATTGGCGGAGGTAAATCGCGGGATGTGTCCTATGCAGCCAGGGTGGCAGCACCCCTTATACTCCAGAGCCCCAAGGGAGCCCTCCTACAAGGCATTTACATCACTCTTACATCACCAATTGGCTGCTCCAGCTGCTCCTGCCAAAGAGGCATTTACAACACTCTTACAACACCAATTGGCGGCTCCTGCCAAGATTCGAACTCCCCACACTGAGGATACAAGCCCAGCAATGCTGCTTCCTTAACTGCACGGATGTTCCCCGGGGGGCTCCTAAGGACCCTGAAACCAAGGTAGGAATTAAAGCCCAAAAAATCCCCTTGGGGGGACTCGAACCGGTGACCTCCCCTTCGGAAAGCCACCATGATACCACAAGGCCAAGGCCCATTGTTGTTATAATAGGCGACAAGTGATGATTTTAAAGAGCATTGTTCATTTAATTTAATTTAATTTAATTTTAGGGCAAATTGCATTTTAGTTACCTGAGTTTGTCGAGATGTTTCAATTGGTTATCGAATTTGCATTTGTTACAAGTTGGTTATTGAGTTTGTCTTTTTGTTGCAATCGGGTGTAATTTTGGAGAATTGTTAAAAATCTAACCAATAGCATAACATGTTCCGCTCACGTGAGTTATTTAAGGGCTATTTTGGTCTTTTTCATCGAATTTGACCACCATAATTTTAAGGGGGTTAGTTGACATTTTCTAAAAATGAGGAGAAGGTTAAATATATATAAAAAAAAACACTCTCTCTCTTACATTTGGAAACCCCCATATTTCTTCCCAAATCTGATTTTCTCCAAATTGAATACCAACGACAACTTCATACTCTACTTCCAAAATCAAACACCTACTTAATTTCTAAAATCACAATCAAACCCAGATTTGAAAACCCCAAATTGATTCCAGTCGAACCAAGAGATAAAGGGGTTGGAGCATTTGGGTTAAGGCTCGAATGGATACTATTGATTTTTAATAAAATCATCTCACGGCCACCACAAATTAAGGAATTGTTTCCAAATATCAAACTCAAAATGTAAAAATATTTCCATCTCCATCAATTCGGACTTCAGTGCCCTTCCATACCACCCACCCCGATATCGTTCCCCCACCCCTACTTCTTCATCCTCTCCGCAAATGTCTTGCCCATAACCCACTGCATAGAAACATCACCCCTCAAACCCACCATGAAATCCACTCCATGCCCGATTTGCAATCTCTTAAGAACACCACCACCGAAATCGAAATCAAACTAGAACATGAAAAACATAGATAAGAGGAAGGAAATTGGGAAAAGAAATCAAAATCCCTCGCTCAATTACTCTCCTTCGTTGACGACCGCAGTTTCATACAAAATTGAAGCAATAAATTGAGTAAGATTCAAAAAGGTAGGGGTTAGATGGAGGATGAGGGCGTTTAGGGATGATGGCGGTGGTGAAGGGGGAGGCAGGGAAAGGGGGTGCAAAGAGAGGGCTGGTAGGGGTTACGGGTTTTGTTTTCCTGGGTTTTTCTTTCTTCTTGTTCTTGTTCGTCCTTTTTATGAGTGTTCGGGTTCAGCAAACTTTGACTTTTACATTTTGGGTTTGACTTTTGGAAATAAATTCTTAATTTGGAAGAGGAGGAGGAAGAGGAAGAGGAAGAAGAAGAAAGAAGAGAGAGAGAGTGGTTTTTTTTATATATTTAACATTTCCCTCATTTTTAGAAAATGTCAACTAACCCCCTTAAAATTATGGTGATCAAATTCGATGGAAAAGACCAAAATAGCCCTAATAACTCACGTGAGCGGCACATGTTATGCTATTCGTTTGATTTTTAACGGTTCATCCAAAATTACACCTAATTGCAACAAAAAGACAAACTCAATAACCAACTTGTAACAAATGCAAATTCGATAACCAATTGAAACATCTCGACAAACTCAGGTAACTAAAATGCAATTTGCCATTAATTTTATTTGAAGACCCGTAATTCCCTTTTTTATAAATTTCTACTTTACTTTATTTCCATCACTAATAGTCTAATACTAATAATTTTTATCACACTAATTTCCTCCTCACTATTCATATTAACAACAATTTAATATTATATGATTCTCTATTCCCATGTTGTTATGACGTAGCACATGGATCGATGGGTCAAGTCTCAACAGCAATGAAGTTTCTGCTGGCGAGGCGTCAACCTCCTTAGGAGCCAGGCGGCCGCATCAAGAGAACTTTGCATGAAGTTGCTGCTGGAGAGGCGCCAGCCTCGTTGGAAGACAGGCGGCCGCCTCAAGAGATCTGCACGGACGTGAAGCTTCAAAAAAAAAACTATAGGATTTGTTTTTTTTGTTGATTTTATTTAATTAGTATTCATCTCGTATTATTATTATCGTTATTATTTCTTTTAGTATTTCTAGACAAGGGATATTTTAGTCTATAGGGTTTTAAATAAGTCATTAGGGTTTTATTTCTTTTCCTTTATTGATTAGGTTTTCTTTATTTATTTTCCTTTATTTATCAGGATTTGCGAGTATAAATAGATTACTAGGGATTTTTTAATAGGGGATCTTTTTATCAATTATTTATTTGCTAGTTTGCAAAATCCTACACCTTGTGTGTTTATCTAAGTCATTAATTTGGCTTGCAGAATAATCTTTTAGGAGGTTATTGTTTTAAGGAATTGCGATTCCTTGCAGAAGAATTGGTTTGGGTCATTCTTGTTTATCTATTCCGCTGTGTTTTACATCAATTGGTATCAGATAAGGACGATCCTTGGAAGATGGCCAACGATGAAGAAATCAGCATGAAGACCATTCTCGAGGCTCTAAACGCTAATCTAATGGCGTTGCACGAGGATCAAATACGATATTCTACGGAGGCGGCTAACCGCCACACAGAGATCGTGGAGGCTTTGACTATTGGTCGTGGTGGTGAACAACCAAGAAATCGAGGCGCTCGTGGGGATGTTCATAACGATAGAGAAGAAGAGGATAGGGTAGTGCCTCCTCCCGAACAACGACCCAAGATTAGAGCGGATATACCGTTCTTCACCGGGGAGTTGTCTGCGGAAGAATTTGTGGATTGGCTTTCCGAAGTCGAGAAGTTTTTTGTGTTGATGAGAATTGAGGAGGATAGAAAAGTACCTTATGTTTCTTATAAACTTCGTACTAGTGCTAATGCGTGGTGGACTCAATTGACTAGACATAGAGCACGTAGTGGTTGGCCTCCAATTACTTGTTGGGAAGATATGAAGAGGAAATTAAGAGATCGTTTTCTACCCGAAGATTATGAGCAGGATTTTTATTGGAAGTGCAAGCAAGGGAGTCGAACGGTCGATGAATACGTCTTTAATTTTCGTGTAATTACCCCTCGTTCGGAAATGCATGAGTTGGAAGTACAAAAGGTGGAAAGGTTTGTTGGTGGTATTCGTCTCAATATTAAGAACCAAGTGAAGTTATTTACTAATCTTTTCGTTAATGATGCGATCATAAGGGAGAGAAAGGTCGAGCGCCAATTATCCTCTACTTATCATCCTCCAACAACGTTTAGGAGGTTTGGTGACGCATCTTCTTCGGGTTCCGAAAACCAATCGGCGGTTGATAATTCCGTTATGGGTCAAGACAAATCTCAAGTTTCGGGTCCCAAGGTCGACGACGGGAAGCAACCAACCCCCACCGCTCCCCAAGCTCCACCGGTTCGTCGAAACATCAACACCCATAATAGTGGGTAACCGGCTTCTAACCCTTACGCGAAAAATTATGGTAACAAGTGCTATAGGTGTGGCCAACCGGGTCATATTTCTAGTCAATGTCGCAAAGGGATTAATATGGTGGATAGGGAGAATAACGAAGAGGATGAGGAAGAAGATTGTAAAGATTGTTGGATTGATCCAAATATTGAAGAGGATGACGCCAATTAAGAGAATGAACATGGGTCTTATGTGGTTCGCAAACTTATGTTGACTACACCTATGGAAGAGGACATTCCGGAGAGACATGATATTTTTCGTACCAAAGGGAAGGTTCACAATTTCGATACTACAATCATGGTTGATAGCGGGAGTAATGAGAACCTAGTAGCACTTGGATTGGTAGAAAATCTGAAGCTCGAGGTACACAAACATCCTTCACCTTACTCCATTAGGTGGATTAACAACGTCGACAATATTAAGGTACACGAGCAATGTCTTCTGTCACGACCCTAATCCTAGGCACTATTTTGGTCACGTGTTGAGCATGTGGGGGTAGGGTGCGTAGCATTTCATTTTATGCATTTCATAATATTTGTGATTTTTATGTGTTAGTTTTAATATTTTAATAATTTATTTGATATTTTAAGTATGTTAATAAATAAAATTTAATTATTTAATGACTAAATGAAATAAAAATGAGTTGTGTAGTTGAAATGGAAATTTTAGGAAATTTAATTAAACCCTTATAAAAGGCTAAGGTGCTTATGTGTCAAAAGTGAAACTAAAGAATTTAATTGTAATAACTTAAATCTTGGAGGAGCTAAAGTGTAACTTTGCTTTATATTTATCCTCAGCCTTCTTCTTCCTTCTAAATCATTCCAGAGAGATAGAGAAAGAAATAAAACTATCTCCTCCGTTCTGTTCTTCATTGTAAAATATTATGATTTTATTTTATTCAAAAATTCCCCATAAATTCAATACCAATCCGTTTTTCAATCCGACTGCATCAAAATGATCAGGAAGCTGCGTAGATCGTTCCTAGCCGGTTAAAGTTTTTATTAATTTCGAATTATTTTGATAAGTTATTATATTTTTCCTTTCATGGCATGCTCATGTAGAGTTATAATTGTTGTTGTTGTTGTTGTCTAATGGTTAAATATGATTTTTGGATCATTTTATGGAGAAAGTTAATATTTGCATTCTATTTATACTGATGTGCTACTTAATTGCCCCCTTATCGTTGTAGAAATTGAAGTATGCATCTATGTAGGTTGAAATGCTCTTGCATTCAAACTTGACACAACTGATAATTTGAGTCAAATTACTTGTATCAGAAGTATAAGAGTTTTCCATTTGTCAAAAGTGACCCATTCGTTCATGTACCCTTTGTGATGAAATATATTTCCACTCCATCTTGAAACGATGTTCCATCTTCACTTTGAACTGCTAAATTGGTGGGTGGGGAGGGGGATCTTTTCCAAAAGTAAAATATCAGTTCCATTAATTATTTGAACCGAATACTGATGGAAATGTTAATCAAATGAAAAATGAAGTGCAACAGAAATGGTAAAATTGGCCTTTGGCTTGGTTGGAATGAGTTGAGGGAAAAGGGGTAAGTAATATGAAGGTTTTGAGGTGAAAGAGTAAGTTGTTATGATTTCCTACAATTATTGTTCATTCTATGTTTTAAATGCATATTGTGGCTGAATAATTGTTGTATGTTAAGCTTGGGCATTTTAATTAGTTTTGGAAGAAATAGAAAAAAGGTTTTGGGTGTGTATGGTGAATTGTTGGTATAATGGTTGGTTTGAAGTGAAAAGGTGTATATAGGTATTGCATGACAACTTTGGTATATTTCACATGGATTGGAATGAGTAGAAATGGTGTTGAAGTTTAAGTTGAAGAAATAGGAGTAAAATTGAGGTTAGGAAGATAAGGGTTGAATATATACATGTTGAATGTTATATTGGAACATTTTACTTGAGTAGGAATGGATTGAAGTTTAATAGTAAATATCAGGAAGTTAGTGGGCTTGGCCTATTTTGGAAAAAGGGTATAATGGTGACCCTAAATTATTGAATATATATAATGACTCCTAAACCTAGAATAAGAACGGCCGTGTCGGTGTTGGCGTAAGTTAAAGCTATTACATATACCATTATGGATTTTTGGCATTGACATTCTTATGGTTATTATAAGGTTGGATTAAGTAGTCAATAAAAGGTAGGAATGATTTCAAATTGAGATAAGGAAGGATTTTTAGTTCATTTGATGTAAATGTTACAATTGTGGAAGTATGATATTGTAATGAACGTTTGGTCATGTTACTTTGTGTTTGGAATGAAAGAAATGGCTTTGGGTTGAGTGGAAATGGTGGAGGACATTTTGGTTGGGATATATTGAAGTTGGACTTCTGATGATGTTGTTTAAGTTGGAACAAAAAGGGAACTATCCATGGCTGCAAGGTTAATGATGTTCATACTCTGTTCTGCATTCTGTAAAGGGCACGAGTCGTGCCCTATGGCACGAGTCGTGCCATCCCTGTCGTGCCATGAGTCGTGACTAGTCGTGCCCTAGTGGATGACTGTATCAGGCTGTGTGTTTAGGAGGGACGAGTCGTGCCCTGGGGCACGAGTCGTGCCCTGGCCAGTTTCACTAAATGGTTTTCAAAGCAATGTAGGTTCAATTAGATAGCATATATGTCAACCAACTGAACACTATGATTGAAGTACAACTTATGAACAACAAAATTATGTCTTAACATACCAATTGTGATAAGTGAAAGATGGTTAAATGTTTGGTTAAAGTAGGTTGGAACCATTGTTTTCATTGAACCTGATTCGTGTATTATCAGCATATGATTGTCGATACATCCTTGAATGGTTAGTATAAGTGTGTAGACCTTATGTGTTGCACCTTTTACATTTGTTTGACATCTTTATGATGTGATTGATTAGGGTTCCCTACTTTGGAATCCTAAGTTTAATTGAATTGGTTCAAGGATGGTTTAGCCTTAGTGCTACTGTTGATTGATACTTGTTATCATGTTGCTATCATTTTGATATGCTATATTGGTATGGTTCCCTACTTTGGAATCATCAATTGGTTGTTTAAGCAAGTAGTGATTACTGTGCTTATATTTGAAAGTCCAGCTTGTACTTGTTTGTTCGGGCAGTGGTATGGGATTATAATGGCACCGAGCCGAGCTCATTATGATCCATACACTGGTTTCCCATTGTTTCCCCCTTCCATTGGCCATGGTTTGAGTAGGAATGGATTGAAGTTTAATAGTAAATATCAGGAAGTTATTGGGCTTGGCCTATTTAGGAAAAAGGGTATAATGGTGACCCTAAATTATTGAATATATATAATGACTCCTAAACCTAGAATAAGAACGGTCGTGTTGGCATTGGCATAAGTTAAAGCTATTACATATACCATTATGGATTTTTAGCATTGATATTCTTATGGTAATTATAAGGTTGGATTAAGTAGTCAATAAAAGGTAGGAATGATTTCAAATTGAGATAAGGAAGGATTTTTAGTTCATTTGATGTAAATGTTACAATTGTGGAAGTATGTTGTTGTAATGAACGTTTGGTCATGTTACTTTGAGTTTGGAATGAAAGAAATGGCTTTGGTTTGAGTGGAAATGGTGGAGGACATTTTGGTTGGGATATATTGAAGTTGGACTTCTGATAATGTTGTTTAAGTTGGAACAAAAAGGGAGCTATCCATGGCTGCAAGGTTGCTGATGTTCATACTCTGTTCTGCATTCTATAAAGGGCACGGTCGTGCCCTATGACACGAGTCGTGCCATGACTATCGTGCCATGAGTCGTGACTAGTCGTGCCCTAGTGGACGACTGTATCAGGCTGTGTGTTTAGGAGGGACGAGTCGTGCCCTGGGGCACGAGTCGTGCCCTGGCCAGTTTCACTGAATGGTTTTCAAAGCAATGTATGTTCAATTAGATAGCATATATGTCAACCAACTGAACACTATGATTGAAGTACATCTTATGAACAACAAAATGATGTCTTAACATACCAATTGTGATAAGTGAAAGATGGTTAAATGTTTGGTTAAAGTAGGTTGGAACCATTGTTTCCATTGAACTTGATTCGTGTATTATCAGCATATGATTGTTGATACATCCTTGAATGGTTAGTATAAGTGTGTAGACCTTATGTGTTGCACCTTTTACATTTGTTTGACATCTTTATGATGTGATTGATTAGGGTTCCCTACTTTGGAATCCTAAGTTTAATTGAATTGGTTCAAGGATGGTTTAGCCTTAGTGCTACTGTTGATTGATACTTGTTATCATGTTGCTATCATTTTGATATGCTATATTGGTATGGTTCCCTACTTTTGAATCATCAATTGGTTGTTTAAGCAATTAGTGATTACTGTGCTTATATTTGAAAGTCCAGTTGATACTTATTTGTTCGGGCAGTGGTATGGAATTATAATGGCACCGAGCCGAGTTCATTATGATCCATACACTGGTTTCCCATTGTTTCCCCCTTTTATTGGCCATGATTGATACTTGCTATCATGTTGCTATCATTTTGATATGCTATATTGGTATGTTCCCTAAGTTTGTAAATGTGGTTTGTGGATTTTAAGCTTGATATGGTTGTTTTCAATTAGTATAGAAAAGTTTTTAAGTTGAAGCAGGTTTTGTATATTAAAAATTTAAGAAAGGACATTTCGAAAGTTTTAAAGGAATTATGACGTCTTCCGAGCATGTCCCGGACGTGGGGCCAAGTAGGACCTCGGTTCTGGGGCGCGACATCTTCTCCCTTTCTCTATTGGTAAATATACGAATGAGGTTTTGTGTGATATTGTTGATATAACGCATGCCATGTGTTGTTGTATAGACCTTGGAATTTTGACCTTAATGTTGTGCATAAGGGGAGGGATAATTTTCTAAGCTTCAAGAAAAATGGGGTTCGTTTTCATTTATGCCCTTTACGAGAAACTAGTTTTTGTGGTTCGAAGAAGGTTACTTGTGTAATAGAGAAAGAATTGATCGATATTGACGTGAAGGAAGATGGTGAAGTTGATGGTATGTGTAAGACTGACTTGAAAAATGAGTTGTTCGTTCCATATGAAATTGAAGAAGGCATATTTTTGTATCCGGAAGAAATTTTCCTACATCAAATGGCACGAAAAACTTTGATTTATTCAAAGTATCTTTTTAAGTGGGATGAAACTTTTCAGACCTCGGATGTGAACTCGGGGACGAGTTCTTTTAAAGTGGGAGAGCATGATGTAGCACATGGATCGATGGGTAAAGTTTCAACAGCAAAAAAGTTTCTGCTGGCGAGGCGCCAACCTCCTTAGGAGCCAGGCGGCCGCATCAAGAGAACAGGAATTGCATGAAGTTGCTGCTGGAGAGGCGCCAGCCTCGTTGGAAGACAAGCGGCCGCCTCAAGAGATCCACACGGACGTGAAGCTTAAAAAAAAAACTACAGGATTTGTTTTGTTGATTTTATTTAATGGACTTTTCTATTGTGTGCCCATGGGCACACAATAAGGATTAAAGATTCTCTTGTAATGTGTGTCAAATTAATAGAAGCATTAATTAGTGAGTCTTGTAATGTGTGCCAAATTAATATTTATATACAAACACGCATTACAAGACTCACTAATTAATATTTCTATTAATTTGACACACATTACAAGACTCACTAATTAATGTTTCTATTAATTTGACACATATTACAAGAGAATCTTTAATCCTTATCATGTGCCCATGGACACACAATACAATAGAAAAGTCCTTATTTAATTAGTATTCGTCTCGTATTATTATTATCGTTATTATTTCTTTTAATATTTCTAGACGAGGGGTATTTTAGTCTATAGGGTTTTAAATAAGTCATTAGGGTTTTATTTCTTTTCCTTTATTTATCAGGATTTGCGAGTATAAATAGATTACTAGGGATTTTGTAATAGGGGATCTTTTTATCAATTAATTTCTTTGCTAGTTTGCAAAACCCTACACCTTGTGTGTTTATCTAAGTCATTAATTTGACTTGCAGAATAATCTTTTAGAAAGTTATTGTTTTAAGGAATTGCGATTCATTGCAGAAGAATTGATTTAGGTCATTCTTGTTTTATCCATTCCGCTGCATTTTATATCATGTTAGGACTTTATATATAAATATAAATATATATATATATAAATATATATATATATATATATATATATATATATATATATATATATATATATATATATATATATATATTTGAGGTGGGACCGAGAGTATTATGTTTTTTATCTATGCTAATAGCACAAAATGAATGTTACATTTCTCTGAAAATAAAATAGTTTTAATGATAATTATTTAGATATAAATAATGTATAAATAAATAAAATGTAATAAATTACATGCGACATTTATTATAAAACGAGAGAATATATATATACATGTGGGCATCACTTACAAACCTACCGCTATTATCATACTTCCAACCCTTTTTTTCTGCTCACGAAAAACTATTTTTCACCTCACAATATATATATATATATATATATATATATATATATATATATATATATATATATATATATATATGTAAGACTTCCTTTTTTTCTCATCAGTGCCTTTAAAAGTTGGGGTAGGGTGCAACACGAATACTTCCCACGGGGTCACCCATCCTTATTTATTTTTCTTTCCTTTTTAGTTTTAAAAGTTGGGGTGGGGGTGCAACACGAGAAATTTTCAGGGGGTCACCCATTCTATTACTACTCTCGTCCAAGCACGTTTAACTACGGAGTTCTGATGGGATCCGGTGAATTAGTGATTGTATGATCGCACCCTACATTTCTCTAAGGGACAAAGTCATGGCACCCTTATAAGGAATATTGGAATGTGGATGGTTTTCGGGTGGGGGTGCAACACGAGGACTTCACAGGGGTCACTCATCCTAGTACTACTCTAGCCCAAACACGCTTAACTGCGGAGTTCAAGCTGGGATACGGTGCATTAGTGCCGGTATGATCGCACTCAAAAGTTGGGGTGGGGTGCAACACAAGAACTTTTCAGGGGGTCACCCATTCTAGTACTAATCTAGCCCAAGCACGTTTAAATGCGGAGTTCTGATATGATCCGGTGTATTAGTGATGGTATGATCGCACTCAGAAAAAATTTGGGTGGAGGTGCAACACGAGAACTTTCCAGTGGTACCCATCCTAAATAATTTTAAATATATATATATATATATATATATATATATATATATATATATATATATATATATATATATATATATATATATATATATATATATATATATATATATTTTCTTCTTAAGTTTCATCTCGTAGTAACATTGCCTGTTGTTATTGGGAAAAGAAAGTCTATAATATCATCAATAACTTCGATTCTCATAATTTATAATAGGGTGTTCATGGTTCGTATTGGTCCGATTTTTGTCAAAATTTTAAAAAATCAGGACCGGACCAAATACTTCGGTTCTGTAAAAATTTAGGACCAGGAACAGACCATTACATTATAGGATCGGTCCCATCGGTCCGGTTCTAATGGTCCGATTCCGGTCCGGTTCCACCGGTTCTACAAATTACAATATAATATAATTTTTTACAATAACAAAATCTATAAGCAAGCATATTTAAGAACCAAATTGCTGAACAATATTTCGCGACGGAGGAAGTATATGGCTGTCTACAAGCAAGCATATTTAAGAACCAAATTACAATAACATAATCAACAGTTAGGAAAGAAGAGTTTCATGTTCAACCACTTGAGCCCAACTAAAAAACTTAACTAGCTAAAAGAAACATAATGGTAAGAAAGTTAATATATATATATATATATATATACTCCCTCCGTCCCATAACAAGTGACACAGTTACTGTTTCGCACGGGAATTAAGGAAAAAGTGAAAATGTTGATGTGTTGTGAGTGTAGATAGTTGATTAGGAGAGAGAATGAGTGGAGAAAATAGTAAATTATAATGGTGTTGTGAGTATTAAAATAATGTAGGAGAGAGAATGAGTGAAGGGAATAGTAAAGATTCTTTGCCATTTTAGGAAGTGTGACTTATCAGTGGGACGCCCAAAATAGCAAAGTGTGTCACTTATTGTGGGACGGAGGGAGTATATATATTCGGTCCTGTCCGGTTTCGATCTAGGACTGCGTGTATTTTTTTTCAAAATCAGGACCAGACCAAATAATCGGTTCCATAAAAATTTGGAATCAGTACCAGACCAATATTATTTTTTCGGTCCGATTTTTATTGGTCCGATCCGGTTCTACTGGTCTGATCCGATTCCACGAATTTTTTGTACGACCCTAATTTATAATCATTGAAAACTAGTGGTAAACAGTAATAGTCTAGTATTTCCTCCATCTATAAATGAATGTCCAAATTTTATTTTAATAGACATTCTGAAAATGTGTATTTTTTTTTAAAGTCTGAGATTCCACCTTAAAATCAATTGGTGCTAAGGGGAGTGGCCCTGGATCTTTATACTCCCTCCGTCCATTTACATACTTCACACTTTCTATTTTGGGCGTCCAATTACATACTTCACACTTTGTTTCTTTCCCAAAATGGAAAGGAATTTTTACTATTCCCTTCACTCATTCTCTCTCCTACATTATTTTAATACTCACAACACCATTATAATTTACTATTCTCTCCACTCATTCTCTCTCCTATTTTAATTTCACACTCACAACACTTTTAATATAATACTCACTCCTTAATTTACGTGAATACAGTAACTGTGAAGTAACTACTTGGACGGAGGGAGTATATTATAGGCAAAGTTTCTCAATTTTCAATATGGAATAATATCTCTAACTTTTTTTATACGTTTTAATGGCAAAAATGTATGCATATTCTTATTATTACTTTAAACATTCACTACTAGAATCTGGCAGATTACTCACGAAAAATTACCCGCGAAATATTCCGTGAATATTACCCACGGAAATAAACAAATTACCCACAGATTAAAAATGTCAAATTAAAAAAAAATCAATTTTTTCCCACGAAAATTCCGTGGGTATTTCCGACGAAATTTCCGTGGGTAACGGAATTGTTTACCCACGAAATATATTTCGTGGGTATTACTCACGGAATATATTCCGTGGATAATACCCACGAAAATGTCCGTGGGTAATCTTAAATTTCCGTGAGTATTACCCACGAAATATATTTCCTTGGGTAAACTGAAATTTTCGTGAGTAATACCCACGAAAATTTTCGTGGGTAATCTGAAAAATTCGTGGTTAAGATTTTATATAAATAACACGAGCGCCCAACCCTAATTAATTTATGTTTTCTCCCTTTGTACGTTTTACGATCTCTCTCTCCTCGAGGGCGGCGGCGATTGACGAGCTCCCATTGACGAGAGCTCCCTCACTACTCGGCAGAGAGGCTCTTTGATTTCACGGCGATTGATGAGCTCCCAGGCCGGCGGCCTCCATTCCTTACACCGAATATGTCACTCTGGCGCCCATTCGGGTCTCTTCTCTCCCTTCCGGCCACCTCTGCTGTTTGTTCTCTCATTCTCTCTCCCTTCTGGCCACTTCAGCCGTCCAATTTGCAATCCATTGAATTAGTTAATCTGATTTTATTTTTTTTTCATTTTAATTTAGTTTTTAGGTTCCAAAATAAAAGACTCAGATTTTATAATACTCCCTAAGTGAATTCAAATAAATGTCCGTTTTTCATGTTAGGGGCATTACGAAAATAGACGATCATTTCTTTAATTGAATAAGATTGATGGTTAGGCTATCCATGTTGACATGTGCTGATGGGAGAATACATGAGAGATTATAACTAAATAAGTTGAATTACAAATAAACAGGTTTGATTAAAGGGTCTCAACCAAATAAAAATAATGGAAAATGACAAAGAGAATAAGGAACGATATTCCATCAATAATGTACTTCACTAATTAGGTATTGCAGCCCGTGATTCCACTAATAAGTGTTACCATGCCCACTGTTTCAAAAATTTCTATTTTCGTTTGTCCCAAAAACGTTAGTCTCATTTCTAAAAAAAAAAACTTTAAATAAAATTTGACTACTCAATGCGAATTCTTGAATGATTCTTGATAGCAAAAGCTTTCTCCACGGAATATTCCGCCAGTATTACTCACAGAATATTTCTTGTTACCGACTGATTCATAAACGTCAAATTCAAAAAAATTTAACCATTTTAACGACGAAAATCCCGTGGGTAATCGTTTAAATTACCCACAGAAATAATTCCGTGAGAATTACCGTCAGATTTTTAGATAAATGTTACAGGTGGCTTATTATAATTTCAAATATTTTTTTTTCAATTATGATAATTTTACCCACGTAAATTTTTGTGGGTAACAGTACTTGAAACAGGGAAATTACCATGGAAACCCACCAAAAATTACGTAACTATTATTATTCACAGTATTTTTAATGTTATCGACGGATTCATGAATTATATTTCAAAAAAATATTAACTTTATATTACCCACGGAAATTTCGTGAGTAATCTTTTAATTTACCCACAGAAATAATTCCGTGAGTATTACCCACGAAAATGTCCGTGGGTAATATCCGCAGAAATTCCGTGGGTAACGTTTGGTATAAATACGGCGACCTTAGTTATTTCTAAATCTTTACGACTATCTATTTCTCTCTCTCCCCACTTCTCACGCGGCGACAGAGGCAGCGGCGATTTCTCTTTGATTTCCTTACCCCCTCGACGGCTCCCTTCCTAACTGCGGTCGTTGACCAGCTTGTCACCGGCGCTCTTCTTCGACGCTAACGATAACCTCGCAGCCCTCCTTCCAACAAGCCCAAATCAGAGAGAAACAATAGATTTTTTTTTTCACACAGCCGGCTCAATTTCTCCTGATTTGTAAGTATAATATTCCGTTTTTATCTCTATTTATGCGTTTTTCTCTTATGTGTGTGTTTTGATTTTTAATCTGTGTGTGTTTTGTTGAATTCTAGGGCTTGTTGCAGTTAGATTGATTGATACAGAAGGAATTTTGTCACGAATTTCTCGAATTCATATTGTAAGTTGATTCTTTTCCCTTTTATCGATTTAATTTTGTGATTAATTGTTCGATCCGGATGCGATTGTTTATCGAATTTGATGATATGGATTATTTTTGTTAATTTGATTAGGGTTAAAAAAGATCTGCTGCTAGAAGGATAGTGCTGCAGTTGGTAATTGTTCGAGTGTATCTCTTTAAAGTTTTCTTCTCATCTTTTGGCTAATATGTGTTTCTTAGATAAGCTGTCCTACAGCAGTCTAGACTAAGGGATGAGTGCATAGTTTTAAGAACGGAGCGTTCTAAAAAAACGAAGCAGTTTTTGAAACAAAACTTTCTAAAATGGATCATTTTTCTGTAAGGTTGAAGTTACCTGGGTTTAGGGGTATTACCAAGTGTTTTTTTAGCGTTCTATTTTGTAGCGGTCTTTCTCAACGCTACTACTTTGAGAGGTGAAAACTGGTCAAAATTTATGGAACACTACACCTTAAAACTTTCCATTGAGACGCTTAATAGTTAGAACGAGGAGTTTCTCTCTCTCTGTTTTAACTATCACTCGACTAGAGGAGTAGATTCATATGTTTATAATCCTACATAGACAACAGTAAATGGACACTTCTGTATATGGATAGACAACCATTTTATTACACTCGAGTTACATTTATTAATCCGTTCTTCAAAACAAACTACTCCGTATTACAGTAATTGAACGCTCCTGTTAGATATTTTGCAGTAAGATAGGGTTTAGAGACATGTTCTTGCTGTTTAGTTTATGCTAATATGAACACTTATGATTCTTCATCTTGTGTGAGTCAATGCTAGTGAGAATTAGACGATGATTAATGTTAGGGGGTTCGAAAGAGATCATAAGAGCTCCTCACAAATCAACCCTATTAAATTAACTGCGCTCAAAGCAATCTGGCCAGTTCACCCAGTTGATAATACAGCCCTTGTGATCAAGTTCACGGGTCATTTCTGTAGAAAGCATCTCTGCATGTTAAGGTTCATTAAATCCCTTTACTATATGCACGTCCGTGGGTTTTTCTTGGTCATTAAACACTTTTTGGTATCCACATGACAACCATGGGTTTGCTTGATAATGACAAAGTTTATCCTAAGCCTCGAGCCTATTTGCTGAAAAGAATTCCTGTCATTTCACAGAAACAGCATTTCATAGCTCTCTCTTTGCATGAAGTATATCTTGCATAGTTGTGGAAAAACGAACTCTGCCTTAGTTGAACAGATATACTTCATTTGTCCCAAAGAAGTCACACTTGCCATTCTTCCAGTTTTGCTTCTTTTTCAGCCCGGATCTCATCAAAACTTTCAGACATAGCAAGTAATTTATCACTCGACAAGCTTTTCTTCACTTGCATTTCTTCTCCTTCTTCTTCTTGTATCTTATCAGCAGTTGGACTTGATAATGGCAATTCATCACTTTCAGTCTCCATTGCAGTTTCAGAGCTGCTCGCAGATGAGACTTCTAATGGCTGTTTATCAACTTGTACCCATGTAGTAAAATTGCTTGCTTTCTTTAAAACACTTGAGAAATAAGTACTTGTCTTTTCACCATCATTGTTGTTGAGACCCCACGAGCTTGGGGCCCACGAGGTAGTAGTATTTCCCATTTGAAAACCAAAACTCCGGCTGCTACTGCTAATCAAACCCTTTTTTTTGTTGCTTTGTTGATATAATTGCTAGAGATTTATTAATGTCATTGATCATCTCAGAAGTAATGGGGAACCCCACATTCTTTCATTGACCGCACTGTTAAGATAGAATCCTCTGAATCTTCCGTGTGTAGTGACATATCACGAGATTTTTCTGCAACTTTGTTGTTGAGATTGATGAGGTTGGGTACCGCATTTTGAGTGTGCTGTTGGACATAGAAAAGCCCCACTGAGGGCTCGTTTGCCAAGTATTTTGAGAGGGGGAAAACGAAAAAAAAGAGACATCTTTGAAAGTCTGAGCATCTTGACTAAGGTAGTATGGATCTTGAATCCTGTTGATTAAGTCGGCATCATTACCTATACAGATCAAGAACACGTTTAAGTACTCAGCATTTAGTATTCAGCATTCAGCGCATATCTATATTATAAATCACACCATTGTTTTGAACAGTGGTGTGAATAGTTTTATCCGCGAAAATGACAATTTTGCCCTTACTATTCACTCCCTTTCCCATTTCGCCCTTAAAAAAAAAAATTATAAAATTTTTTTTTTAAAAAATGTGGCCTTGGACACGGGCATATTTAAAAAAAAATTAAATTAAAAAAAAAAATTAAAAAAGAAAAAAACAAAAAACGTGGCCTTGGACACGGGCTTAGGCTAGTATATATATATTTGTTAAAGCGTATGTTTATTAATTATCCTTTTGTCATTATTAATTGTTTTTTGTTATATATTGGACAGGAAACATATGTGACGCGTGCTCGTGAAGAGGCTATTGAGGAGGAAATTATCGAGATTGAAAGCACCAGACTGCGTCCATTTCGAGCAGGGCTTTGGAAGGCCATTACCATTTATCACGGGCGACAAAAAGGTGATCGATTGCCCGGATTCGAAAATCATGGAGCTGCTTTCTTTGACTTGCCATTAAGCAGCCGTTCTTCGCAGTCTTTTTCTACTTTCAGTGTTCAGAATGTGGACTATGAAAGGATGATATTATAGCAAGCGTGACTGCGAGTGTCTAACACCCAGGTTAAGGAAATGGAAGAGCGAACGGAGGAACGATTGCGGCAAGAAAAGGAACAAATGCAACAAGAAAAGGAACGAATGTGGCAAGTGATGGAGCAAAAGTGCAGCAACAAATGCAAGAAATGATGAGATCTATGCTCCAACAGCATCAACAACAGCCTCCTAGTGGTAATAACTCTAACTCTTCTATTGGACCATACCTAAATTCGAATGGAACTTTGAGTGGAAGTGGGCGTAGAGGTGGTCGTGGTGGTAACAACACCCAGAGTCGTAAAAGTTGAATTTGACTTGTTTTCACCACGACCACCTCTACGCCCACTTTCACTCAAAGTTCCATTCGAATTTAGGTATGGTCCAATAGAAGAGTTAGAGTTATTACCAATAGGAGGTTGTTGTTGATGCTGTTGGAGCATAGATCTCATCATTTCTTGCATTTGTTGCTCCATCTCTTGCCGCATTCGTTCCTTTTCTTGTTGCATTTGTTCCTTTTCTTGCCGTAATCGTTCCTCCATTCGCTCTTCCATTTCTTTAACCTTTAACCTGGGTGTTAGACACTCGCAGTCAGGCTTGTTATAATATCATCCTTTTGTCTCATTTGAGCATCATAGGTTAAGGAAATGGAGGAACGATTGTGGCAAGAAAAGGAACAAATGCAACAAGAAAAGGAACGAATGTGGCAAGAGATGGAGTAAAAGATGCAGCAACAAATGCAAGAAATGATGAGATCTATGCTCCAACAGCATCAACAACAGCCTCCTAGTGGTAATAATTCTAACTCTTCTATTGGACCATACCTAATTCGAATGGAACTTTGAGTGGAAGTGGGTGTAGAGGTGGTCGTGGTGGTAACAACACCCAGAGTCGTAAAAATTGAATTTGACTTGTTTTTATTTGGTTTGGAGTGGTAACTTAACTACTAGACTTTATTTTTTTGGTTTGCAATATGCTATCTTTTTTAGAGATTTGTATGTTAATGTTTTATTTGGTTTGGAAGACGTTGTTTTGCGATTGTTTAAGAATTGTGTATATTGTTTGTTTGGATGGTGTGAATGTTACTCCCTCCGTCCCGTCCGACTTAGGACATTCACTCTCGACACGGAGATTAAGGAATACTATTATAATATTAAGAGAGAGAATGAGTGGAGGATGTGTTGTGAGTGTGAAAAATTAAATAGGAGAGAGAATGAGTGGGATAAATAGTGATGGAATTATTGTTGTGAGTATGACAAGTGGGTCTCATTTAATATAAAAGTAATATAAACTTTCCATTTTGGGCCGTCCTAAGTCGGGTGGGATGCCCAAAATGGCAAAATGTCCTAAGTCGGACGGGACGGAGGGAGTATATATTATGGGATTGGCCTTTTGGCTTTTTTACAGGTGGCAATTTGGCTTTTATTTGTGGTTATTTTGAATTTTAAAATATTTTTTTTTCAATTTTGATAAAATTAACCACAAAAATTTTCGTGGGTATATTCAACAATTTATATAATTACCACGGTAAAATTTAAATTATTACCCACGACTTATTACGTGGGTAAATTTTAATATAATTTTTAATGAATATTACCCACGGACTATTCTGCGGGTAACATAAGATAATATTATCCACGGAAATTTTTGTGGATAAATTTACCCACGAAATATTTCGTGGGTAAAGAACGTAATTACCCACGAAATATTTCGTGGGTAATATCTGGCAAGTTTTTTGTTAGCTCTTTCGTGGGAAATTTTCCTTACTTTTCGATGGAATTTTTTAATTATTGACGGATATTCTATGGGTATTATCCACGAAAATTTTCTTGGGTATTACCCACAAAAATTTACCCACGGACGTCCGTGGGTAAATTTTCGTGGGTAAATTAAACTGTTTCTAGTAGTGATTTACTTTTAAGATAATGAAATGAGCATTGAAAAAAGTTGATAAAAAATATTTATGAACGAATTTATTTAAGTTCTAGCATTTATTTTGGAACAAGAATTTATTGAATTTGAACATTATTCTAATAAGGAAAGAGGGAGTAAAATTAAGTATAGAAAACTTTGTTTCAAAAGGGGTGAGTGCATCTTAGTAAAGTCAACGGTTAGACTATGTTCTTTAGTCAACATTGGTTGGGTTGAAGTGAATAAGACAAAATAAGAAAATGAAAAGAAAATGAAAATGAAAACAAAACTTAGCAACCAAACCAACCATGTCCCGTTGACCGAATAACCACCGAACATGGTTGCTCGTCCTATTCTCCACTCCTCTCCACGACTCTCCACTCTAATTCAGTCAAATATCTCGAATTCATTGATTTGTTCAAATTTTTAATTATTATTTTTAAATATTGTTCTATAATAGCTAAAAAATATATTTATTTTTACTAAAATAAAAAATAAAATCACCAATTTTTTTATTTTTCATTCTCTATTCTCTATAGATAAAGACTATTTTTTAAATATAGTTCTATAGTAGCTAAAAAAATATATTTATTTTTAATGTATTGCAATTTTATTTACAACATGTATTTTTAGTAAATTAAGTTTATCTCAAGTTTAATTTCAATGTTGGACGATATTTTTAATTACATGGTAATTTTTGTGTGCAATAATTATAATTTAATGGTTAAATATATTTTATTAATTTATTACTAAATTAGAAAAATAATAATATTGAGTATTGATAATATATAATAAATAAAATAAAATTAGTTTAAAGAGATATTGTGAGTTGGTTGGGTTGGGTTGGGTTGCTAATGGATGACAAAAAAAGAAGAAGTTAGGTTGTAAATATAAATTGAATAGGTGGATCAGAGAGAAATAATATTTAATTGTTGGGTTGGATTGGGTTAGGTTGCTGATGGCCCTCTCGACCGAGCAACTCGTATGACTCGGCCAAGCAACTCATATGACAGTTTGAAATTAATTTGAAAATGCCGATTTTAGCCGGTTTAATCGTCAGTTATAACTGGCAGTTATAACTGGCGGTTTTAACCGGCTGTTGACCCATTTTTCATTATTTCCAATCGAAATCGAACCTCCATAAAATTGGTTCCGGTTAATTGTGTTGATCGATTTTCAACGGTTTCAAACTGATAGATTAGCCGTCCGGTTAAAAAATTGGCCACGTCTACTTTGTGGGCCCGTCTTTGACCTTGTACATATTTGGGATGAATGGAAGGATTCAAATATGGCAGGGCATGGCACAAAAGGCTTCGATCTCACTATTATCTGAAAGGCTAGTAGTGAAAATAGTGAAGGAATGAAGCTCGGATTTTATGAAACAGGGACAAAAAAAATAAAAAATAGAATAATATGATGTAAATTATAAATTTAATATAAATGGGGGCAAAATGATATATAAAAAGGGGACAAAATACAATTTTTAATGTAAACATCAATTTAAAAAAATTATAGTAATATTTTTTCAAAAAAAAAATACTCCCTCCGTCCCATGATAATAAGGAAAATTTCCTTTTTGGGCGTCCCACAATAATATATAACTTTCCTAAAATGGAAAGGAATCTTTACTATTCCCTCCACTCATTCTCTCTCCTACATTATTTTAATACTCACATCACCATTATAATTTACTATTCTCTCCACTCATTCTCTCTCCTATTTTATTTCCACACTCACAACACTTTCAATATAATATTTCCTCCTTAATTTTTCTCGAAAACCCAAAAGTCCCTAAAATTGTGGGACGGAGGGAGTATATATATATACTCCCCCCGTCCCGGACCTATGTGCACACTTTAACTTTTGCACGTAAATTAAGGAAGTGAATAATGGAGAAAGTGTTGTGAGTGTAAAAGTAAAATAGGAGAGAAAATGAGTGGAGCGAATAGTAAATTATAATGGTGTTGTGAGTATTAAAATAATGTAGGAGAGAGAATGAGTGGAGGGAATAATAAAGATTATTTTTCATTTTAAAAAATGTGCACGTATGTTTGAAACGCCCAAAATGACAAATGTGCACCTAGGTATAGGACGGAGGGAGTATATATTAATATTAAAGTGGTACATTTCAAATATTATGTATCCATTTGTATTTTTTGGGTCCATAAAGTAAGCCCATTCCCAGGCCTATTTAAATCGATTTTTTTGCAGACCTTGGATCCGGAGAGTCTAACTATAAAGCAGTCGAGCAAGATCAGCTACACGATAATAAATGAACGGATGAAATGGGAGTAGAATAAATCAAACCACTGTGAAACATAACTAACAATCTATAGTATAAATGAGGGTGGTCTTTCTACTGTTTAATGAACAGTTCTAACGGCAAAAATTCCCATTTTGCCCTCACTATTTTGTTCCTTTCCCATTTTGCCCTTAAAAAAATTTTTTTTTTTTTTTAATGAATCCCTAGTACTGACCAATCAGACAAAATAGAAGAAATCAAAGGTCTGTGAAACCCTAACGATGTAACACATTCAAGTGTCAATAGCTAGCTTGATGAGGAGTGAAATGTAGACTTCATTTTTGTTTACTTATAAATAGGGTTGATAAAAAATCTTTATTATTACAATAAATCAACAGAAGCAATATCCTTACCAATATAAATCAATGGCACAACAACTTAAATCAAGAAGTAATGACTGTAAAATTAAAGTTGAAGTAAATATATATGAATTAAAGTTCTTCATGAGTTTTAGCCTTTCCAGAAGAGAAGGACGGGAACTCGATTCTCGAACCACATCCTCTTCCATGAGGGAAAGTCGGGCACTCGATAAACTCCGAACCGGAGTTATTAACACAAAGGTAAACTTGGTAAAGTTGATGGTTGCCTTGTCCATCCACATTACACTCAATATATGGAGTATACCCAACCCCTTCTTTAATTGCATCTTTTAAGCTCTCCAGTGTGTGAAATTTCCCATTAGCTGGCCTGATTCCTGCAATTAAAATTAAATATTTTACAACCATATATCTAATTTATGCATGGATTAATAAGATTATTGCAATATCAATCATGAATAATGCATATATACCTGCATGTGCTAAAACTTGGAGGAGGTTTGATTTCTTCTTAAGGTCTAGGGCAGCTTGGAAGTAACCGGGCTGGTCAAAAGTTGACTCAGCGCATGTTCCGTGTTTGTCCCATTCGTGTCCCCAGAATTTCAAGCCATCTCCGCTCGGGCAGGCTAACGTTGGCCACTCTTTTTCTAACGTGGTTTTAAGATCATCGGAAATCTACGATTAAACATCATTACATTTGATTATTTTCTAGCTAGAGGAAAATATTAAGAAATTTGAATGTGCAAGTGAATAAATTGGTGAATTATTGGAAGATTTTTGTTGAGTACACGGATCCTCTTGTTCGAAGATAGAAAGAAAGGCTTAGAAGTAAAGGGTATTCATGTTAAATGTTTATGTGTTTGGAATTAAAGGCAAGACAAGATAAGTTTGGTAAGGAGTACAAGTAAAGATGATGCTACATATATCCATCTTTAACCGAATTGGAATGGTACCTAGATTTTCTATGGCCCACCTAAATTAAATTAGGTACGGTGGCGGACTCATAACATTTTGTAAGGGGTGCACAAATACACTATAAAACTTTGTATGAAAAAAAACGTTTGATATGAGATTTGAACCTACAACCATCAGGTTAAAATGACAACATCTTAACTGCTAAACTACACATATAATTTGTTTAAGGGGGTTCACTTCCACCCTTTTAAACCTTCTTGTGTGACAACATCTTAACTGCTAAACTACACATATAATTTGTTTAAGGGGGTTCACTTCCACCCTTTTAAACCTTCTTGTGTTCGCTCCTGATTAGGTATGGAGTGCGGAGTACTTGATAGGTTTGAAGTTTTTAGGTATTTATTAAAATATGGAGTACTACCTTGGAGCCATCAAAAGAGTTGGAGTTATCACAGTTTGAAGGGTATGTGCCATCGTTATAATTTGGCCAAAGCCCGTGAACGCTAAAATCTTCCTTTGGCTTCCCTGTCTTCGGGTAGCAGCAACCTCGCCTTGTATCACAGTAAGATCCCGGCCACTGAAACCAGAATAACATAACAAGTTAGAGAGACAGAGAGAAAGAGTTGCGTTGTTATCAGTTTATCTAAAAGCTTAAACTGTTATCAATTCATCTAAAAATTTAATCAAATAGACTGAAACATCAATCTATAATATCATTAACAACGCGAAAAAAAAATAAAAAAAATTGAGTGACATGCATGTAGAACTCACCTGTTGAGTGAAGAAGAAGAAATCAAAATCTTGTGCAACGCATGCTAATGTTAGACATTGTGCTACCAAAACCTTAACCAATATGGACCTATTAGATCTCATCTCTCTCTCTCTCTCTCTCTCTCTCTCTCTCTCTCTCTCTCTCTCTCTCTCTCAATCTCTCTTGCTCAATGAACAGAGAATTAATAGAAAGGGTCACAATATAAGTTCTGATGTATAAAGTCTTTATTTATAGCAAAAGGTAAGAGGATGTCTTAAGGATGGAATATACTGAATGTATAGTATATCCTAGATGGTATGGTATGTAACTTGCTTTAAAAAATTACATACATGACATGACATGTAATATGGTTTGCGTGTATGAAGGAGTCCTCATCTAACAACCTCGCTCCCATTTGCCTTGAATTATTTCATCTGGTTAAGTTTACTTTATTGATAATATACTCCCTCCGTTCCTAAATGTTTATCCCATTTGACTTTTCAAACATTTTAATTTAGTGACTTTGAAGCTTTAATTTTAGTTATTTTTACGAACGCTTTGAAAATTATTGATAATATACACCGCCGTTATGTAATACTCCGTCCCTAAATGTTACAAGTTTTGAAAATTTAGTGATTTTGAAGCTTTAATTTTGGAAATGAGACTAACTTTTTGGGACAAAGGAAAAGGAGAAATGGGACAAACATTTAGGGACGGAGGGAGTATATATTATTCCCATCCATTACATTTTAAGTATAGTAATACCAATAATACAATATTGCTACCATACTTCAAAATATGTTAATATGTAGATTTTCTTTTATTGTTGCTTTAGTTTTTTTTTTTTTTTTTTTTTTTTTTTAATTTCCCTATTTCAATTCCTTGGTCACATTATAACTTTTATCTCCATTTTAAAGTTTTATAAAGGAGGTATAGCAAAAGAATTAAAGAGAAAAATATAAAAGGTGGTGTGTCATAATTACAATAACTATTCACTTAGTATCATCTACCCCAATTTCTCTTACCTATCTCACTTTTTATACTTATAACAATTATTTCACTATACATTTTTCTTAATTTTTACTATTACTTTTATTTCTTTTCGGTAGGACGGAGGTAGCAGTAAGTCTATTTTCAATGGTTTCTGGTAACTTAGTACTCTTACATGTGAACAAGAACGTGTCAAGATAAGGACACATAAATTAATGAAAATTTAAGATTGGATCAAAATAAAACGTATCTTAACGAATCCTCATGAGTTGGTGGCCAAATTCGCTTCGAAGCACAAGAAAAAATAAACAAATTCAAACTTGTCATTAATTGGTTATCAGATTAATTAGTGTTTAGATCAAAAGATTATGGACTTGTTCTGATCCTAATTAATTGTTGGTATAGACTCCACGTAATGGCTTAGTTAATAATGACGCCTGAATTTTCGGGATCAGAGCGGTTCGTAGGATATTTGGCAGGATATATTGTTTAGAGTGGTACCTAAGATCACAACACAACACAGAAAGAAGCACCGTTAAAGTCGGATGTTAATCCAACTCAGATCCTCGGGTGTGAGGATAAGATATCTAGATGAATATAAAACCTGAGAATAAGACCTTGAAATGTCTTAGTGTGTGTGTGTGTGTATGTGTTTAGGGTTTAGACAATGACTTACAATATTAATTTGGCACTTACCTTGTCCAAGGGGATAAGGGTCTTCTATTTATAAGCAAGGGGGAGCTGCTCGCTGACGTAAGCCATGAGGTCAGCCCTAGAGCGCATTTTAGTCTTTGACCTACACGTGTCCGCATAGGATTGACTATGTTAGTAAAGTTAGATTCACTTGCAGAGGGGATGTCGTTGATGTGGACAGGAGCCGTGTATCTGGCGCGGCGCGTTAAATGAAATAGTAAGCGCCTGAGCCATGCATTCAATGCAATGGGAGTGAGCCAGTTACTGTACTGTCAGAGCCAGTAAGTAAACTTGCTCAGTAAGCTTTGATATCAACCGAGAGTCTGGTGAGATAATTGGGAGTCTGGTATGAGACCGCAGTCAACATATTGAGCGCGATTAATGATCTTTGACGCGGGCACGGATGAGACGGTCACAACTCCAGCGGTCACCAGACAAACAGCCTGGATCCCCTTAGTCCTGACTGGGATGGGATGAGAGGAACGCGGTCTTGACCTTGAGGGTCTCTCTGTCCGCGATCTTGACTCTGGCGGTCTAGGGTACGCCACGTCATTCTGGGCCTTTTGACCAGACCGAGCTTGGGCCCTGTCTAGCTGTTCCGGGCTCATCAGTGGCCCCTAGCTCCAAGTGAATGATTATTTATGGTCTGAGCGAGGAGCTACTAGTTAAGCTCGGCTCTATTAGATCGCTCCTTGGGCGGGCACCAGCGTTGGCATTTTTCACTGGTCTTTGCTCTGCCTCCCGTGCAAAATAGGCACATGTGAGAGGCACGTGAGGAAGCTTGTAGAAGCCACATTGCTCTGCCTCCCGATTAACTGGTGGGCCCCTTGGCAGGTGAAGAGACAGCGTGTGACAGGTACGGAGGGTACGTGTCAGCCATCCGAGAGGCGCCATAAATGCCAACCGCTCAATTTTCGAAAATCCAACGTTGGGGCCGGTTCGAGACTCGAGGGGAACGGTTTTGTGGGCTAATTAATACGGGTTAACCTGTATTGGGAGGCCTATAAATACAAAACCCTTTCGCCCTTTCATCTCTTTACACCTTCAAGCTCTTATACCGCCATTAGAGAGAGAGAGATTGCTGATCCTTTCTTATGCAGGCGGGCAACAAAATCAAGCGGCTGAGGGAGATCTCAGACGAGCAGGCTGCTGACCTCTCCGAGCAGACTAAGATTCTTGCGGACAAGTGCAGGGAGCTGATCAAGGCTGAGGAGAGGGTGAAGACCCTGTCTGACTCCCTTACTGAGAAGGAATCAGATTTAAAGGGCTTCATGGATCGGCTGGTTGTAGTTGAGAAGGATTTGGATAAGGCCAAGGGTGCGCGAGATGAGCTCCGTGGTCATAAGGCGGAGCTAGAGAAGAGGAATGTTGAGCTGCTGAATAGGCTGGAGGCTTCCCAGAAGCAAGTCTCGGTCTTGGAGGCCAAGGATGACGAGCTCTCCGAGCAGCTGCTACCCCTGAGGCAGTTTGAGCTGGAGAGGGAGGCCATACTGCTCGCTGCCCGTAAGGAGGCAGTTGAAGAATTTAAACAGTCTGAGGAGTATAAGGACAAAATATCCAGTGAAGCTTCTGCGCAATATGAGATTGCCTGCCAGACGCAGCTACGAAACTTTGTTGCCACGGGCAAGTTCTCAGCGGAGCAGTTGGCCTTAATAGGCTCATTGATCTCCATTGATGCTTTATGCTTGCCCGGGCATGCTCTAGTCCCTCTGGCTGAGGAGGAGGTGAAAAATTTGGAGCTTGCCGCTGCCTTGTCTCTACCTCCTATTGCCGCGGTCACCGCCACAAGCCTCATCGATAAAATGGATGAGATGAGGTTTGGAGACGAGAAACTATCCTACGAAGAAGCTGCTGTTCGCCTATTTCCAAACGGGCCTGCAGTTAGTGACGTGTTCGGACCGCGGCCAGCTCCTGCTCCAGCCTCAACTGAACTACCACAAACTGCTCCTGCCACTGAAACAACTGATCCCCCAACTCCTCAGGCTCCTATCACTGATTTAACTATAACTGCCAACCTTCCTTCTCCAACACCCACAACTGAGGCCGCCAAAGAGACTGCTCCCTCTGATCAACCCTTAGCTTAGGATTTTATTATTACTTTTGTAATAGATTTTAGGATTTTGTACATCTTTTTCTCTATTAATGAAAAGTTTTTATTCATCATTCTGTCTTTTCTTGGCTACTGAATATTTTGCAATAAGAATACTCTTGATATTTTATATCAATGCTTTATTCAAGCTTGTACTCCTGCTTTTTTTTCTTTTAGCTTTTGACTTAGAACAATTTTTATGACTCAATGTCATGGCTCATGGGCATGTTAGGCCTTTGAACCGCGTTTATGAGTGTATAAATCTTTATTCAAAACCGCTTGAGTTTTTTGTGAGAGTCAGCCCTTTTTCTCTATGACCGCGTTTGTTATGGCCTTGGACGATTTTGAGGTCTTGACCTCATTTTGTCTATTTGGATTTTAAAACTTCTTTGATCACTCCCTTCCACTTATACTTATTTAGATTTTTTAAATCCGTGGTGTAATTTTAAAAGAGTCAAGGCAAGCTTCTTTCATTGGGCAAGCAGATTATGGCCGTGAGGCAATAATCCACGCAACAGTAGGTAGGGGCTTCTATATTGGCCCTTTCACTTACCGCATATGTATCCACTATTGGTGGTTCACGCGGTTTGACTCTTTGGAGTCTGGTGGCGATCATGTAACGGGCTCATATGTTGGCCTTTGTGCATACAGGCGTGCGGTCAACAACCAACTAAGGCCTACGCGCATTTAGTGGGTACGGACTTTGGCTTTTGTCCCCACTTGCATCTATATCCACTTATTTTTGGTGGTTCACGCGGATAGGACAAAGAGTCTTGTCCGTGATCGAGTACGGGCTTAATGGCCTTTGTACACATATAGGCGTGCGATCTTAATGGATCTTTGCGCATCAACAGGTAGGGGCTCATATGTTGGCCCTTTTACCCACTGGCACCCGCTTGCGGACATCCACTTTAGCTTTTGAGGCTGGTGGGAATACTGCTACAATAGTTTTTTAACACTAATTTTGCACAAAAAAATTGGTTCAATACTCATACATTCATTTGCCTCTATCACCCTTACATATTACAAAGATTTTAAAAGAAATACTTTCTAAGGTGATCGCTATTCCAAGCGTTCCTGAGGTCTTTTCCTTCCTTTGTCCGCAATCTGTAGGTGCCCTCTTTGATTATTTGGGTAACTTCGTACGGATCTTTCCATTTCGGGGAGAGCTTGTGAAAACCAGCTTGGGTCCCTTGTACCTCAACGTTTCTGAGCACCCAATCTCCAACCGAAAAACTTCTCTTACTCACTCTCTTATCATGATGCTTCTTCACTTTTTGCTTGTAATTCACCATTTTTTCATTCGCTCGTACTCTTTTTTCTTCGAGATCGTCCAGGTCATATCTTCTGTTTGCCTCATTTTGAGACTCATCGAAGTACATGACTCTGTATGAGGGTAGGGCTACCTCAACTGGAGCCATTGCCTCTGACCCATACGTGAGTGAGAAAGGAGTTTCGCCTGTTGAATTTCTAATCGTCGTGCGGACAACCCATAACGCGGTTTGGAGCTCGTCCAGTCATCGTCCGCCTCGTCCTTCCAAATTTTTCTTTAGGCGAACAGGACTAACTTGTTTGCGACCTCAGCTTGGCCATTCCCTTGGGGATAAGCGACTGTGGACTGGCGATGTTGTACTCTCTTTTTCTCACATTCAGCTGTGAATTTTGTAGAGAACTGAGTGCCATTTTCCGAGACTATTGCTCGGAGAACCCCAAACCTGCACCAGATGTGGTCGTGGACGAAGTTTATAACATTTTCCTCCGAGATAGTGGCCAAAGCTTTGGCTTCTGTCCATTTTGTAAAATAATCCACGGCGTTCTTAATACCTCCTCGGGCAGTTGGGAACGGTCCGATTAGATCAATTCCCCACGTAACGACCACAATGGTATAATCAAAGTCTGCTATGTTGATGGTAGTCTAGGAATGTCCGCAAATCGTTGGCATTTGTCACATTTTCTTACGTACTCCTCTGCATCTCTCCTCATCGTCGGCCAATAAAATCCTTGAAATTTAATTTTGTCCGAGAGAGTGCGAGCACCAGGATGTCTGCCACAAACTCCTTCATTGACCTCATAGAGTAAATTGGTGACCATGTGAGTTTTGACGCATCTTAGCAAAGGCTTGGTGAATGATCGTCGAAATAATACTCCGTCTAGGATAAGATATTTTGCGGACACCTTTCTGATGGTTCTAGCCTTTGCTTGATCTTCGGGGAGGGTTTGCTTCACGATGTAATCCTTGATTTCATCTACCCAATCCCTTTCTTGATCTCCAATATTACTTATCTGAATTCGATCTATAGCAGGTTTTTCTGTGAATTCTATCTGGCAGTCCGTATCTAGGTTCATGACCTCTTGATCGGTTATTCAGGAGAGGAGGTCAGCCTCTGTGTTGTCCTCCCTCATCACTTGGTTCAGCTCATAGTATGTGAAATTTTTTAGAAGGGTTTTGGCTAGACCACAGTACTGAGTTAGCACTGGATTGATCGTGTCATACTCTCCCTTAACTTGATTTACTATGAGCTGAGAGTCACTATTTATTTCAATATTCTGAACTCCCAAGTCTCTGGCCAATTCCATGCCTGCTATAATCGCTTCATACTCAGCCTGATTGTTCAATGCTTCAAACTTGAATTTCAAGGCTCTTTTGAATTTCTCTCCGCAGGGTGCGATCAATAGTATGCCCGCTCCACTCATTAACTTGCTCGCAGAGCCGTGATGTTTCTGCTACAAAATTAGCTAAGGCTTGTGCTTTGATTGTCCTTCTCGAGGAGTAGGTGATCTGGAACTCAGTGAGTTCTATAGACCAAGCTAGCATTCTGCCCGAGGACTCTGGTTTGTGTAAAAACTTTCTAAGCGGGGCCTCAATGAGTACAGTTATAGGATGTGCAGAAAAGTAAGCTCTTAATTTTTGAGCTGATACAAGCAAGGCGTAAGCTAATTTTTCTATATTTAGATAACACCCTTCTACGGCGGACAGTGCCTTAGATACATAATAAACTGGTTTTTGGGAGTTATTTTCCTCCCTTATAAGAACAGCAGCTACTGCCAGATCAGTAACTACTAGAAATAGAAAAAGCTCTTCCCCGGGCACCAGGCTGCTGAGTAGAGGGGGCTGCCCGAGGTAACTCTTCAATTCTTCAAAAGCTTTACTGCAGTCATCGCTCCATGCAAATTCATCAACTTTCTTCCCCCCTTTTAGAGTTTTGAAGAAAGGGAGGCATCTCTCTGCAGACCGCGAGATGAAGCGGCCTAGTGCGGTGATGCGCCCATTTAGCTTTTGCACATCTTTTACGCAGGCAGGAGGTCTCGTGTCTAATAGCTCTTGAATTTTTTCAGGATTATCTTCAATTCCTCGCTGATTGACAATGAATCCGAGAAACTTGCCTGCCTTGACCCCAAATGCACATTTGAGGGGGGTTCAATTTCATGTTGTTGCGGCGCAAGTTAGAGAAAGTTTCCTCCACGTCGAGCTCGTGAGAGTTTTCTCTTGTCTTTATGACCATATCATCAATGTAGGCCTCAAGGTTTTTGCCCAATTGGTCTTTAAAGACGATATTAACCATCCGCTGGTAGGTGGCTCCTGCATTTTTCAGCCCAAAGGGCATCATTGTATAGCAGTACGTCTTGCCCGCAGCGATGAAAGCTACTGAGGGGACGTCTTCGGGAGGCATTTTGATCAGATGATAGCCGAAATATGCATCAATGAAGCTTAGGACTCTGTGTCCGGCTATCAAGTCTACCAATCGGTCAATGCGAGGAAGAGGAAAGCAATCTTTGGGGCATGCTTTGTTGAGATCCGTAAAATCAACGCACATCCTCCATTTATCATTGGCCTTTTTGACCATGACTACATTTGCTAACCACTTAGGATAAGAGATTTCTTTAATTATCCCCTCCTTAAGCAACTTTTCCACCTCTTCTTTTATCGCTACCTCCTTATCCGGGGAGAAGTATCTTGATTTCTGATGGATGTTCTTGAAGGTGGGGTCATCATTAATTTTGTGGAGGATCACGCCCTCGCTAATTCCTTGCATGTCCTCCACCCTCCAAGCGAATACATCACAATTTTTTCAGAGGAATTCGATCAAGATCCTCCTCTCCTCTGGGTGAATTTCTAGCCCGACCTTAACAGTTTGCTCGGGGTAGTGGAAATTGATTACCACTTCCTCGAGCTCGTCGTTAGGCCTGAGGTTGCTGATTTTTCGGTTGTGCAGGGAGTCTATTACAATGGCTGGGGGGTTGGCCCGTGCTTCGGGCAGCGCGGCCATGGAATATATGACCTCTCGGTCTATCTTTCCTTCAATTCCACGATCAATATATCCCCCTTCAATGGGGGCCACCTTCTTGGCTTTTCTGCTCGTTTTGAGCTTCACCTTGGAAAGAAAGCATGCCTATTGGTATAGGTGCCGGAATAAGTTCTTTGGCTTTACCCTTTCTCTGTTTTTCCTCGCCCTCTTTCTGCGGGCAGGAAGTCTGGTGATGGACAAAAATCCACTGTGTAATAAATTATCGAGCAAGTGTACTCACTACCGGTGTAGCAATATGCACGAGCAGGGGTCGAACCACAGAGACTCGTTGGTTTTAACAAGTTAATTTAATTAGTGAAAAGTAACCAAGGGGGGTTTGGTTTTGATTGATTAAACTAATGCTGAAACGCAAATAAATTAAACTAATGAATAAAATCACAGAATTAAACAAATAACGAATTCAAATTCTAACGAGGAGATTCACGGATTGATCATTCACAACACATTCACTTTATGCCATTTTATTTATAAAGCCATCAATTTACATTCTAGGGTTCATTCACAAAATCATGAGTTGGGACGGTTTGGTGTGCGAATTGCAACTCAAATATTCTTCTTTTGTTATACTTCCAGTTACGTAAAGTTTAACAATCAAAGAACTCATGAAGATCGAAGGAATATAAAACCTAAACCAATTGATTTCAGTTACGTCCTCAATTAGGTTTAAACAGTAAAATAGAAGCCTTGTATCTATGCCCGAGTTACCGTAGCAATGGATACCTACAAGTTCTAGGTCCAATGAACCCCTAGAACAAATTAAAATTATTTTACTGTTCTAGAAAGAAATTGAATTAATAATTAAAACATTATAACATAAAGATCATGTATTGCTACAACCAATCCGCAAACCTAAAGGAGATTAGCTACTCATATTCATCTCAAAAGACAAAAGGGATGAATAAAAAGAAAAATACATAAAACCTGATTCTTGATGATGAACAACCCTTCAATCCTTGAGCCTCCAATTACAATGGAAAAATAAAGCATAAGAAGAATAAATCTGCAAATCCCCCTTTATTCTGGGGAAGAAAGGGGATAAGTTTTGGAAAGGGCAACAAATCCTCCGGATAAAAGGAAACTGTTATTTTGAAAAACGGGACATGGGCGGTCGCCCAACTGGCCATGGGCGGTCGCCCATGTAAACAGCGGTTTGGGCCTTCAGCGATAATCACATGTGGGTGGTCGCCCACCTTGCCTTGGGCGGTCGCCCATGAGTACAGCAACTTCATAACTTGTGTGACTTCAGCATGGGCGGTCGCCCACCATTCCCTGGGCGGTCGGCCACTCCAACAGCGATTTCAAGGCTTGGTCATCTCTAGCTTGGGCGGTCGCCCATAAGGTCCTGGGCGGTCGCCCATCGCAACAGTGGTTTCTCCAGCTTTCTTGACCATTTTGCTTCACCAACTTTACAAACTTCCTGAACTATCAAAGCACTCAAATATACATTAAATTCTCAAGGATTCGAACAGAAAATAAGCTTAGGAACATATCTTTTGGATGGGTAAAATCACATCCATCAAATACCCCCAAACTTACATTTTGCTCGTCCTCGAGTAAAACAAAAGAATTAAACAAAAACAAAACTACCCTAACAAATAACAACAATAAACACAAAATATTTTTGATATGTTCTCACTACATACAAGGTTGTCGGCCAAAGAAGTCTCAGATTCTCACACAATATGCTAAACAAATGCCAATAAGAATATGCAATTACAATTACATTAATGCATCTAACCCACAATTTTCCACCTCGGCCTGAATGATGAATGAATTAAGGGAGATCATGATCACTAAGATAAGATTGTTTATGGGTTCACTAACACATGCTCTACATCACAAATAACAATACAGTTACATACACAAGAATACTCATACGCATGATTACGCATTTGTCAACCCGATTACTCAATATTGAACAAAAATATGGCTCAAAGTTAAGTCCACAACAAATGGGGGCTAGGCTCACGGGTACAAATGAAGGAATAGACATACAAACACAAGAATGTGAAATTAAAAACCTTCCCTTGCATAATACTCCTTCCCGAATTTTAACTTTTTCGCTCACCTTTGTTTCCCCAATGCTTCAGCCCCCAAACTAGAACTTTGTTCATACTTTATACACTTGGGGTTGAAAGCATTCCCTCTCTCAAAATAAGTCACTAATCAAAAATACTTCACAACATTAGGGGGCAATTTTTTTTCTTTTTCTTTTTCTTTTTTTTTTTTTTTACTTGCCCCCTTTTATATACAATACATATCATATTTCCAATTTTTGACCTTCCTCACTCATTCCCGTAAATTCCCAATATAACCCCCAAACTGATCGTTTCTAATTCCACATTCTTGCAAAGGTGGGATAAACCTATTCTAGGTGTCAAGGGTTAGGGATTAGGCATCAAATGAAGGCGAATGGTGGTCTAGATATTCCATGCTTTCTAAACAGGCTCAAAAGGGATCAAGTGACAATTTATATAAACAGTGACGAGAAAGTCGAAGGCTCACAAGAGGGTTGTCAAATAAATAAAAGCCATAAATATCAAGTAATCTATTGATTTGTTATTGACAAGCATGCAACCATGTTCTAGGACCCCCGAGAATGTCAAAGTGAACCCATAAAGGACACCTAAATTAATGACCATGATCAAGAAATATGATGGAAGTGAATGGTGGTGCAATTGTGTTTTACATGTATTAATGCAATTCTAATTAACATATTCAAATTGGCACAAACTAGCAAAACTCAATCAAAAACCCTCAAATCATCACGGACATTGGCCAACTTCCATACATATAATAAGAACAAAATTTTTTAAAATTTTCTAATTTTTTTTTTGGAGGGTGACACTATATACACTCCCCTATAAACCCACAAACTCGGGGAGATATCTACCCCCAAACTCAAAACATGCTATGTCCTCATAGCAAAGAGAACAACAACATGCCTCGGGTTCAAAGGCCGATATGACACACAAAGCAAATAAATAAAGCAATAAGAAAATGTACCTACTTGGGTTGCCTCCCAATTAGCGCATTTGGTTAAGGTCGTTAGCCCGACCATTGCTCCCAACTAAATGGGATTTGATGTGACCACATTTCCTTTGGCCTTGGCTTTCCTTCCCTTGGCCCACTTCGCACATTCTCGGGCACAAATGCCCACCACTTCCCACAAGAATTCACCCTTTGTTACAAACTCGGGTGGAGCCCAAGGGATTTTTCTAACCTTTTTCTTGCTCTTTTTCTTTTTCTTCAATTTCTTTTTCTTGGGAGCCTCTCCCCCAAACTCATTTGGTGCCTTATTCTTATCACAATCATGCACCTCCTTTTCCGCCAAAAAATCGCAAGCATCCTGAACATGCATCTTGACAAACAAAGTATCAGAAATATCAAGAGAACAACACTCTTCCATTTTATCACATGCATCAATATTGGTAGACTTAAGCGAAAAGAAAGATTTTAATGGGGACACCGACCCCTTTTGGGATCGGTCTAGGGGGTGATATGGGCCATCACAAGAACCAAGATTGTCGGCCTTATTTTTCACGGCACACAAGTTGTGAGCACCTCAACCCGGGACCTAACGCGTGTCCCGAGCTTGAGAAGCTCAAACTAAGAAAACCCGTCTTCTATTTTTAAAAACTTTTATTTTACTTTAAAAGAAAATCAATTCTCAAACTTCCCAATTAAAATCAACTGATAAAATCTCCACTCGGAGAAATTTAAATAAATACCTCAATACCATAACTTGATCAATTACATCGAAAACCCTAATTAACATTGTTTAACAAAAGAGCTTTCCATACAAATTATAAAAGAGTAATACTTATATAGGACTCCCGACAACCCACTCATATACCTATCCTGACAAGTCCCAAAAGCAAGAGTCCAACTCTTTCCCCGGCCTCACTGGTTCAGGTCACCTGTCTCAGCACAATCTAAAACAGTAAAAGGGAAGGGGTGAGAATAAATCTCAATAAGCTATTATGAATGCAGCAAGATGCCAAACAAGATGCAACACATAGCATGGTAGCACATAACACATTATGAAAGCGGTAAACACCTTACGTTACCTCATTTTACCTTTCCCGTCTGAACAATAAGTCGTACAACGTGGGAGTCAAACTCCGCTTTTTGGTGAATTGCCCCCATGCACCTTCACCACTTATAGGTCTCATACCCCAGAGATCCATATAAGAAAATAAGATACTTATATGACCCTTTTTCAGAGTATCATATAATATCAGCGCCACTGTAAAGCTTTTGGCTTCATACAGAGCATTCCACCTAATCACCAAATTGCAGCGGTCTGTAAGGCTTTTGGCTCAATACAGCGGCTAGCACCCCCACTCTGTGGCCACAGAGGGGGCAGGTCACAGGTATAATGAACCTTCAATCACTTATAGAACAAATCAATAATTTATTGAATTCCATTATACCCCCTAATCATATATACTCGTTCAAGCACATGATAGATACTTGAAATAAATCCACAAATGGGATAAGAACATAACAACATGGTAATGTATACTCATGTTAAATCAATATCATAGTGCCACATTCATTTAATACACTATGCATAATACCATTAACGAATATAAATTCAAATAAGGTATCCATATAACCACATAATCCACACCGAGATACAATATAATCAACATGCCAGATAATCCACAATTGGGATACAATATATCAATATATCAAATAATCCACACTTGGGATGCAATACCACGATGTGATACATAAACCATTCCTATGAAGTCATTACAAAACCTCGGATATCCTTAATAAAAATTCATGATCTACTTCCCAAGTTCGAACCACATTGGTGAAGTACGAATCAAGCTTAACAACCATTTTCCGGACAATTCCATGTTACGAGGTCTCTATGAAGGTTCAAGCTCAATTTACCAAGTTGGAGTCACATTGGTTACGTTGCCAAACAAGGCTACCAAGCATTTTCTAGTGTCTTTATGACTACAGGTTAATTAGGTGGAAAAATGGTAGATTAAAGTGAAGAAAGGAAGCAAAAGTGGAACGGAATGGAGCGGAGACCTTTTGAGAGTAAAAAGGACTTGTGCGATATTTTAAGAAATCAAAGGTTCAATTTATTGGAGGACCTAAAGGGAATTACGGAAGAAAAATGGGTCAATCTTTGAAAAACGAGTGGGTGCGCACCCGGTCCTGGTGGGCGCGCACCCGGTCATAGTGGGCGCACACCCGGTCCTGGTGGGCGCGCGCCTGGAAGTGACCAGAATGAAAGCGGGCGTGCACCCAGTCATAGTGGGCGCGCACCTGGTATGTGCGAACAAAGGCATAAAAAGGGGGTTGCTAACTTCACCAAAACTCATTCTAAACCATTCTAATCCAAGTAAGATGGATTTAACCCACTTACAACTTAGTTATTCTACCCATTACACTACTACATTTCATTTTTAACATTCTTATCTCTACTTAAACCATATCATTTTACTCTTTATCACTTCCATGAACAACAATACCACATTTAGGTCATTTACCATTTGATTTCCAACCCATTTCACTACCACATTTCAAGTTAACCCTTTCTAATCTAATTCAACCCATTTTCTTACACTCTTGATAAACTTCT
The DNA here is from genome assembly GCA_022495995.1 of Adenophora triphylla var. japonica. Classification (NCBI taxonomy): domain Eukaryota; kingdom Viridiplantae; phylum Streptophyta; class Magnoliopsida; order Asterales; family Campanulaceae; genus Adenophora; species Adenophora triphylla. The sequence continues at coordinate 265,319 of JAFEMH010002128.1, read as the reverse complement.
ATGAACAACAAACTCATTCTAAATCATTTAAACCCAAAGTAACATAACCTAAACCTAGATCATTTACCACTTAATTTTTCCACACATTTCTCTACCACATTTCAAGTTTAATCCCCTTAATCTAAATCAATCCATTTTCTTACACTCTTGATCAACTTCTTTAAACAACAATATCATTCTATACCATTAACCAATTTCTCCACTTCAAGAAGGTTTCCAAAGCATCAAATAACCATTATAATAACAATAACCACACCAAATAGTTCATGAACATTAAATGAAAGGAAAGGTCATAATAACTCACTTCCTAACTCTAATACTTGGCCAAACCCACAATAAATACTTACACTTAAATCATTAATATTCCCAATTACTCTATACCACTCTTCTCCCAACTTAGATCACCAATTTACAATTTAAGATCAATTCCAACTCAAATAACATTATTCCAAATATCAAAAATCATTTGCTTTCAACAAGAGATTAATTAGCACATAAAGTGAGCAATTGTTAGAAGAAAGTCATAATAACTTACTTTGGAATAGGAGGTGGATTATGGATTTCTTGAGCTTGTTAAACTCCCCTAGATGCCCCGATTACAAAAGTACTTTCGGATTGAAAGATGAAGAAGAAATGTCCTCTCTAGGAACTTGAGAAGGTGAGGCTTCAAGGTTGATTTTCCATGGAGGTTGTAGGAGAAAGATGAGGGAGGATGATGGAGGAGGTTAGAGGGAGTATAGGAAGAGTAAGAGAAAATATGGAAGGTATGGGTGGTATTGACTTTAGAGGGAGAAGGGGAGGATTTTAGGGAAATGGTCCCCTACAAGAAGTCTTCCAATTAATTTAAATAACCCTCCCAATCCAAAATATTTTATTTGTCCATTTTCTTACCACTCCATCCTATTACTTTATTTATTTTCTATTTTTATATTTCTCCTAGAATATTATTTTATTTCCTTATCATTTTATCCTAATATAAGAAATCAAGTATATAAAAATGAACACATAATATTAATAATAATATTAAAAGCACACAAAATGATGCTAAAATAGTGCCTAGGGTTAGGGTCGTTACACTCACTCCCCCTTAAAAAAAATTCGTCCCAAATTTTTAAGAAGACTTACCTTAAGGATCGAATAGCAAGGGTTCCTCTCACGAATCTCAAATTACAACTTTCACTAGTTTCCTTAACGGCATGATTCTTCTATACATTACCGATTCAATGCTAAACTAAAAACTGCTATTATCCACAATTCGCTAAGGTTAATTAAAATTCCCGAGTTTGAGAGGAAATCCATCACACATACAACCTATTCCTCAAGAATCTGAATAGTATTCTAATCTCTCCCTTTCGACTAACTAAATCCTCCAACTCTTAGGATCGGTAATAATCCCAAAAAGAAAGCTTCAATAGATAAGGTTCCCGAAAAACTATTGCAACCACTCTCGGGTAGGGAGTAAGAAAATTCCGCTTTATCTAAGTTAACTTCCTCGAAACCTACGCTATCACTTCTCATTTTGCATAATATCACCACCTAACCTTCCTTTAATACACCCTTAAAATTTCACAAAGTCCTCACATTCATTAGGTAAGGTAAGAATTGGATCTATTGCCAACCTATTCTCCAACTCTATCAATATGATTCATCCTGATTACATCCTACACCATTTATGTATCATTTAGAGTTAACTAAATCAATGATTTTACAATCCTCAAGAATTCCCTAGAAATTCCTTCGGTAGCACTTACCAGCCCAAAGATCACGGACTAAATCCTCATAAGATCCATGGCAACATCCGAGCTTAAGACTATAGAGCCCAAAATTTGGAATCCTCTCGATCCAACTCACACTAGCTACAATTTGCATACAAGGACTCCTCACAAGGAATCATTAAACCAACTCTCAGATGATTTTCATGATCTTCCCGGAACTTTAATTAATAAAGAGACCATCAATCCTAATTACCACAAAGCCATCAAACTAAAGATTGAAACTCGGATTATCACACTTAGAATCAACACATGAGATACCTTGATGGAAACACATTTACCATCTACTCACAACTAGCACATAAACTTTTTGAAAAGACTTCTTATGCAAGTTTAACACATACTAAATATCCTTCACACTTTTAACCAAAACTTTCTGTCTTTAGTGCTTATATAACAAGAGTACCATATAAAGGTTTATTTATATTAACTACCAATATAATCCATTTAGGTATAGAAAAGGAGACTCACTTCTTATAATAGTCTACCAATGCACAACAACTACTTAACCCTCCAGGTCAAGTATATCTAAAAATCATAAATTGATAATCATACCAAATCAACTGGCAATACATGCTCAGCCATAACCACATCACCATCGTGGTAAACCAAAGGAGATTCAAGGTATTCTCTCATAAGAGCAGAATCCTCTAACAATAAAACAATTTCTCAAGTAATGTATGCCACATAGAAGCAACATGCTATGCCACACATAATGATATGAAACAAGATTTATAAAATATGACCCCTAACTTCTGAGACAGGGAATTTACCTCTAGTGATCTCTGAGGAATCTATCTCTCCTGGACCCGAAACACACACTCGATCACAGACCTTCTCTTTCGGTTCCCCTTCGTTATCTCTTTTGGTACCACCTCTTTGTCGTCCACCCGGCTGACCGCTGCTTAAAGCTCGTCCCCGCTGCAACCTTGGGAAATTCCTCCTAAAGTGTCCCGTTGCTCCACAATTCAAGCATTTCCTTTGCTTACTCCAACACTTGTCCTCAGAATGACCCATCTTCTTGCAATATTTACAAATCATCCCATACTATTTGGATATTGGCCTAGACGAAGAAGCTACCACAAATTCCCCTCTCGCACTTCCTGAAGTTAAAGTCCTTGGCTGTCCTCTAATGATTTTGGATCCTTGTCCTAGATACTTTGGCTTATTTCCAATCCCACCTTCCGATTTTCCACTATTCTCCTCAATGCTATTCTCGATCTTATAAGCTCTCTCTATGACTGTCTGATAATTGGTGAAGCTATCAATCACTAATTTCTTCCTAAACTCAATCCTCAAACCTTTTATAAACCTATGAACTCTTCTCGCTTCATGCAGTACCAAATGAGGGCAACACTTAGCTAATTCCTCAAACCTGACTGAATATTGATTCACTGTCATGTCCCCTTGTTCTAGTCCTAAGAATTTGATCTCCTTCTTGTCCCTTGTAACCATCGAAATGAAATAATCCTCGAAGCTTGTTTGGTGAAATTATCCCAAGTCTCGGGGCGTATGATCCCGCTCCCAATTCCCTTTCAAAATCCGCCATCACCGATCATTGGACCTTCAAGTTTGAAAACGACATACCTAACTTTCTCTTCGTTGGGACTTTCTATAACCTCAAAAATCCTATTCATTTCGGCTAACCATTTTACGCCTTTAACGGATCCGGATCTCCGTTAAAACTCGGTGGGTTCATCTTCACAAGTCTTTCCAATCCATCACCTTTACATTCCTCGGGTTGATTCGGAAGCGATCATCTAGTCTCCATATTATGTACAAACATCTGAATAACTTCATCATCTCTTCATTACGAATTCCACCTATACCCATATCTCCTTCAATTTCTAGAACTTTTCGTGATCATCATTGCTTAGGCCATTGGAACCAACTCTGCATTAAACACTCGACGTTAATTACCACACATTCCCCCTTAGTTTAGACATCTACCCTTGACCTCTAAACTAAGCTCGATACCAACCGTGAGCACCCCAACCGGGACCTAACGCGTGTCCCGAGCTTGAGAAGCTCAAACTAAGAAAACCCGTCTTCTATTTTTAAAAACTTTTATTTTACTTTAAAAGAAAATCAATTCTCAAACTTCCCAATTAAAATCAACTGATAAAATCTCCACTCGGAGAAATTTAAATAAATACCTCAATACCATAACTTGATCAATTACATCGAAAACCCTAATTAACATTGTTTAACAAAAGAGCTTTTCATACAAATTATAAAAGAGTAATACTTATATAGGACTCCCGACAACCCACTCATATACCTATCCTGACAAGTCCCAAAAGCAAGAGTCCAACTCTTTCCCCGGCCTCATTGGTTCAGTCACTGTCTCAAAGACAATCTAAAACAGTAAAAGGGAAGGGGTGAGAATAAATCTCAATAAGCTATTATGAATGCAGCAAGATGCCAAACAAGATGCAACACATAGCATGGTAGCACATAACACATTATGAAAGCGGTAAACACCTTACGTTACCTCATTTTACCTTTCCCGTCTGAACAATAAGTCGTACAACGTGGGAGTCAAACTCCGCTCTTTGGTGAATTGCCCCCATGCACCTTCACCACTTATAGGTCTCATACCCCAGAGATCCATATAAGAAAATAAGATACTTATATGACCCTTTTCAGAGTATCATATAATATCAGCGCCACTGTAAAGCTTTTGGCTTCATACAGAGCATTCCACCTAATCACCAAATTGCGGCAGCCTGTAAGGCTTTTGGCTCAATACGGCGGCTAGCACCCCACTCTGTGGCGCAGGAGGGCGAGGTCACAGGTATAATGAACCTTCAATCACTTATAGAACAAATCAATAATTGATTGAATTCCATTATACCCCCTAATCATATATACTCGTTCAAGCACATGATAGATACTTGAAATAAATCCACAAATGGGATAAGAACATAACAACATGGTAATGTATACTCATGTTAAATCAATATCATAGTGCCACATTCATTTAATACACTATGTATAATATCATTAACGAATATAAATTCAAATAAGGTATCCATATAACCACATAATCCACACCGGGATACAATATAATCAACATGCCAGATAATCCACAATTGGGATACAATATATCAATATATCAAATAATCCACACTTGGGATGCAATACCACAATGTGATACATAAACCATTCCTATGAAGTCATTACACAACCTCTGATATCCTTAATAAAAATTCATGATCTACTTCCCAAGTTCGAACCACATTGGTGAAGTACGAATCAAGCTTAACAACCATTTTCCGGACAATTCCACATTACGAGGTCTCTATAAAGGTTCAAGCTCAATTTACCAAGTTGGAGTCACATTGGTTACGTTGCCAAACAAGGCTACCAAGCATTTTCTAGTGTCTTTATGACTACAGGTTAATTAGGTGGAAAAATGGTAGATTAAAGTGAAGAAAGGAAGCAAAAGTGGAACGGAATGGAGCGGAGACCTTTTGAGAGTAAAAAGGACTTGTGCGATATTTTAAGAAATCAAAGGTTCAATTTATTGGAGGACCTAAAGGGAATTACGGAAGAAAAATGGGTCAAATCTTTGAAAAGCAGTGGGTGCGCACCCGGTCCTGGTGGGCGCGCACCCGGTCCTAGTGGGCGCACACCCGGTCCTGGTGGGCGCGCGCCTGGAAGTGACCAGAATGAAAGTGGGCGCGCACCCAGTCATAGTGGGCGCGCACCTGGTATGTGCGAACAAAGGCATAAAAAGGGGGTTGCTAACTTCACCAAAACTCATTCTAAACCATTCTAATCCAAGTAAGATGGATTTAACCCACTTACAACTTAGTTATTCTACCCATTACACTACTACATTTCATTTTTAACATTCTTATCTCTACTTAAACCATATCATTTTACTCTTTATCACTTCCATGAACAACAATACCACATTTAGGTCATTTACCATTTGATTTTCAACCCATTTCACTACCACATTTCAAGTTAACCCTTTCTAATCTAATTCAACCCATTTTCTTACACTCTTGATAAACTTCTATGAACAACAACCTCATTCTAAATCATTTAAACCCAAAGTAACATAACCTAAACCTAGATCATTTACCACTTGATTTTTCCACACATTTCTCTACCACATTTCAAGTTTAATCCCCTTAATCTAAATCAATCCATTTTCTTACACTCTTGATCAACTTCTTTAAACAATAATATCATTCTATACCATTAACCAATTTCTCCACTTCAAGAAGGTTTCCAAAGCATCAAATAACCATTATAATAACAATAACCACACCAAATAGTTCATGAACATTAAATGAAAGGAAAGGTCATAATAACTCACTTCCTAACTCTAATACTTGGCCAAACCCACAATAAATACTTACACTTAAACCATTAATATTCCCAATTACTCTATACCACTCTTCTCCCAACTTAGATCACCAATTTACAATTTAAGATCAATTTCAACTCAAATAACATTATTTCAAATATCAAAAATCATTTGCTTTCAACAAGAGATTAATTAACACATAAAGTGAGCAATTGTTAGAAGGAAGTCATAATAACTTACTTTGGAATAGGAGGTGGATTATGGATTTCTTGAGCTTGTTAAACTCCCCTAGATGCCCCGATTACAAAAGTACTTCCGGATTGAAAGATGAAGAAGAAATGACCTCTCTAGGAACTTGAGAAGGTGAGGCTTCAAGGTTGATTTTCCATGGAGGTTGTAGGAGAAAGATGAGGGAGGATGATGGAGGACGTTAGAGGGAGTATGGGAAGAGTAAGAGAAAGTATGGAAGGTATGGGTGGTATTGACTTTAGAGGGAGAAGGGGAGGATTTTAGGGAAATGGTCCCCTACAAGAACTCTTCCAATTAATTTAAATAATCCTCCCAACCCAAAATATTTTATTTGTCCATTTTATTACCACTCCATCCTATTACTTTATTTATTTTCTATTTTTATATTTCCCCTAGAATATTATTTTATTTCCTTATCATTTTATCCTAATATAAGAAATCAAGTATATAAAAATGAACACATAATATTAATAATAATATTAAAAGCACACAAAATGATGCTAAAATAGTGCCTAGGGTTAGGGTCGTTACACAAGTGGGAACCCGCACTATCCCTAGAATTCTCACCGTCAATTGACAAAACTTCACAATCACCAACATATGAACACTCCTCACTATCATCACTAGGATGTTTCATGGCATCAAACACAGAAATTTCAATTTTCTCACCCGCCACTGTCATAGACAATTTGCCATTCCTCACATTAATAATGGTGTTGGTCGTCGCCATGAAAGGTCTCCCAAGTAATATGGTGAATCACGGCGACTTCCTTCACCTTTTGGCATTTCAAGCACCACAAAATCAATAGGCACAATGATTGAATTTACTTGAACTAAAACATCCTCCACAATGCCCACAGGTCTTTTAATGGACCGATCCGCAAGTTGTAGGGCCATTGTGGTGGGTTTTAATTCGGGTAACCCCAACTCCTCATACAGATAGTATGGAAACAAATTAATGCTGGCTCCAAGATTCAACATAGCTTTTACCCTCTTTGACTCCCCCATAGTAATAGAAATCAGAAAACTTCCGGGATCTTTCAATTTGGGTGGAAGACTATGTTGTACCACTGCGCTAGCATTTTCACTCATCACTACTCTCTCATTTGTCCCATACCTATGTTTCTTGGAATTTAATTCTTTGAAAAATTTGGAATAAGCAGGAATGTTTTTTATCACATTGAGTAAAGGGATATTGATGTTCACCTTAGAAAATATGTTCATCAATTCCGACATTTGCTTATCCAATTTATGTCTTAAAAACCTTCCGGGAAACGGTACGGGAGGTACATATGGCATGGGTGGTGGAGAATCAACTTTAGAGTTTTCCCCCATGTCACTTGTACTCTTATCACAACCATCATCATCATTATCCATTTTAGCATTCTTATCTACAACAAGAGGGGAAGAAGAAGATGAAGGAGAAAGTACCTCACTACCTACCTGTTTGCCATTTCGGAGAGTGATAATGGCATTTGCTTGATGTGGTTGGCTTGGAAAGGTCCCAGACTTATGACCTTGTAGGGCGGTTGCTAATTGCCCAATTTAAGTCTCCAACTTCTGAAGGGCAGCTTCATGGTTCTTGGAAGCTTGTTGACTTTTCGCCCTCAATTGATTATTTTCAGCCTGCAATTTCTCCATGGCCATTTCCCACGGTTCCCTTTTCTGCTCATACTGTCCCGGTGGAGGTTGGGGATGGAGAGGCTTATTTTGTTCTTGATTGCCTCCCCATGAAAAATTTGGGTGTTGCCTCCACCCCGGGTTGTATGTGTTCGAATAGGGATTATTGTTTTGAGGGAACCGCTGGCCAAATCCTTGCATTGCATGTGCATGTTCCAGATTAAACAGCAAACCACTTTGACACACGTTAGTAGCATGAGTGTTAGGACCACAATTAGCACAAAAATCATTTACAAGATGAGCAGTAGAAGGCATAGAGGAGGAAGAAGCATTTTCCAAAGCTAGTTTATCAAATCTTTGGTTTAACAATGCAATTTGCTTAGCAAGCTCGTTGCTTAGCCCTATCTCATTCACTCCCTTTGTTGCCCCCTAGAACCCTTTTGTTGAGAATTAGCACTCAACATCTCAAATAGTTCCTGGCATTGTTGTACAGTCTTGGTACCCAAACTACCTCCTGCTGCATTATCAACCATTGATTGGTATTCAGGGGATAAAGCCCCATAAAATGTTTGATGCAGCATAGAAGCAGGAAAATTATGGTGCGGGCATTGAATTTGTAGCATCCTAAATCTATCCCATGCCTCGTGGAATGCTTCCCCCGGTTCCTGTGCAAATCCCATAATTTTCACCCTAAAATTTGTTAATGCATCATAAGGGTAAAACTTAGTAAGAAAAGCATCATGTAAAGCATCCTAAGTAGTGATGCTACGGGGAGAAAGTAACAATAGCCAAGTTTTGGCTTTATCTTTCAATGCATAAGGGAAACATTTCAGTCTCAGGTGCTCCGATGTAACACCCTCTTTTATAGGGAACCCACTCACGGTAGACATGAATTCTCTCAAAAACGCTAATGCATCCTCACCGGCAAGGCCATAAAAATTAGGAATCATGTTAAAATATTGGCCTTTAATTTCATAGGCTAGTGCTGCATCGGGCAACACTATGCACGACATCGATGTGTCGACTCTTGGCCTAGCAAACGCATTCATGACTTGGTCCGCCATTTCAAAATTAAAATTTTCTTCTCCCTCGGTGGAAGAAGTTTCTCGGTCACTTTCAAGGGATTGCCTCTCATTAAGTATAAATCTCTTAAATACTGACCCAACCTATTAATGTCGTCGTTCAATGGTTCCAGGTTAGGATTCAAAGAACGCCGACCAAGCATGCACCGATTAAACAAACTTGTTAAAAATCACAACAAGTACCCGGCAACGGCGCCAAAAACTTGATGGACAAAAATCCACTGTGTAATAAATTACCGAGCAAGTGTACTCACTACCGGTGTAGCAATATGTACGAGCAGAGATCGAACCACAGAGACTCGTTGGTTTTAACAAGTTAATTTAATTAGTGAAAAGTAACCAATGGGGGGGGGGTTTGGTTTTGATTGATTAAACTAATGCTGAAACGCAAATAAATTAAACTAATGAATAAAATCACAGAATTAAACAAATAACGAATTCAAATTCTAACGAGGAGATTCACGGATTGGTCATTCACAACACATTCACTTTATGCCATTTTATTTATAAAGCCATCAATTTACATTCTAGGGTTCATTCACAAAATCATGAGTTGGGACGGTTTGGTGTGCGAATTGCAACTCAAATATTCTTCTTTTGTTATACTTCCAGTTACGTAAAGTTTAACAATCAAAGAACTCATGAAGATCGAAGGAATATAAAACCTAAACCAATTGATTTCAGTTACATCCTCAATTAGGTTTAAACAGTAAAATAGAAGCCTTGTATCTATGCCCGAGTTACCGTAGCAATGGATACCTACAAGTTCTAGGTCCAATGAACCCCTAGAACAAATTAAAATTATTTTACTGTTCTAGAAAGAAATTGAATTAATAATTAAAACATTATAAAATAAAGATCATGTATTGCTACAACCAATCCGCAAACCTAAAGGAGATTAACTGCTCATATTCATCTCAAAAGACAAAAGGGATGAATAAAAAGAAAAATACATAAAACCTGATTTTTGATGATGAACAACCCTTCAATCCTTGAGCCTCCAATTACAATGGAAAAATAAAGCATAAGAAGAATAAATCTGCAAATCCCCCTTTATTCTGGGGAAGAAAGGGGATAAGTTTTGGAAAGGGCAACAAATCCTCCGGATAAAAGGAAACTGTTATTTTGAAAAACGGGACATGGACAGTCGCCCAACTGGCCATGGGCGGTCGCCCATGCAAACAGCGGTTTGGGCCTTCAGCGATAATCACACGTGGGTGGTCGCCCACCTTGCCTTGGGCGGTCGCCCATGAGTACATCAACTTCATAACTTGTGTGACTTCAGCATGGGCGGTCGCCCACCATTCCCTGGGCGGTCGCCCACTCCAACAGCGGTTTCAAGGCTTGGTCATCTCTAGCTTGGGCGGTCACCCATAAGGTCCTGGGCGGTCGCCCATCACAACAGTGGTTTCTCGAGCTTTCTTGACCATTTTGCTTCACCAACTTTACAAACTCCCTGAACTATCAAAGCACTCAAATATACATTAAATTCTCAAGGATTCGAACAGAAAATAAGCTTAGGAACATATCTTTTGGATGGGTAAAACCACATCCATCATCTGGCCCTTATCTGATTTTCTCTTCTCCTCTAGTGGGGAACGGAAGCAACTATTTACAATGTGGCTTGAGCGATCACGCCGAGTATGGCATTGTATTGGGAAGGAAGATCAACCACCATAAAAGTGATTTTGGCTGACTTCTGCATGGGCTTTTCCCCAATAGTTACTTTAAATTCTATCGTCCCCTTTACCCCGAAGGCATGATTAGTAAACCCCTCGAGCATTTCGGCATAAGGAGTCAGGTTAGCCTCGGTCATCCTCATTCCTACTAGAGTATGGTAGTAGAGGATGTCTCTGGCCGCACCTGTATCAATCAAAACTCGGTCGATATTTGCTCGGTTGATTTTCATGCGGAGGGTGAGGGGTTGAGTAGTTTGAAAAAGGGAGGAGTAAAATTCACTCCTTTTGAACCCAATTTCTTGTTCTTCTTCCAGAGCCATGGGGGGGATCAAGAAAACTTTCTCCAATGTCCTGATCTGGAGGGAGAGCTGTTTGTTGGATGGAGCCTCTTCTCCAATGAAATTGATCTCATAATCACCCAACTCATCGTCGTCGTTGTCCTCTCTCTCCTTTCTATCGGGGCCACATAGTGCTCGTGCCCGCGGGGGATTATTAGTATTGGTGGCATTGTTATGGCCCTGAACCCATTTAGTTAGCTCCCCGTTGTTGATTTTCTACTGGATGATTCTTTTCAGCTGGAAGCAGTCCTCAGTATTATGACCGTGGTCGTTGTGAAACTCACATAATTTGGCCCGACTCCTCTCATTCTGCTTTCTGCCCATGGGGGAAGGAGGGGGAAGTTCCATGGTTCTCATGATAACTGCTCGCGAATCATTTAGGGGAGTGAAAACTGTGTCCTCCGTTATTTTCGAAGCTTGTCTGAACCCCGGCTACGGTTTTTGCCTTGGTTATTGCCGCGGGCAGATCCCTGGCCAGTCTCCTGGACCAGGCTGATTCTTTCCTTTGTGGGTCCGTGGGGAGCGACCTCACTTGGCTCCTCGGCAGAGGCAATAGCTGATGCCCGCTCGTACATCTCCTCCACGCTTTTAGGCCTGTTCGAGGCAAAGTCCATTTTTAAGAACGAGGAGGAGAGACCGCCTTCAAAGCAAAGCCTGATGTCACCCTCTTCTAGATCTACAATCTGCTCGCTCACTTTTCTGAACCGAGAGATGTAGCTTTTCGTGGTCTCCATCGGGGCTTGCTTGACTCGGACCAGGTCTGCTGGCTCGCCTGCTCCCGCAAATGCATTCAGGAAGAGGTGCCTAAACTGATTGTAGGACTTTAGGGACTTGGGCTTGAGGGCCAGCATCCAAGATAGTGCTTTGCCCGCGAATGTTGCGGCCAAGGCTTTGCACATCACCGCTTCCTCCGAAGAGAATAGGGTCATCTGCCCTTCGAACCTCCCCATATGGCTCTTGGCATTTTTTGAGCCATCATATGTTTCCATCTGGGGGTTTTCCCCTTCTGAATGGGTGACCAGGCAATTTTGTCACTAAATGCATCCATAGTGCGGCCACACTTCTGGGCTGTTTTCTGGTGGGTCTCCCACATTTGGTGCATGAATTTAACAAATTCTGGGTTCTGGTCATCCACCCTTGGTTTCTTAGCTCGTGGAATCACGGCCTTCCCCCTGGCATAAGCCACAGATTTGGCTTTGGACTTCGCACAGTGATTGGATTGGGCCTCCTCTCCCTTCTCCTCGCTATCATAAACTTCCACAACCTCCTCCCTTGGCACTTGATCGCGGTTGAGGGTTGGTTCTGCCCGTTTTGCCCCCTAGCTTGACTAGCAAGCGAGTTAGCGGGGACTAGTTGGGAGAACCTGTGGGACCATGCAGGGAGGGGCATTTCGCTGTTTGCCTCTAGCTCAACTAGATCCAACTGCGCGTCATTGATGGCTATGGCCTCGGCTACCAGTTTGGACCTTGCGGCCAGTGTTTCCTGTCGCTTGAGGATCAGTTCGGGGTGAGAGGAGTATTTGGGGAGGTGATGGGAGCTTTTAGAGGAGTTTTTGGGCCAGTGAGTAAGAGGGCTTTTTCGGCGAGGGCTTCCTCCGCCAGCCTCTTTAAACCCTTTTGAGCAGGGGAGAGGCTATTCAAACTTTGAGAACGGGCCCCCAACCTGAGAAAGGCTGAGGTGCTTGGCCTAGTAGGATTGATATTAGAAGGGGAAGCTTGGTCACCCTCATTGATTGTCAAATGATCGACATTTTCAAGAGTTTTAGACATGCTTGAAAAATGGCTAAAAAAGAATGGCTTTTTGACAGCAAGTGTTTTAGAACACGACGGGTGTTTTGACACAAAGATTTACGTGAAAATTATGATTTTTCCCGACAATGGAACCATTGATGACGCCTGGGTTTTCGGGGTCAGAGCGGTTCGTAGGATATCTGGCAGGATATATTGTTTGGAGTGGTAACTAAGATCACAACACAGAAAAAAGCACTGTTAAGGTCAAAGTCGGATGTTAATCCAACTCAGTCCCTCGGGTGTGAGGATAAGATATCTAGATGGATATAAAACCTGAGAATGAGACCTTGGAATGTCTTAGAGTGTGTGTGTATGTGTTTAGGGTTTAGACAATGACTTACAATATCAATTTGGCACTTACCTTGTACAAGGGGACAAGGGTCTTCTATTTATAGGCAAGGGGGAGCTGCTCACTGACGTAAGCCATGAGGTCAGTCCTAAAGGGCATTTTAGTCTTTGACCAGGTACACGTGTCCGCATAGGATTGGCTCTGTCAGTAAAGTTAGATTCACTTGCAGAGAGGATGTCGTTGATGTGGACAGGAGCTGTGTATCTGGTGCGGCGCATTAAATGAAATAGTAGGCGCCTGAGCCATGCATTCAATGCGATGGGAGTGAGCCGGTTACTGTACTGTCAGAGCCAGTAAGTAAACTTGCCCAATAAGCTTTGATATCGACCTGGAGTCTGGTGAGATAACCGGGAGTCTGGTATGAGACCGCAGTCAACATCTTGGGCGCGGTCAATGATCTTTGACGCGAGCACGGATGAGACGGTCACAACTCCAGCGGTCATCAGACAAACGGTCTGGATCCCCTTGGTCCTGACTGGGATGGGATGAGAGGAACGCGGTTTTGACCTTGAGGGTCTCTCTGTCCACGGTCTTGACTCTGTCGGTCTAGGGTACGTCACGTCATACTGGGCCTTTGGACCAAACCGAGCTTGGGCCCGATCTAACTGGTCCGAGATCATCAGTTAATTACTTGAATTTATCCATATTTTCCCTTTTTTGTACGATCAATATTAATGAATACAAAAAAATTCACTATTAGGGTAAAGTTGTAATTTGAAAGGGTCGGTCTTAATATTTTAGGGACTATATTTAGAATTTAAAATTAGGTTCTAAAAATAATTATAAAAAAAATACAATTTTATATATTTTTCTTATAAATAAAATTTGGAATCTACAAACAATTATCAAATTTTTAAAAGTAAAATTATCGGATTAAAGTTATCTATTTGGTTTGAATTGGATTGAAATTATATTTTCTAAATATAATGCTACTACTTCTATCCCAAAATGAATACCTCCTCCGTCTCATAATAAATCAGTGTTCTAAAAGACCCCGACTAAGGGCGCCTAGGTCCCGCCTAGGCGCTAGGCCCCTCTCCAACGCCTAGTTCTAAGCCCCGCCTAGGTCCCGACTAATCTCGACTAGTTTCCGCCTAAGCGCTAGGCCCGAATCCGCCGCCTAACATCCGCATAGCGCTTTTTAGAACCTTGTAATAAACTACACACTTTTTCCATAAAGCGTCTCACTACCAATTACACATTTCATAAAAATTTAATTCTTAAATGAGAATGTATATTACTTTTTATTAGTGGGACCCACATATTATAATTACAATAACAATTCAATTATTATTCTCTATCCCACTTTTTCTTTCGTACCTCGCTTTTTATACCCACATCACCTAATCCACTAACAATATTTCTTAAATGTCATTTTAATAGATACTCAAAAAATATGTGATATTTATATATACTAGCAGTACCCCCGTGCGATGCACGGACAGTTACTAACGCATAACTGATCGAAATTGAAACAAATACAAAAGAAAATAGAGATGTTTGACATTGCAAAACAATTATTTGAAAATTATATTGCCTCAATGAATTTACTTGTCTAAAAAAATAATATTTATTTTTTGACAAACGAAGATACAAACATTATAAAGATTAATTTTCTCAAAATAATACCACTTCGGATATACTTAAGTTGTTAAAAAAAAATAATGTCATATTTTGAAACGAAGGCACTAACATTACAATATTTCAAAAATGAATATTACTTTCGATTCAAAATTAATAAACCAAAAATAATACTACATTTTTTTTCAAAAAAAAAATGAGCATTGTTTCCTTCAGCCCAATGAATATTTTAAAAATTAATACTACTTCATTCGCCTCTGCAATTAATGTTTGTAATGTTAGTGTTTTCGTCTAAAAATATTACATTAATTTTTTAGAAGAAAAAAGTA
This sequence comes from Adenophora triphylla var. japonica, assembly GCA_022495995.1. NCBI lineage: Eukaryota > Viridiplantae > Streptophyta > Magnoliopsida > Asterales > Campanulaceae > Adenophora > Adenophora triphylla. The sequence goes on along the minus strand of JAFEMH010002128.1, from coordinate 250,206 downwards.
GTATTATTTTTTAAAATGTTCATTGAGACGAAAGAAGCAATGTTAATTTTTTTTTGGACATATAAAAATTCTACTTTTTAACAAAAAAAAATTCATTCAATTAAAAAAATGAATATTACTTTCATCCCATAATTAATACTATTTTCTATATAAAAAAAAAAATTATTTCCTTTGCCTCAATGAATTAACTTGTCTCAAAAAGTAATATTTATTTTTTGACACGAAGATACGAAGATACGAACATTATAAACATTAATTTGTACAAAATAATACTACTTCGGGTAAAAAAATAAATTAATATATTCGTACTAAGGAATATTTTATAAAATAGTACTTAATATGTTTAAAAAGTTAATGTAAAATTTTGAAACGAAAGAAATAACATTACAAACATTAATGTATATTTAAAAAGTAAACTAATGATTATTATTATTATCATTTATAATAAAAATATATAATTCACACTTAATTAATTTGCAAAAAAAAGATATTGAAAAATAAAAAAGAAAAATTAAGATAGGATAATTAAGAAATTTATATTTAAAAAATAGTGAAATTTTTTTTTTGTCCAAATTTAATGAAATTAGTCTCTAATTAAAGAGGAAAAAAAATTATGAATTTTGGTGTAAAATTTTTTAAAAAAAATTTTTTTTTTTTATAAAATAATTGAGGTCAAAAAAATAGGAGGAAAAAAAAAATCCGGAAATAAACGGACCAATCAGAGCACGCCACGTGTCGTGACTTTAAAAAAAAAAAAAAAGCATACCCGGAAACGCGCCTTTGGAAGCGCGTGTGGTGCACGCGCCCAGTCAACGCGTGCCACGTGTCTCCTCCGCCTTGTTAATTGCCAAAATGCCACCATGTGAAGTTACGAAAATGCCCCTGGCTTTTTGGCTCCAAGGCTGTGCTGCTTTTATATTACTTTAGATTAATGGCAATAATTGCAAATAAACATTCTTGTTATCCTCTTTCTAAATATTTAATTTTACGATATATGAATAACAAAAAGAATTTGATAAAAAAACATCTAGAAAAAACTTTTTTTTTATAAAAAGACATTTATTTTGAGAAAAGAATTGAATTTGGACATTCTTATTCATTTTGGGACACAATGAGTAGGTACCTTTCATTGTCTAGTTGTAAAGCCTAGCTAGTTAAGGTTGCTCAAATTTATGTTACACACAAACATAAGCCTAGTTTGTTTCGCGAAAAATGAGGGAAAACGTTTTTCGAAAAACGTTTTTCGGAAAGTATTTTTTTTATTTTTCGGTGTTTGGTTGTTTTTTAAAAAATTGAGAAAATGTTTTTTTGGAAAACATTTTTCGCCCTTTCTAAGGAAGTTGTTTTTCAGATTTTTCCTAAGGAAGTTGTTTTTCGGAAAATGGTGTAAAAAAAGTGGATGGATAATAATAATAATAATACTAATTATAATAATAATAAATAATAATAATAATAATAAAATAATAATAATAATAATAATAATAATAATAAAATAATAATAATAATAATAATAATAATAATAATAATAATAATAATAATAATAATAATAATAATAATAATAATAATAAAATAATAATAATAATAATTTTCCGGAAAACATCTTCATTTTTTCGAAAAACGTTTTCCTTTTTCGGAAAACATTTTCCAGGAAATCATTTTCCGGAAGTCATTTTTCAAAAAACATTTTCATTTTTCCGAAAAATATTTTCCAGAAAATCATTTTCCGAAAGTCATTTTCTCTGAAACAAACGGAGTCTAAATGGGAATCTATAGTATAAATGAGGGAAGTGGGATGAATAGTTGTATGAATAGTGTCAAAAGTTTTTTTTTCCCATTTTACCCTCATTAAGTTGTCCCTTTTCCATTTTGCCCTCACTTTTAATTAAAAAAATATCACGTGTCCTCGGACACGGGCTTTTACTAGTGGTGTATAAATCGAACACTAGTTAGGTTTTTTTACTTCAAGTCAAAAGGTGTTGCTTTTTCTTATATAATTGCCTTTGACTGCGTTCAATAATAAATATCGCATATAATCAATTAAGTTGAATTTCGATAAAAAAAATTAATAAATATTTTATTACCTTACTATTCGCTGAAAAATGGTTACCGATATATTAATAAATAGAACTATTCGTAATTATTTTTAAATTTCTATTAACATAAATAATTTAACATGAAATGTTGCTCAAATTTCAAATTAGTTGATCATATGTGACATTTATTACGGAATAGAGGGAGTATAATTTATATACTACCTTTACCTTTGTCCTATAACAATGTGCAATCATTGACTTTTATTATCAATTCAATCGAATTTTAGCCATATTTTATAAAAAATTAGATATCTAAAAGCAAAAAAAAATATTATTTATAGTATTTATAATTGTAAAATAGTAACAATTTTTAAAATTGCATAGAAATATTAAGAATTTATAAAATTATAATTAAAGTTCGATTGATTGACCACGGAAATCAAAATGTTCACATTGATCCGGGATGGTAATATCTACTATATCTATAACTGTTGCAATATTCTATACGCCTTATTATTCGTAAAATAGTCTTCAGACAGTCTCATTTTTTATTTTTTTTATGTATTATATTTCTTAAAATGAATGGATCGATGAAGTTGCGTAGAGTGAACTGAAACACAAAATCTGGGGAGAAACGCGTTTCTCCGTCGCTTATGGAGAAACGGGGCTTGTTATGTCGTGTGACATACCTAGCCACAAAAACTGGATATCACTTCATGAACTTACGGATATCCGGAAGCTTTGGAAAGGATATCCAGGAAGCTTTGAAAAGGATAGGAAGCTTTGAAAAGGATATCAGAAACCAAATATTTTTTTCTGGATATCCTTTACAAAGCTTCGGATATCCATTTCAAAGCTTTCGGATATCAGAAGCTGTAAAGGATATCCAGAAAAAATACTTGGTTTCTGGATATCCTTTACAAAGCTTCTGGCTATCCATTTCAAAGCTTCTGGATATCCAGAAGCTTTGTAAAGGATATCCAGAAACTGGCTACTTACGTCGCGCGACATAATAAGCCCCGTTTCTCCATACGCGATGAAAAAACGCGTTTCTCCCCATACGCACTCGAACTGAAATTAGTTACGTGAAATAGATAGACACGCGTTGATCCACAAATAAATACCAAGATCGAGAGGAAGTCATTTGGGACAACTAATTAGGAAAAAGGGAGATATATAAATGAGTGTTACCATTCTGACATATGGTAAAGTATGCATAATGTTGGCATGATTTTAATAAAGAAACTCGAACACTTGTTGCATGACAACCAATTTTTCAGATAAAAGTTTCTTAGAGCTTTATTATATCAACGGTTGATATTATCTAAGTTGTGGATTTAATTTTATCTAAGATGGGAACGTCTAATTAGTAATTAGGGGATTGAACAAAACAAATACAGTAATTTTTGTGTCTGACAATGGGGCGATCGCACCAGGTAAGGAGGGCGGCCGCGCGCAGACTTCTGTACAAACTAGGTGATCGCGCCCATTCATGGGGCAACCGCGCGTTGGCGCCTGGACAAGGGGGCAGTCGCGCTCTCTATAGGAGCGATCGCGTCCAGTGACATATCACTATTAGAAACTGTGTCTTTAGCGACGGAATTACCAGCGGCGAAATTATTCCGTCACTAGATTACCGACGGAATTTTCCGTCGCTATTGCTTTTCTCAGCGACGGAATTAATCCATCGGTGGTAATTAAATATTTTTTATTTTTTTTAATTTATCAGCGACGGAATAATTTCGCCGGTGATAAATTAATTTTGTTTTTTATTTTTTTTTAATTTAACAGCGACGGAATTATTCCGCCGGTGATTATAGCATTTAATTTTTAATTCTTTTTAATTTAACAGCGACGGAATAATTCCGTCGGTTATTATATCATTTAATTTTTAATTATTTTTAATTAATCAACGACAGAATTATTCTGTCGGTGATTATATCATTTAATTTTTAATTCTTTTTAATTATTCAGAGATAGAATAATTCCGTTGGTGATAATTTAATTTTTTTTATTTATCAGCGACGAAATAATTTCGTCGGTGATAATTTAATTTAATTTATAATTTTTTAGAACTAATTAACAAAGTAACTAACTGAAAACGTTAAAAAACTAACTGGAAACGTTAAAAAATTGACTGAAATTTCAAAAAACTAACTGAAATTCTGAAAAACTAACTGAAAACGTTAAAAAACTGACTGAAATTCTAAAAAACTAACTGAAAACGTTAAAAAACTGATTGAAATTTCAAACGATTATAACCGATTAAATAACCAACGGTTATAATCGCTGGTTAGCTTGTTCTGGTTAGATTTTGAACACGTCTAGGGTATAAGTATATGAGATTTGAGATTTAGGGTTTAGGGTTTTGGGGTATAAAGTATATGATTTATTAGGGTTGGGGGTTGGGGTATAAGTATATGATATTTGAGATTTAGGGTTTAGGGTTTAGGGTTTAGGGGTTAGGGTTAGAGTTTAGGGTTTAGGGGTATAAGTATATGATTTAGGATTTAGGGGTTGGGGTATAAGTATATGAGATTTGAGATTTAGGGTTTAGGGTTAGAGTTTAGGGTTTAGGGGTATAAGTATATGATTTAGTGTTATAGGGGTTGGGATAGTAGCGATAGTAGCAGTGGTGGTAGTGGTAGTGGTGGTAGTGTGGTAGTAGTTGTAGTAGTGGTGATAGTGGTAGTAGTGGTAGTAGTAGTGGTGGTGGTAGTGGTGGTAGTGGTAGTAGTAGTAATAGTAGTGGTAGTAGTGGTGGTAGCAGTAGTGGTAGTAGTGGTGGTGGTAGTGATAGTGGTGATGGTAGTAGTGGTAGTGATAGTAATGGTAGTAGTGATTGTAGTAGTAGTGGTGGTTGTGGTGGTTGTGGTGGTGGTGATAGTGGTGGTAGTAGTGGCGGTAGTAGTAATAGTAGTGGTAGTATATATGATGGTAAATGTGGTATAGTAATGGTGGTAGTGGTGGTGGTGGTGTAGTACGTAGTGGTTGTATGTGGTGGTAGTAGTGGTAGTAATGGTGGAAGTAGCGGCGGAATAATTATGTCGGTGTTAATTTGATTTTTTTTTAATTTGTTTAGCTCTATTCTTATTTTATTTTAATTTATGATTTATTTATTTTTCAAAAATAATATTTATTGACTTATATTTATTTTTTTAGAGTAATTTGTTATATTTTATTTAAAATAATTTTCATGTTTTATATAAATAAAAATAATGATATTTATTAAATTAAAATTAATTAACATCTACCGGCGGAATAATTCCGTTGCTGATAGTTAATTCTACCGACGAAATTTAATTCCGCCGCTGAAATTAATATTTATCGGCGAAATATTTCCATCGCTGAGGTTAAATATAAATTAAAATCTCAGCTCCCCAAAATCGTTTACGACCTAGAAATTAATATCTCTCTCTTTCTTCTTATACGATCTCTCATCTCTCTCCCTCTTCCCTCACAGCTGCCGCCGTCGCCTCACCGCCGTCGATTAACTCCGATCTCTCATCTCTCTCCCTCCTTAACTCCGCCGTGTTCTTCTTTACTCTCTCACCGCAGTCGCCTCACCGCCGTCCCTCAACTCCATCGCCACCGCACCGCCGTGTTACTTCAAGGTATGTAAACCCTTGATTACCACTGTATTTGTTGTGTCCTAACCGTCATCAACTTTGCCTAGCCTCCCCCTTCAAGGTTAGAAATATGCAATATAAATACATCATTATTCCCTAACAGTTTTATTGTAACATCTAGTGTGTAGACAAGTCACGGTTAGTAAATCAACACACACAATTGGGAAGCGAGGAAGAAATCGAGGAAAAGGTACGTACTATTAGGGATTTCACTGATTTGACCGCTTCATCTGTTTGAGTTGGCGAGATCCAATGTCGACTAGATTTACCTAATTGCCAGTTAGGGCAGTTTTAAGTGCCTACTGCAGTGGCACAATTTGGGTGTCTTGAAGACACATGGGTGTGCTTGGCGAAGCACAGTTTGGGTGTCCAAGGGGATACATTTGGGTGTCTTTGAATACACATTGGTGCACTCGGCGTAGCATAATGGGTGTTTGGAAGGCACGTCTGTTTACTTGTAGGATAAAATTTTGGTGCACGCTATTTGGTTGCCCGGAGTAGGGGTGTAAGTGGTTCGGTCTGAATCGCGGTTTAGAATTGAACCAAATCAAACCACACGGTTTAGTTTGGTTTTCAAGCAATAGTGGTTTGATTCGGTTTCAAAAATTGTCAAACCATGTGGTTCGGTGCGGTATGTACCCCTAAACCATAGTTCGAGACCGCGAGACCGAACCACCAAACCGAATCGATAAACTAAACCGCCAAACCGTTCAATATTAACCGTAGATATGCATATCTTTTATCTCCATCTTACATTTTGATTTGAAAATCTCTAATTCTATTCATGGGTTTTAGCCCATAGCCCTTTCTTCTTTTGGTTAATCTTCCTGTAATAATGTTAATTCATTTTTTATCACATACCATTACAAGTACTTAAATAGCTTGTTGTTATCATAAACATTGAATCACAATTTCATTTAAATTTTAAATCTCTTCTGTATGCTATGTCTGAAAAATTCAAACAAACATGACAATGAATTGCGTAGTCTGAAACCATGTTCTAATTAATGGTTTAAGCCGTGTTATATTTCATGGTTTGAATCGTGGTTTAAATCGCGGTTTGAACCGTAAAATCAAACCGCGGTTCGAATCAAACCGAACCAAATCATGGTGGTTTGGTTCGGTTCGGTTTGAATTTTTTCATCATTCGGTTTGGTTTGAGATTTTTCCAAACCGATAACTAGTGGTTCGGTCTGTAAATTGGCGTAAACGGAACCAAACCGAACCGTATACACCCCTAGTTCGGAGGACAAGTTTGGTGTTCGGCGTAACACATCTGAGGCAGAGAGGATTTCTGGTTATGATTTGGAGGTTAGATGTTAAGGTGGAGATTTGTTGGGTTTGATGCCATTTAAGTTGGGAACACCTAATTAGGGGATTGAACAAAACAAAAGTAGTAATTCCTGTGACATACTATGGGGCAACCTGGGTCAGGCAGAGAGGGCTGCCGCACGCACGCTTCTGGACAAATGGGGCGATCGCGCCCATTCATGGGGCGGCCGCGCGCTGGCGTCTGGACAAAGGGGGCGGTCGCGCCCTCCGGGGGAGCGATCGCGCCAAGTGACAGATTTGGGCTCGGGTGACGAAAATTCTGTGTGGGGTTAGGAATAGGCAGTATAAATATCCCCTATTTCCTAATAATTTTATTGTAACCTCTAGTGTGATAGGCATATCAATAATTCTAGGGTTCTCTGTTCCTCTAGATCTAGGGTTTGCACAGATAGGAATTCTTGTAACCAAGAATTCGTGCAACAGATTAGAGATTGTAATTGGTTGATTTGCAGTTGATAATAATATTCTTTCCTTTTTCCGTGAACGTAGTCAATTTGGTGAATCACGTATATCGTTGTATTGTGTGATTGATTTATTATTTGTCTTCTACATAGGCTCTATTTTAACATCAAACAAATAATATAACCTTAGATTAGAAATTTGCTTATCTCATTGCTCATCTTTTCCAGCCTCAAATATTGTCATATAAAACATTGCATATATATTTATGATAAAATAAGGAGAGCTCAAAATATATTATTTATTATTTTCGTCTCAAAATTTACATAAGATAGAAAACTCATATTTATACTCAAAAACATATGAGTCCTAATTATATTAGGATTTTAACAATTCTCATTATTTTAATAGTAAATATAATTATAATTAAAAATACTTATAACTAAGATAATTTTATCAAATTGTCTCAATACTAACTTAGGCTCCGTTTGTTTGGGCGTAAAACATTTTTCGGAAAATGTTTTCCGAAAAATAACTCGTTTTACGCCGTTTGGTTAGCCCCCGGAAAATGTTTTCCGGAAAATAACTCGTTTTCCGCTGTTTGGTTGTTTTCCGAAAAATGGAGAAAACGTTTTTCGGAAAACATTTTACGCTCTTACTAAGTAAAACGACTTACTGACCTTGTCCTAAGTAAGTTGTTTTCCGAAAAATGGTGTCCCTCATGTACAACTCATATTTCACAAGGTACAACATAATAATAATAATTAAAAAAAAATTAAAAAAATTACCCCTACCCCTACCCCTGCTACCCCACCACCCCACCCACCCCCTGCCTACCCCACCCCCCACCCTCCCCCCCAATTTTTTTTTTGTAACCGCCCCACCCACCCCCTGCCTACCCCACCCCTCCCCCCCCAATTTTTTTTTTGTAACCGCCCACCCACCCCCTGCCTACCCCCCCTCCCCCCAATTTTTTTTTTTTTTTTTTGTAACCGACCCACCCACCCCCTGCTACCCCACCCCCCACCCAATTTTTTTTTTTTTGTAACCGCCCACCCACGCCCCCTCGCCTACCCTCCCCTCCACCCACCCCCCCCCCAAATTTTTTGTAACCGCCCCACCCCACTGCCTACCCGCTTACCCATTCCCACCCCCCAAATTTTTTTGTAATCGTTTATTCGCCTATCACCCACTCGCTTTCCCCCAAAAAAATTTGGGGGTGGAAGTGGGGGCGGGTGGGGCGGTTACAAAAAAAAATTGGGGGGTGGGTGGGTGGGGTGGGGGGAGGTGAGGGTGGGGTAGGCAGGGGGTGGGTGGGGCAGTTACAAAAATAAAAAAAAAATTTGGGGGGGGGGGTGGGGTAGCAGGGGGTGGGTAGGGCAGTTACAAAAAAAAAATTTTTTTTTTTTGGGAGGGGGGTGGGTGGGGCGGTTACAAAAAAAAAAAAAAATTAATAAAACATTTTACGTCCTTCCGAAAAACATTTTCTTATCAAACACCCGAAAATATTTTACACCCTTCCTCCATAAAACATTTTACGCTCTACCTCCGTAAAACATTTTACAGGAAAACATTTTTCGAAAAACGTTTTTCGAAAAATGTTTTACGTCAAAACAAACGGAGCCTTAGTTAACTAAATAATTTATTTCCTTAAAAATATCTCTCAATCTACTAACAATTCACTTTCTAACTATCTTGAATGAGCCATAAGTTTATTTCTAGCTGAATGATGAGCCTCAATATGTGTGTGTGTGTGTGTGTGTGTGTGTGTGTGTGTGTGAGAGAGAGAGAGAGAGAGAGAGAGAGAGAGCACTTTTATAATACAAAGTCGTTTTGCAAACGCTATACAATTCCTCTAACTGATTGAATCAAGAAATGAAATTTATTAGCCATTTGAATATCTATAGTATAAATAGTATAAATGAGGGTAGTGGGATAAACAGTTGTATGATTAATGTCAAAAGTTTTTTTTTCATTTTATCCTCACTAAGTTGTTTCTTTTCCATTTTGTCCTCACTTTTAATTAAAAAAATATATACCACGTGTTCTCGGACACGAACTTTTACTAGTTTATATTTATGGATGAGAAGTTTGTCATATATATTTACGGGAATTGCACATTTGTTATCAGTGAATATAACTGATGATGCCAAAATCGTCAAAACAGCCCAAATCCAAGCGATGATTGCTCCGGTGATTGCAAGGCCTGAAAATAAGAGAAAACACGTAAACTAAGCCGGGGCGGATCCGGCTAAAGGCCCTCCGGCGTGAGAGTAAGTTCACGGTTTGTATATGAGAAAACAAATGGACAGAGTTTTCCCAATGTAAAAAGTGACGTACCTAATAATGAGCCATGGGGCTTGTATTTATAAGGATGGATTGATAGAATCCATGTTGAAATAAACTTGTAAAGAGATAAGATGTAATCCTAAGAGAATTACATCTGTTAAGGAGTCATTGTTTGACTTGGATTGGTGTAGTTGATTACGATCTGGATTGAATCATGAATGTGTAATCCTTGTTGTATAAGGATTGTATGTTCTGCTAACCGGAACGCCGAGGAACACAACTGTTTTACCTCGGCCTTAACAAATAGACCGAGGTAAATGATTCTGCTTCCTCGTCATTTGGAGATTGGCCGGTACGGAGATATGCCGAGGTAAATGATTTTGTTTCCTCGTCATGGTGGAGAATGCCGAGGTAAGAACTTTAGTTTCTTCGTCTCTTCTTTGCATAACGGCCCAAACATGTTGACATAAAGTTTGAGATAAACGCTCCTCGCCGAATAAGGAAGACCTTACTCGGCTCTGATACTTGGTTATTTAGATAATATTCATGGCCCAATTCAATTAGGCCCAGCTTGAGCAAACCCATATTCGTATCTCGGTTTATCTTTGTTCGGTGGCCCCGACTTTCTAGCTCGGATTAGAACGAGTAGAAAGTCATCCCGTCCTCGTCATATGGAATACGAACGGTTTTGACACGTGTCCTCGGCTTCGCTTCATATAACTGACGGTTGCCATTACAGGGCCCCCGGTCTTGTCACGCCTTGAAACCGTCAATTCGCATTTAATTCTTGGGGCGCCAGACCCGGAATGTTAACTTTACCCATGGGTTTAACCCGATTGAGGGGTATAAAAAGCTAAATCCTTCTCATTTTACTCTTTACAAACCCCAAATACTCGAGAGCAATTGCCAAGGTTCAGGCGACAGTAATTCCGGTGACCTTGATCTTGTTCGAACCCAGTTTCCGGCGAGCTAGCTTTCTGTTGTGATTCCATCAATCTCTTCAAACTCAGGTATGAAATTTCTCCCCTTTTGTGCATTTTGAATCTGATTTCCATCTTCTTAGGGTTTGTTGGGAAGAATCTTGAACACACCAAGAACAGGCAAACCTCCATTGTTAAAGAATGAAGCTTTTCTTCATCAATTCAAAAAACTTCAAACTTTTGATTTTCATTGTATTTTATATGGACTTTCTTGAATATTGAATGAACTCCCCCTTTCATTTTTGATTCCCCTTAGAAATGGCTCGTTCTTGGGACCATTCTCCCCGATTCCGTTATGGATATCATCTTGGAAATTTGAGGGTCTATCGTAGAGAGAGGTCCATGGTTGATGCTCACTCTGGATGATGTAAGCAAGCGGTTAAGAGGTTATGGTCGAACTCGTCTATTCCTCCAATACCACGACTCCACAAGAATAGATAGGATTGAGTCGATTCACCCAACATTATAGTTTTTGAGGATAGAGTTTGAGATGATGGAGCGCATCGAGCTGTTCTACCCGGCCTCTGATCGCGAAATGCGTGAGCGCCTGAGAGGTACGGCTCCCTCCTCGGCCTTATTAAATGACGAGGAGGGGAATCTCCCTTTCCCGTCCTAAATCAGTCATGGACGAGGTCACTAATTTTGTCTCCTCGTCTTTATGCAGATATGACGGGAAGAGAAGGAGAACCCTCCTCGTCTACTCAGATAGTTGATGCTTTCATGGAAGAAGCACAAACTGATGGCCGCTTGGCCCGAAGAAGAGGAGGCCGAGGACGAGGAGGCCAAGGATTAGGACAAAGACAAGAGAGGACCCCAAGAGCCGGGGATCCCATGCTGGAAAAGCTGTACTCCAAGTACGGGGTAGACAAAGCTGAGTACAGGCTAACTTATATGGGCCATATGGAGCTGAAGACAAAGAAGGAAGAGGACAACTTTTACTATAACCAAGACTTTGTCCACTTCTACTTCAAACAATTCCAACAAGGACTTCGTCTTCCCTTGGATCCTTTCATCTGTGAATTTCTAGACGACGTGAGAGCGGTGCCGGCCATGCTAGGAGCTAATGGTACCCGGGTTCTTGTCAGCTTCATCGTCCTTTGCCGTAGCTTAGGGTACGAGCCAACCATGGGAGCCTTTAGACATTTCTACCATGTTCAATTTGTCAAGGAGAGTTGGCTCCTCGTCATTAAGAGTGCGTCTAAGAAACCGAAGCTGCTCCTCCCTATGTCTAGCAAAGTTCTTTGGTTGGGATAACCATGTTATAAGGGTTGAGAGCCGCCAAGGATGGGAGTTCCAGTCTCCTTGTAAAGGTCCAACTTCTTCCTTTCCCGTCCAACAATATGAATGGACCAAGGACTTGATTAAACGCCTAGAAGAATTTGCCGAGGTGGGGGTCCTCGATTGGTCAGTGGTTGAGTCCTCGGACCATTATTACATACAGGCGGGCTTGATGCCGGGGAAGAAGGATGGGGTATCTCCCCTTGTCACCGTAAAGAGGGGGAGACGCTTCAATGACTGACTTTGCTCATCCCGGCTTGGTATTCCATGAGGATTGCATTAGGTGCAAGACTGAACGTCCCCGGGATCAGTGTCTGGATGATGTAGACATAGTTGGATGTAAATATTTTATCTTTTTTACTTGGTACTTTTTGAACGCTTGTTACCTCTGCTCGTATTTAACTCTTTTTCCTCGTCCTCGCAGATCTAACCGCCGAGGAAGAAGAAGCTATAGCCATGGAGAGACTTAGTCCCCAAGAGCTAGTGAAGAGGAAGAGGAGGCTGAGCAAGAAGGCTGCCTTGGTAGAAAGGAGGGAGGATGCTAATGCCCATAATCTCATCCTCAACGTCCAGGATGACCAACCCCTTCCCCTTAAATTACACGGGGAAGTAAATGCCGAGGAACCGGCGGCTGACGAACAAACCAATCCATCAACTGCAGAGGGGCATAGCCTCCATGTTGATGCCGAGGACGAGGCGACCGAGGAAACTAGCCTCGTCCAAAGGAGATCAGGCTCCAAGAGAACGCCAACTGTTAGCGCCGAGGAGCCTGCGGCTAAACGGGCAAGCGTCAGTGCAGCCCCCAACGTTGATGCTCCCCCTCCCTTAACCGTTCAAACTATCAAGACTGTTGAGGAGGCCGACGAGCTGGCCAAGAGTATGTCCCTCAACGTTCCCCGTCTTAAGGGAATTCCCCTATTGGTAAGGGAGGGACCCTTAGTGAGATTGGACCGAGCTCCCATTCAAAGGGCTATGGATGAGGATGCCTACGAGGCATTCTGTAAAGAGGCTCCCAACGAAGATACCTTGCTCTGCCACAAGGGACTCTTGATTGCTGAGGTAAATGTTGGTCCTTTTCTTGTTTACTGCCCTTGATATTTGCTTACCTTTCTAATAACGATTTCTCTTTCAGCTGGCTTCTATCACGGCGTACGAGAATGTACTAGCCAAGAAGAAGACAAGGCACCTGAATGAGGCCAAGGCTGCCCAAGCGAAGAGTGAAAATGATAAGGCTTCCTTGGCTAAGCTTTTAAAGGCCAAGGACGCCGAACTTGTGGCGACGAGGCCAAGGTGGAGGCCGAAGTAAAAAGAGCCGAGGAAGAAAAGGCCAAGGCCGAGGAACATCTCCGGCGTAAGGAAGAGGAGCTTGCCTGTGCAAAGGGCGATAAGGCCGGAGCTTCAAATCAAGGCCGATGAAGGCGAGGCTAAATGCCGGGGATTGGAAGCTACCCTCCCGGCTAGGGAGGAAGAGACCATAGCTCGGTTCAAGGAGAGCTCGGCTTTCAAGGAATTGATGATGGCGGCTCGGCCTTGAGAGAGGCCGTGGACGAGCGAGCGGCCACTATGTTTGAAGATGGCTATCTTCATTTGGCCCGGAGCATTTTGGCTGATCCCTCCACCGGTCTGGACATCAATAAGGTTGCCCAGCTAATTTGCAGGGATCAATATGCTGAGGAAGTCAGGGCTCTCCATCACTTGGTCCCCTATTCTGAAAGCAACTTGGAGCTAATGGCTGCCAAGGATGCTCACGCTTGCAGGGAAGTGTGGAGGCCGGCCTCTGTTGTCCCCGACAATATAAAAGACCTGGTGGAGGCGATCCAGGACGCTGAAGAGCCCGAGGTCATAGAAGCCGAGGTGGAAGGAGGGACCGAGGAAACTAATGCCTTCTCTGAACAAACGGTTCTTCCTCCCCCCGGCACTATCACTAAAGACTGGCTGGATAAGCCCTTTGATGACATGCATCAGTCTTAGAATAGCTTTTTTCCTTTGTTCTGTAATAGATGGTAGGACTTTTGTAATTTTTTGAATATCAATGAAAATCCTTTTGTCATGATTCGTGTTATTTCCATAACTTGCTCATATTTTTGTATGCTAGGCCGAGGCACTAGACTTAAGAAGTCGGGATCCAAGGAAGGTTCCTTGCTCCCAGATGTTGGGCAAAGTGGTTAGGCCGAGGAAATACTCCTCGGCTTTAACTATGCTCTTTAGTTATTTAGGCCGAGGAGGGTTTCCTTGGCTGTAAAGTGTTGTAATCCTGAATCAGAGTTGACTCATGGTAGGAGGTTTGTCAAGCCATTAGGCCGAGGAAAGTCCTCGGTCTTGGCTGTTAGTCTCCTAAGTCAAGGTGGACCCTTGACTGGAAGTGTTGTAAGCCATCAGGCCAAGGAGGTTCCTTGGTCTTGGTTGTTGGTATCCTGAGTCGAGGTGGACCCTTGACAGGATGTGTTGTAAGCCATCAGGCCAAGGAGGTCCCTTGGTCTTGGCTGTTTGGTATCCTGAGTCAAGGTGGACCCTTGACAGGATGTGTTGTAAGCCATCAGGCCAAGGAGGACCCTTGGTCTTGGGCATTTGGTATCTGAGTCAAGGTGGACCCTTGACGGGATGTGTTGTAAGCCATCGAGGCCAAGGAGGTCCCTTGGTCTTGGGCATTTGGCATCTGAATCAAGGTGGACCCTTGACGGGATGTGTTGTAAGCCATCGGGCCAAGGAGGTCCCTTGGTCTTGGGCATTTGGTATCTGAGTCAAGGTGGACCCTTGACGGGATGTGTTGTAAGCCATCGGGCCAAGGAGGTCCCTTGGTCTTGGGCATTTGGTATCCCGAGTCAAGGTGGACCCTTGACGGGATGTGTTGTAAGCCATCGGGCCAAGGAGGTCCCTTGGTCTTGGTACATTTGGCATCTGAATCAAGGTGGACCCTTGACGGGATGTGTTGTAAGCCATCGAGGCCAAGGAGGTCCCTTGGTCTTGGGCATTTGGTATCCTGAGTCAAGGTGGACCCTTGACGGGATGTGTTGTAAGCCATCGAGCAGGAGGTCCCTTGGTCTTGGCTGTTTGGTATCTGAGTCAAGGTGGACCCTTGACGGGATGTGTTGTAAGCCATCGGGCCAAGGAGGTCCCTTGGTCTTGGGCATTTTGGTATCCCGAGTCAAGGTGGACCCTTGACAGGATGTGTTGTCTGAAGAGTCGGGGATGCGGTCCTCATCTTCGATCTTGTGTACGTATGAAGAGTTGATAGTTGCTTTGCACGGTGGAAGAGACTTGTTTTCATAAAGCGAAATGCGATTACAACTAGCCGCAAACCTATCAACTAATCAAAACTAAAAGACAGGAAATAAGAAACTAATCTACTGTAAGATAAACTAGACTAGTGATAGTATTTTCTAAGGTTGTCGGAGTGCCAGGGATGCTTGAGGTCCTTCCCCTCCTTGGTCTTCAATCTGTAGGTCCCTTCTCGAATGACTTGAGTGATGATATAAGGACCTTCCCAATTTGGGGAGAGCTTGTTCTGTTCTGTCTTTCGTCCCGTAGCTTCAATTTTTCGAGTACCCAATCGCCTACTTGGAATACTCTTCTGATGACCCTCTTATCATGATACGCCTTGGTCCTTTGTTTGTAATTCACCATCCTCATCTGTGCACCTAGTCGTTTCTCATCTATCAGGTCCAGGTCCAGGAGCCTATTGACCTTGTTGACTTGCTCATCGTAATGGGAATTTCTCACCGTAGGGATGGCCATCTCCGCTGGTGCCATAGCCTCGAAACCGAAGGTTAGTGCGAATGGGGTTTCCCCGGTTGGTCCCCGGGTGGTTGTGCGAACAGCCCATAAGGCTAGGGGAAGTTCGTCCAACTATCTACCCTCGCGTCCTTCAAGGTTCTTGGTGAGGGCGGTTAGGACCAGTTTGTTTCTTTGCCACGATTGGCCATTGCCTTGTGGTCACGCTGGCGAAGATTTTGCATGGCGGACTTTTACTCTTCCCAACTCTGTAGTGAATGCTGTGAAGAATTGCAGTCCATGATCAGAGACAATTGTATGTGGAAGGCCGAATCTGCACCAGATGTTGTCATGTACAAAGTTGATCGCGTTCTCTTCTGTTATCTTGGCTAATGGCTTGGCTTCTATCCACTTGGAGAAGTAATCAACAGCTACTATCACGTACTTGCAATTACCACGGGCGGGAGGGAAGGGTCCGATGATATCGATCCCCCACATATCAAACGGCCACGTAGGTATTACAAGTGTTTGCTCAACTGCCGGTAGTCTAGGAATGTCAGAGAACCTTTGGCACTTGTCACATTTTCGAACATAGGCGTGCGCGTCTTCCCTCAGGTTTGGCCAATAGTACCCTAGTGATATGATTTTGTCAGCTAAGGTTCTGGCCCCTGGGTGTCCGCCGCAAACACCTTCATGTACTTCTGCCAAGAGGTTCTCAATTTCCTCGGGATAGACACACCTTAGCAGGGGCTTTGTGAAAGATCTTCGGTAGAGGACTCCATTCATCACCACGAACCTTGGGGACCTCTTTTTGATAAGCTTAGCTCGAACATCATCTTCTGGTAGTTTTTCCTTCTCAATGTATTCAATGTAATCATCGATCCAGCATCTATCTTCTCCATCTAGGAGCATGATTTGTAGTCTTTCGTATGCAGGTTCCTCAGCATAAACCACATAAGGACTGGTCTTAGAGACATCCATGGTAGCCAATTTGGAAAGAACGTCTGCGACTTGGTTATCTTCCCTGCCAATTTGTTTGAGCTCGAAAAATTCCATCTTCTTCGTCATATCTAGGACCAGGTCTCTATACTTGGCAAGGGTGGGGTCTTGGGTATTATACTCTCCCTTTACTTGTTTGACAACAAGTTGGGAGTCGCAGAAGGCCGCCACCCTAGTCGCTCCATAGAAGGAGGCTAATTCAATGCCAAATATTAGAGCTTCGTATTCCGCTTGATTATTGGAGGCAGGGAACTTGAAACGGATGGCGTCTTGCGTAGTATATTCTCCTTCCGGGCTTGCTAGCACAATTCCAGCTCCGCTTCTGTCCTTGGTGGCTGATCCGTCCGTATACAGGATCCAACAGTTGGATGGGAGTTCAATGGGAGAGTCTTTATCCTCTGGTGCGTTTTGCTTCCTAGAGGTGGGGAGATGCTCACCCATAAAGGCAGTCTCGACCATGAAGTCAACCAAAGAGGTCATTGCCGAGGGAGGGTCTTCCTTGGTTGGTAAGTGATATCGAACTCGGTGAGAGCGATGGACCCATTAAGGAGACGCCCGGAGCCGTCCAACTTATGTAGTATCTTCTTCAATGGTTCATTTGTGTACACGGTGATAGGATGTGCAGAAAAATAAGCACGTAGCTTCCTTGATGCAATGACTAGTGCGTATGCTATCTTCTCCACATTGAAGTATCTGCTTTCCACGTCAGATAGTGCCTTAGAGACATAGTAGACAGGCTTTTGAATTCCTTCGTCATTTCGAACTAAGACAGCTGCGACAGCATGATCAGTGGCAGCTAGGAAGACGTACAGCATCTCACCGGTAGTCGGACTGCTAAGCAAGGGAGGGGAACCCAAGTATTCTTTCAACCGGAGGAATGCTTCAGAGCATTCAGGAGTCCAGGAGAAGCTCTTGGTACCCTTCAATACCTTGAAGAAAGGCAGTGACTTTTCGGCGGATTTGGCAATGAATCTTCCAAGGGCTGCGATTCTTCCATTAAGTCTTTGAACCTCCTTGATGGTGGTAGGTTCCTTCATGTCAACGAGCGCCTTGATTTTTTCGGGGTTTGCTTCAATCCCCCTTTGTGATACCATGAAGCCTAGGAACTTTCCGGCTGTTACTCCAAACACGCACTTGCTCGGATTTAGCTTCATGTTATTAGCTCGGAGGTTGTGGATTGTCTCTTGCAGGTCGGGAACGTGGCTGCCTTCCTTGGTCTTTATGACCATGTCATCAATATAAGCTTCCATGTTGCGACCTATTTGGCTTGCAAAAACTCGATTCACCATTCGCTGGTATGTAGCACCCGCGTTCTTGAGCCCAAAGGGCATCATGATGTAACAGTAATTACCCCCAGGTGTTTGGAAGGCCGTCTTCTCAATGTCCTCTTCCGCCATTTTTATACGATGATAGCTGAATAGGCATCTAGGAAGGCGAGAGTTTGATGTCCGGCGATAGAATCAACCAACTTGTCAATTCTAGGAAGAGGATAGGCTGTCCTTGGGGCAAGGCTTTGTTTAGATCGGTAAAGTCTATGCACATGCGCCATTTCCCATTTTGCTTCTTCACCATAACTACATTGGCCAACCAAACGGGGTACTTAACTTCACGAATTATTCCAACACTAAGTAATTTCTGCACTTCTTCTTTTATAGCTTCCTCCTTATCCCTTGCAAAATTTCTCCTTGTCCGGGAGATAGACTTTGCCAAAGGATCAACTTCAAGGCGGTGGAGGGCTACTTCTTCATTGATCCCCTCATATCTTCGACTCTCCAAGCAAAGACGTCGAGGCTGCTTTTTAAGAGGGAGATGATTTTTTCTTTCTCTTACGGAGATAGTTGGCCCGAGCTTGATTTTTTGTTCAGGATAATCAGGGTTGATGACTATCTCTTCCAGTTCGTCAACAGGCTTCATTTCAAGACCGTCACGGAATTCTAGAGACTCGATGATGATTTCTCTAATTCTTCTCCCTTCATTGTCATTCACGTTGAGGCCCTCTTCCTCCATGAGTTTATCAACATCTGGGAGACTGACCTTCTCTAGTTCGTGGTTGGCCCCCGAGCTCTGGCCGTTGAAGAGAACATGGTCTTCTTCTGATACGGACTGAATTATGCCTAGGTCATCTGCAATTTCTTGGACCGTAGGGTCTTCCTCAGGTACAGATAGGAATATGCCTTGGTCATCTGCAATTTCTTGGATCATAGGCTCTTCCTCCTCCGTAGGCACTTCACGAATATAGCTCATTCTGGAGCTAGTTTCGGTGGTTTTCTGAGACTTGGAGATCTTAATATTTTCCTCGGGGGTATCTATCTCTACACTCTTGGATTTCTTTCTGCTCTTCACAACATGTTCCAAGAAGTCCTTGGGGGTGGCCCTCACGCATCCAATCCCTGCCCGGGTGGGGAATTTAACTCGTTGGTGGGGAAGTGAGGCTACCAGCCCAAGTTTGGCTTGACTTGGAATGCCTATGATTGCATGGTAATCACTAGTCAAATCCATGACTACAAAATTGACTGTGGCTTTGGCTAGGAAGGGATGATCACCGACTTCGAGTTCTAGCTCCACAGTGCCCTTGGCTCCAACTTTGTGGTTGGTGAATCCTTCTAGCCTTCCATGGTAGGGTTCCAACATGGTGTCTTTCAAGCCCATCTGTTGGAAGGCTGAGTAATACAGGATGTCACGAGAGGCCCCCGTGTCAACAAGAAGTCTTTCGGATTCAACGTTGTCTATTCGACCCTTTATCACCAAGGGTTGTTCACGAGCTGCTCGGCTTCCAGCTAACTCATTAGGAGAGAAACTAATGACCTCTTCCGCTTTATGGATCCAAGCAGGAACATGGTACACTTTGCTCAGCTCGTGGATCTGGTCCCTTAGTTTTCTGGTAGACGTTACCTCTTCCCGTATCACATGCAACTTGGCCCTAGGAGGCCTTCGGTCTTCCTCCTCGCTTTTGTCGTCATCTTCACTTTCCTCTTCCTTCCGCTTCCGCTTGTTATCTTTTTTCATAACATAACGGTCTAACTTTCCCTCGTCGACCCATTTTTGGATTATTTTCTTGAGGGCCCAACAACCATCAGTGGTGTGCCCGTTATCTTTATGAAAATCACAGTATTTGTTCATGTTACGAGGGAATTTTGGCTTGTCGGTCATTGGTTGAGGTGGAGGAAGGTTGACAGGTGCATGATTTCGAAATGGGTTTAGTAAGAGGAGTGAACTCAAGCTTCTCCGTACTCCTTGTTTTGTTTTCCCTTTGGAACCCTTGCCGTTTCCATTACTATTACGGCGATTGCTGTCGCCTCTGTTTCTGTCTTGTCGGCTCCCCTCTTCTTTGTTTTATCCTCGGCCATGGAAATGGCATAAGCTACCTTGTATAGCTCGGACTTTGTTTGAGGTTCCACTGGTGAGAGTTCATAAACAGGGACCAGATTTTAAGCGGGAATTGAAACAAACAATAACCTCCTGTCGGTGAGGCTTTCTTCAACTTGGTCCGCCATTTTCGGAACCGATTATAATAGGCGAGGTGGTCTCTCCTTTCCTGCTCAATGTTGGCCAAGTCGGCCAGTCTTATCTTCCTCTTACCGGCGGTAGCAAAGTGGTCCAAGAACATTCTCCTCATGCCTCTCCGGCGATCGATGCTACCTCTTTTAAGCTCACGGAACCGGTCAAAGCATTGGGAGAAGGTGCTAGCGAAAGCTTTACGGAGCGGGTCATCGGCGGTGGTAAGGAGATTCATAGTTTGTTCAAAACTCGCACATGGTCTTTTGCATCAGGTAGTGCCATTGTATTTTTCAAAATTAGGAAGCTTGAGGTGGGGATTAGGTGGGGCTGCGGTTATCCTTAAAGAGAATGGGCGTGTTGCCCGGTCGTAATCATCGTCATTAAACTTCTTTCCCCTCTCCATGTCATCCGGTCTTTGCTTCAACGGCTCCCATTGCTTGGTTTCCACTCCCTTGTCACTGCTTGAGCGGGTGCTTCGTTGGGAGCTTCGACGGATTTATCCTTGGGGCGATCGTTCACCCTACCGTGCTCCGCGTCATGTCGGTGGTGTCCCGTTTGGAAGGAGCTCTATCACGCCTTAATTCCAGGTCTTGACCGCCAAGTATCATTACGTGCGGCTCTGGTGTCCTTGGTCTTGCAAATTCTCGATGCCGAGGACGAGGAGAATCCGGTCGACGAGGTCGAGGAGAATTTGGTTGACGAGATCGGGGTGGCGTGGGACGCTTAGGTGCCATGACAAGACGAGCAGGAGATAGTCGTCTGTTCAAGCTGAGTCTCGTTCTTAGGTCCCTGGAATTTACTTCCTCTTCCCTAGGAGTTAAGTGGCTTCTCAAGTCGACCGCTTTGGAGCTCTCACGCTTCTTGTTGTTTCGAGGATGAGGAGAATCCTGGGCCGGCATTGGTAGGTCCTTTGTCTTGAGGGGAGGAGGTTGTTGCTCATCCTGTCCCTTTTGAGGGTTGCCAGAGATGGCCTAATAAATTCAGCCATGGAATGCTCTGGATCTAATTGCAAGAGAGCAACCTGTGTTTCATACATTCTTTGTAATGTCTCCATTTGCTTATGCAACAAAGAGCGTCGGTCAATGAGTTGACTTCCTCCAGCTTGACCGGCGTCGGCATTCTTTGTTTTCTTCCTTCCCACTTGTTTTCCACGAACACGAGTGGGACGAGGAAGCTCAGCGCCTTCTCCCTCGGCATTCACCTGACCCTTGGAACGAAGGGTCATGGAGAGGGGAGGAGGGGCATCTGGCTGAGGTAGAGGAGGAGGAGGAGGCAGTTCCTCGGCTCCTGTGTTCGCCCCATTCACCTGGGTGGGGTCCTCAGCCGTAATACTTGTAAACTGTCCGTCCATTGTAAGCCAACAGCAAATTACCAAGTGTAAATTTCCCAAAAATCACAATTTCAATAGATCCAAGTTTCTGGCCAAAATTAGGGCAAAATTTGACCAAAAACAAACAGCCAATTGCAATTTTTCCAGCACAAAAAATTCAAGCCAAAATTGGGATCGAATTTAACGCTAAAACGCCTTTAACGGAATGGGCAAATTTTTGAACTTGATGATTCCGGCGATGTCACGAACAGTCTCAATGATCCAAAAATTCCGTTCACAGAAAGAGAAAATTCCGGCAAGAAAATTGGCTTTTAGCGAGCGTTTTCCAGACCAAACAAAGGGTGTTTGAATCGATTTCCCGGCAATGGAACCAATTGATGATGCCAAAATCGTCAAAACAGCCCAAATCCAAGCGATGATTGCTCCGGTGATTGCAAGGCCTGAAAATAAGAGAAAACACGTAAACTAAGCCGGGGCGGATCCGGCTAAAGGCCCTCCGGCGTGAGAGAAACTTCACGGTTTGTATATGAGAAAACAAATGGACAGAGTTTTCCCAATGTAAAAAGTGACGTACCTAATAATGAGCCATGGGGCTTGTATTTATAAGGATGGATTGATAGAATCCATGTTGAAATAAACTTGTAAAGAGATAAGATGTAATCCTAAGAGAATTACATCTGTTAAGGAGTCATTGTTTGACTTGAATTGGTGTAGTTGATTACGATCTGGATTGAATCATGAATGTGTAATCCTTGTTGTATAAGGATTGTATGTTCTGCTAACCGGAACGCCGAGGAACACAACTGTTTTACCTCGGCCTTAACAAATAGACCGATGTAAATGATTCTGCTTCCTCGTCATTTGGAGATTGGCCGGTACGGAGATATGCCGAGGTAAATGATTTTGTTTCCTCGTCATGGTGGAGAATGCCGAGGTAAGAACTTTAGTTTCTTCGTCTCTTGCTGCATAACGGCCCAAACATGTTGACATAAGGCTGAGATAAACGCTCCTCGCCGAATAAGGAAGACCTTACTCGACCCTAATACTTGGTTATTTAGATAATATTCATGGCCCAATTCAATTAGGCCCAGCTTGAGCAAACCCATATTCGTATCTCGATTTATACTGTTCAATAACCAAATATTCATCATTAAAAGAAAAGCTTGAAATTAAACTCTGAGGTCAAAATTGAAACTAAAATCACTTTCTCATTACAACACTAACTAGTTTTACTCTCGTGCGGTGCACGATTCATTACATATTATTCTAAAATAAAAATTAAAAAAAAACAACAAAGAAATGAAATAGATTTATACATTATGAAAAATTTTCTTAAACACTATATTATCAGTACATAGATCAGATTGGTAGATTGGTAGGGCTTATTATCATTACAAATCAATATTTTAAGACCATTAGTTAGTTGTCACTCCAAACAAATCAATTCGAGGTACAAACTTCGTCTCACTTTAAATTACAAAATAATAATTATTAATAAAAAACTAAATAAAAATATTATTTTTTCAATCTCAAATAGATACTTTAAAAAATATACTTCTATAAAAATTATATTATTCATTTCAAAAATAAATATTACTTTCGACTGAAAATGAATAACCAAAAAAGAATACTACATTTTTTGTCCAAAAAAATGAACAATACTTTCTTCATCCCAATGAATATTTTAAAAAATAATACTGCTTCATTTGCCTCAAAAATTAACGTTTGTAATTTTAGTGCCTTTGTTTCAATATAAGTATGACATTAATTTTTTAAACAAATGAAGTAATATTTTATAAAATATTCGTTGGGACGAAGATAGTAATTTATTTTTTAAAACGATGTAGTATTCTTTTGTAAAAATTAATGTTTATAATATTAGTGTCTTCGTCTCAGAAAATGAATATTAATTTTTGAGATAAGTAATATAGTATTCTTTTTTAAAATATTCATTGAGACAAAGAAAGCAATTTTTTTAATATAGAAAATAGTATTAATTTTAGGACGAAAGTAATATTCATTTTTGAAAAAGTAGAATTTTTTTGGTGACCGGTCACCAATAATGTGGTAACCGGTCACCACATTACCGATCCTTGGTCTGCTTTTGTTAATGTTTGCTTACCGATCTTAGGCATACTTTTGTTAATTTGATTCTTCCTTATCTTACCGTTCCTTAGTTTGCTTTTATTTGCTTACCGTTCCTTATCCTTGGTATCCTTGGTATTGGTATGCTTTTGTTAATTTGAGTGGCTTTTGTTCCTTATCCTTGGTATTGGTATGCTTTTGTTAATTTGAGTGGCTTTTTGTTAATGTTTGCTTACACAGATCCTTCCTTGCTTACCGTTCCTTGATTTTTGCTTACCGTTACTTTAATATAATCCACACCACTTTTATATAATCCACACCACACAATCGATACAAATATATAATTTTACACCACAATCGATCCAAAAATAAGGCCACAACTGTTTCAAACCAAACCAAAGGTACAAATTTTGTCTCACTTTAAATTACAAAATAATAATTATTAATAAAAAAAAATAAATAGAAATATTATTTTTTCCGTCTCAAATAAATACTTTAAAAAATATTCTTCTATAAAAAATTATAATCTTCATTTCAAAAATAAATATTACTTTCGACTCAAATAGTCTCTATGAATTTGTAATTTAAAGTGAGACGGAGTTTTTACTTTAATTTTTTAATTTGATTTGTTTGCTGACCAATTGTGCCTTGATTTGTGTTTGACCGTTTGATTTTTTAATTTGATTTGTTTGCTGACCGATTCTGCCTTGCAATCTTGGTTTGTGTTTGACCGATTGTGAATTGGTTTGTGTTTTACCGATTACGATTTACCGGTTATACCAGTTTTAACCGTTTTTTTTTTCTTTTATAAATTAGGTTTTTAAAATAAATTTTTAACAAAATTATTTTTTGAAAAAATCCAAGGCCACGGTCAAGGACGACCAATTCTAGCAATGCCACGGCCGAATGATTATGCTAATCTTGGCCAAGGCCTCATTATATACCAAGGCAAGGCCATATCACTTTATTTTTCTATCGATGTGGGAAATGAGATATCCCTCCTTCTCTGCATGTAGTATTATTTTTTGGTTATTCATTTTGAGTCGAAAGTAATATTTATTTTTGAAAGAAATAATATATTTTTTTATAGAAGTATATTTTTTATATAAAAAAAAGAGCAATACTTCCTTCGTCCCAAAGAATATTTTAAAAATGAGTACTAATTCATTCGCCTCTAAAATTAATATTTTTAAGTGTTTGGGTGTCAACCGTGGGTGTGTGTTGACCGATTGTTTTTTTTTTTATAATCGATTGTTGGTAATGGCTATTACTAATTAGTAATTTTTTTCTCAAATAATTCCATTTTAAAAATATAATTCCCAAAATAACTCACATTTGAAAGTATTTTCTAAAATGACCAACTTTTTAGAACTCACATTTAAAGATTATAATTTTTTATAGAAATTTATTTTTTAAAGTATTTATTTGAGATGGTAAAAAAAAAATATTTCTACTTAATTTTTTTTATTAATAATTATTATTTTATAATTTAAAGTGAAACGAAAATTATAACTTTGTTTGTTTGGTTTGGATCGGTTAGACCCTATTTTTTGATGGGTTTTCATTCCATGGACTTGTATAAAAGTATGACAAAAAAGAAAAGGCCACGTTACCAATTACCGATTACCGATCGGTATTCCATGGACTTGTATAAAAGTATGACAAAAAAAAGAAAAGACCACGTTACCAATTACCGGTGATCGGTAGTGTGGTTACCAATTGTGTAAAAATAATATTTTTATTTAATTTTTTTTATTAATTACTATTATTTTGTAATTTAAAGTGAGGCGGAATTTGTATTTAATTTGTTTGGAGTGTAATTGTGTGGCCTTGATCGATTGTTGCCACAGTGGGCTTGGCCTTGACCGATTGTAGTGGCCTTGATCGATTGTAGTGGCCTTACCGATTCTGGCCTTGACCGATTGTGGCCTTGCTTTGTGTTTGGATCGGTTGTAGTGGCCTTACCGTATTGACCGGTCACACTATGTCCTTGTTTGTTTTTGTTTGGATCGGTCATCCAATAATAATGACCGGTCACCATGTCAAGGATTGGTATCGGTCATCCAATAATATTGACTGGTCATCATGTCAATGATTTACCGATCTTTGATTTACCGATCCTTTTCACAACCGATCTTTGTCCTTCTGACCGGTTAAACTCGCTATACGGTGTCCCATTTATAAAAAAAAAGTAAATCCGTCTGCATACACGCGCCTCTGTCGACGCGTATATTGCACGCGTCATTTTTCTCCCAATCATGACCTGCCACGTATAATTTGCGTAGCATATCTTCAATTATGTCCTGAAAAGCAATGACTAAATTTCCCTTGAAATTTTGGCGAAATTTTTGACGCTATTACTGTTTCTTGAATGACCTGCTTTAATATATAGATATATGTGCTCTGACTTCACTTTGGTATACTTTTACCCACAAAATGTTGTGATTTCAGTGTTGTAGCCAAAACTGATCTGACGACCGAGAGCTGCAAGTTAAATAAAGTTGGAAGAAAAATAATAATGATAATAGAGATTTTTTTTTTTTTAAAAGAAACAAAATTATAAAAATATAAAAAGCCAATTGCGGTGAAGGTGGATCGATCAAACACCTGACCTCCAGATCTTCAGTCTAGCGCTCTCCCAACTGAGCTATCCCCGCACGTGCAAGCATTTTCACTTTTTGTATATATCTAATTATATACTCCCTCCGTCCCCATCTAAATGTCCAAAAATGAGTTTGGCGCGGGAATTAAGGAAAGTGAGGTAGGAAAGAGAAAAAGTGAGGTAGGAAAGAGAAAAAGTTTAAATGTTGTGAGTATGAAAAATTAAATAGGAGAGATAATGAGTGGGAGGAATAGTTAGGAGAGAGAATGTTGTGAGTGTAAAAGTAAAGTAGGAGAGAGAATGAGTGGGTGGAATAGTGAAAAAAACTTTTCTTTTTTGGAAATGAGACATTTTAAATGGGACGCCCAAAATGAAAAGTTTGGACATTTAGATTGAGACGGAGGGAGTAGTAGTTAATAATTTTAGCTAATAAGAACAGCCATGTTGTGCTACTCCGCCTGTTCTGTTTCGAAATGATCTTCTACATTTTTTTTTTGTCTCTAATGTGAAGGTATTTTGAGCAATAATTTTAAGTTGATTTAGTTATCAAAATTAACATATAAAAAATATTAATGATAGTATCATAATGGTGTAACGATAACAAGTTTTTAATTTTCATTAGAATAATCAAATCAACCTAACATTAATGTTTAAAATAGCTTCGCAATAACAGCAAAAAAAAGTGGGAAGACATTTTGGGGCGGGAGTATTATATACCGTCTTGCGAGATTAACGTAAATAATTTTAGCTTAATTATACAGTTAATAATAGAAGTTTTTATCTAATATGAGAGTATTTATAATCAGAAAGCTTACTTGTAAGACATATCTGATATACTCCCTCCGTCCCTAAAAGTTTGTTCCATTTGATTTTTTTTGTTGAACTTTGACCGCAAATTTATGAGAGATTAATCATGTTAATGAAATTCTAAAAGTTGTTGTTGATAATATTATTAATGGTGAATCAATAGAAATTTTTAGAATTTCATGAACATAACTAAATTATCATATATTTGTGATCAAAGTTCAATTAAAAAGTCAAATGAGATAAACTTTTAGGGAAGGAGGGAGTAATATGAAGTTGAGAATCCTACACGAGTTCCCTTTGTTAAATGTAAGCAAAAATAAAATAAAATATCTAACAAAGTGTAACCAAAGTCAACAAAGTGTTAATGGAGGGGGTGGACAGAATACTGAAGAAATCTTGAGGTCAACACAAAGTACAAGGGAGTTAAAAGTTAACTAGCCAAACTATGAAAACTTGCCCTTCCCCAAAATCGATGCAAGATTACAAATTTACAACACAAAAGAGGGAAAATTAGGTCTCTGAAAGGTAAAGATCGAAAATTGACGACCAATTTGATTTGAATTTCACAGACCCGAAGAAGCTCTTCCATACTGTACATCACTGCGAAGAACACTCAACTTACGAGCCCTACAAATCAATCAAGGTATGCTCCCCTTGTTACATCTCTTCAAATTCTTCTTCTTTTTTTTTTTTTTCATATTTAATTAGTCATTATTCATACCAGAATCGAATGATTATTTCACTCTTATCGTTATTTTCAGTTGAAGATGTGATTTTTGTTATAAATTATGAAGTCAAATTTTCATGTATTTTTTTAATTTCGAGATAAAATGAAACTATTTTTTTGAAATTTTGAACAATTTGAGTTCACTTGGTGTTGTGGGTGAAGTATATTCTTAGAAGCAAGGAAAGAAAATGAGTTTAGGCTTGTTCTTATTCTGTTCTGCTTCTATTAGGTTTAGTTTGATACTATGTTCATGAGGGATACGTGTTGAGTTATTGGGAAATATCGAAAAGATCAAAACTTGATTAGAACTGCTGTCTGAAACAGATGCATAGAATAATGTGTTTTTTTTTTTTTAAGGCAAACAACACATACTTACATTAATAAAGATTAACAAGATGGCACTCCACAAGAGTCGGAGGCTCATCCCAATTATAACATGCCGAAGAAATTGCAGAACGTTTTACAAGTACGATCAAAAAGAAAGAAATGGAAACAAACAATAAGATACATGCACCTATAATACTTCCAAATTCATCTAGCCTAGTAACAGTAACAGTGGCGGATCCAGAATTATTTGTTAGTGTGGGCCAAAAAAGTTTAATGTTATAATCAACTATATTCAACCCTAGAATTACAAAATTAAACATCATCAAAATATTAAGAAAGTATATCAAAATAAAAAAAGTAAAAATTAATTGTAATATTTTGAAAATGAAATCATGAATATTTCAGCCCCAAATTACTTTGAAAACGATGTAATCTAATTAATTCGCAATCAAAATGAGGAATTCAAATCAAAATTTGTGTTGGTTTGACGTTTGTAAAGTCTCTATCAACAACAAGAATTTTTGTTATATCGTTCAAGAACTTACGAAAAGGGTAAAGAGAGGGTGAAAATGTGAGGAGAGAGGGGGGGGGGGAGAGACCAAGGATGTCGAGAGGAGAATTTCTCAAATTTAATCTCCAATATTGTCTTCACAAATCGTAAACTGCGTGGGTAAGCAAAATTTGTGAGTGCGTGTTTTTTATTTGTTTTACTTTGGATTCATTACTACTTCCCGCCCTAATTAAATATCGATTTTCAAGTTTTTTTTTTTCAAAACGAATGTCATGATCTTAAAAAAATTTATCCCTATATATTTCTTTATCAGCTATTTTCACTATTCTATTTTTATTTGCAAAAGTTAACGTTTAGAAAATGGATAAAAAATATGTATGCAACTTTACCTTTTAAATGTATAAAAAATTAACATACTCAAAGGGATTAGATATTCATTTTGCAAGATACTTAAAAAAAAAAAAACTTTTTTAAAATTGAGTGTGGGCGGTGGCCCACCCTCGCCCTAAGGTGGCACCGCCCCTGCCCAGTAACATTTGACACCTTAGCCTTAGGAACAGTATACCTATCACCTTTAAGTATCACCCAACCCAGTGGCGGTGCTATGATAGGGAGACAGTGGGGCATGGCCACGCTCACTTTTCAAAAAAGGTTTTTTTTTTTCTTGGGTTTTGGTTTATGAAATAATTAAAAATCAGGACAAACAACACTAACCTCCTCCATTTCTATATAACTTTTAGGCTTTAAGGGTCCGTTTGGATACATTGATTTTGAATTCAATAAATATTCAAATTCTATAGAATTTAAATAACTTAGAATTTGCTTTCAAAATCATAGCATTTTCATTGTTTGGATAATGTGTGAAATTCAATTGTAATTATACATTATACATAAAATAAAAGTTCAATAATAAGTCAAATATCTAGTTTAGTCTAGTGGTATATGGTTGTTAGTTATTATAATTAGCAAGGGTTCAAACCTTGCTAACAACAAAAGCATAAAAATTTTATATTTTTTAAAATAAATAGTATATAGTGGTGGTGGTTAACGGCGGCAGTAGGTGGCAGCCGGCAGAGGTAGTTGGAGGCGGTGATTTCTGGAAGCGGCAGTGGTGGCGGAGAGTGGCCGAAGGCGGTTGCCGGCGATGGCGGCCGGTGGTGAGGCATTTTCCGGCGGCGGAGGCGGCCGGCGGTGGGGGATTTCCGGCGTAGGCGGCGGTGGTCGGTTTCCGGTGGTGGCGGCGGTGGGCGGTTTCTGGCGGCGGTGGGCGGTTTCCGACGGTGGTCGGCGGTTTTCGGCGGCGGCGGAAAGTGGCACAAATGGTGGTAATTGAAAGTTGTTGTTGTGGTGGTAAAAAGAATATGAGTTGTTATTAATTGATCAAAATTTAGAATTTAAATTATTAGGATTTAAGATGGAATTAGTTTTGTGAAATTGAGTGATTTAGAATTCTAACACAATTCCAATTCCAAATTTTAGTTATGTTCCCAAACAATGTAATTGGTTTTGGAGGCCCCAATTTCAATTCCAAGCTATGGAATTGGGGTATCCAAACATACCCTAAAAATATTTTCTCCGTCTCATTTTAAAGCTTTTAGTTTGACTTTACACTTTTTTTTAGAAAATTAAGGTAAAATTGGTCAACAATTGTAGTGGGTTGATGACATTGTCCAAAATACTATTTATTAAGTAAATGGGTGAAAAGTTGATTAGCGATTTTTTATTATTATTATATGAATTTTTATGAGGGCAAGCCTTGGCGCAACGGTTAAATTGCTCCTTTGGTTACCATAAGGTCACGGATTCGAACCTTGGCGAATAGCCTCTTGGCAATTGCCAGGAAAAGAGTCTAACAAATGGTTCCCTCTCCCAACCCCCGCTTGGCGGGGAGCGCTTGACGCACCGGGGTTTGCCCTTTATTATATGAATTTTTATGAGGACAAGATTGTCAAAAACAATATTTATACTTCACCATTTATAGATAAAACAACTAAGAACCTTAAACTTAAACTGAGATGAAAAAAAAAAAAACGAAATTATATGAACCTTATACTGGGATATAAGGGATACTATATTTTTTTGTTGATTGATTTTTCACAAACATAAGATAGTTCAATTTTTAACTCCGATTCATCTTGTTGATATCAAAAATTACATTGATTTTCCAATAAGTTTGTAGCAGTTTTGGATTGAAATTTTCATATTTTCATTCTCAAGTTACTACAATTACTTTCAAAAAAGTTTAGGGATATTTCGTTGTACTCATTCCCTCCAAAATCCAATGACCTTTTTTTAATTTTTATTTTAAATTGTCTTGATCTAAAATAAATTTGAAAAGTTTTTGGTCATGTGGTAGTACTAACTTTCCTTTATGTATTCAATTTTGTGATTATAGGATCAAATATATTTTAGTGGTACTTGAAACATCAAATATTCTTAAAAATATAACTAGCAGAAAGACTCAAAAGTAATTTCAGATATGATTTTCGATTAGAATTTGTTAATTTACTAGTTATAAAATAGTTTTGCGTATCAAAAACGATAAATCGTGACGTTAATTTTTTCAGCCCACACTTACTCAAAATTCGAGATCCGCCACTGACCCAAACCAAACTTTTGCTATTGATATCGCCTGAACCAAAATCTCCTTTGAATGCACTTACGAGTGATGACTCGAGATGCGCAAATGCTTCTGTAAGAATAACTTGGACACTGTCCAAGCTCGATATTCACAAATTCCCTACATGAATAATATTTTGCTTTGAGAACATAAAAAATAAAACATTTGGGTTGGCAACAAGTGGCCAACCAAGCATCCCAAGTAATATAACAACAAAAAATATAAATATCATACAAAGGCTCCCGACAGAATGGGGAGAAAACATAGGCTATCAACGAAGGAGAGAAAGCTTCGGCTTTTGACGTAGGGGAGAAATTCTATTTGTACAATAAATAAAAGTAACCAGACCAAATCATATAAGAAAGAGAAAAGGAAATTAAGCACCTGAAAAGCCTAGAGGGATGGCCAATTCCAATCCATTTTTCGGAAGAACGGAATCGCTCAATGACAGTTGATTCCATACTTATTCGACTTACTAACATCAAGTTCAAAGAAATAAAAAACAAATCTAAAAAGTAAAGTGATCCCAAATTTTTCATTTATTAATTGATAACAATTAATAAATACAAAATTTGGGAATTGACAAATTAATCATATTGAGGAAAGGAGAATTGAAAATATCAGCAAGATTTGATCGGAATCGGAAGAGAAGGGAACTTTCTCGGTGGAAGAAGAGCGTAGAGAGAGAACGGAGCGGAAGTTAATCAAATCGCATAGTATAATGTTGTAAGCTGAATTATCCGTATTTTAACATTGGCATGAAATTGGCATTTGATGGAAGCAGGTGTTTTGTTCTTGCATTTTGCAGTTACTTCATGTTTTTCATCATCTTTGCAGTATGATTTGCCATGTGAAGTTCGTCTTTGGTTGCAAATGTTTCGGTTGAGAGAATTGCCGATATATTACCTAAGCTTGCGTACGTATTTTTTATTATAGAAAGGGGATGTGTTGATATTTGATTGGTAGGGTGATGAATATTGGGGACAGCATGCACGGAAGTGATGAAATGAATGGAAATAAAGTTGATATTGGAGAAGGAGGAAATGACAACAATGGGCAGGTTGATATTTCTTTTGGAAAAGACATTGAAGCCGTCGAAGGGGAAAAAGATTTTGAGCTACACGATGGAATTGAATTCGAAACACACGCGACAGCCTACGACTTTTATCAAGAATATGCAAAGTCTATGGGATTCACTACATCGATAAAGAACAGCCGTCGATCAAAGAAATCGAAAGAATTCATTGATGCAAAATTTGCATGTTCCAGATATGGAGTCACTCCAGAATCAGATGGTGGGAGTAGTCGACGTCCAGGTCTGAAAAAGACAGGTTGCAAAGCCAGTATGCATGTTAAAAGAAAGAGGGACGGAAAATGGTATATTCACGAGTTTATTAAAGAACATAACCATGAGCTTACACCAGCCCTAGCCTACCATTTTCGAATAAATAAAAACGTGAAATTAGCTGAAAAAAGTAATATGGATATCCTACAAGCTGTTAGTGAACGAACAAGAAAAGTGTATGTTCAGATGTCGAGACAGTCTGGGGGGTATGCTGATGTTGACTATTTGAGGAATGGGTTGACTTTTGAGTTTGATAAAGGAAGGTGTTTGGGTCTTGAAGAAGGAGATGGGCAAGTTATGCTTGACTATTTTATGCATATTAAGAAAGAAAATCCTAATTTCTTTTACGCAATTGATTTGAATGAAAACCAATGTTTGAGAAATTTGTTCTGGGTCGATGCCAAAAGTAGGAATGATTATCCGAGTTTCAGTGATGTTGTTTCTTTTGATACGAGTTATGTCAAAACCAATGAGAAAATGCCACTTGTCCTTTTTGTGGGTGTGAATCATCATTCTCAGGCAATGTTACTAGGAAGTGCACTTGTTGCAGATGAGTCGAAAGCAACATTTGTTTGGTTAATGAAAACGTGGCTTCGAGCAATGAGTGGGAAAGCTCCCAAAGTTATCATTACTGATCAAGACAAAGCTTTGGATGCAGCCATTAAAGAAGTTCTTCCAAATTCCCGCCATTGTTTTTCTCTTTGGCATGTATTGGAAAAGATACCGGAAACCCTTTGTCATGTAATCAAACAGCAGGAAAACTTTATGAGGAAATTTAGCAAGTGCATTCATAAGTCATTGACGGAAGATCAATTTGAAATGAGATGGTGGAAGATGGTCTCCAGATTTGAACTGCAACATAATGATTGGATTCATTCTTTGTATGCAGATCATTTTAAGTGGGTCCCTTTCAATATGCGGGATATCTTTTTGGCGGGAATGTCAACAAGTCAGCGGTCTGAAAGTATAAACGCGTTTTTCGACAAATATATCCACAAGAAAATTACATTGAGAGAGTTTGTGAGACAATATGGGAATATCCTCCAAAACAGGTATGAAGAGGAAGCCATTGCAGACTTTGATACGTGTAACAAGCAGCCTGCACTCAAATCTCCTTCCCCGTGGGAAAAACAGATGTCATCAGTTTATACGCATACAATATTCAAGAAATTCCAATGCGAGGTTTTGGGTGTAGTTGGGTGCCATCCTAAAAAGGAAACGGAGGAGGGAGCATACACAACATACAGTGTCAGTGAATTCGAGAAGGGAGAAAGTTTTACGGTGACATGGAATGAGGCGAAATCGGAGGTCTTTTGCTCATGCCTTCTTTTCGAGTACAAGGGTTTTTTATGTAGACATGCGATGATTGTTCTCCAAATTTATGGTCTTTCAAGCATCCCGTCTCTTTATATTTTGAAAAGGTGGACAAAAGATGCAAAGAGTAAAGATTCAGCAGTAGAAGGAAGAGAGAGAATACAAACTAGAGTACAAATATACAATGATTTGTGTAAGCATGCCATTGAATTGGGGGAAGAAGGTTCTTTGTCCGAGAAAAGTTACAATATCGCATTTCGAGCACTTGTGGAAACTTTGAAGACTTGCGTGAATGTCAACAACAAAAGTGCTGCCGAATCCAGCGCTAATGCTCTTTGTATTCGTGACTTAGAAGACGAAAATCAGGGTATCCTCCCTGTCAAAACTAAGAGAAAGAGTGCAGCTAAGAAAAAGAAGGTCTGTGAGATTAGTCCTTATATTTTACCTACTATCTTTACAAAACCATTAGATGTTGCCTTGCCAAAACCTCTTAGGTTAAAGCAATTTATTTTTGTAAAAGCGTACTATGTTTCACAAATCATACTGGAAAAAATTGTGTGTATTTCAGGTGCAATCAGACGCAGAAGCTGAAGTTCATGAGGCTCGAGGCAGCTTGCACCAAATGGTTTGTTATATTATCGTCCATGAGAATTATTGTTTCTGTAAACTGATTTAAGTAAATGGACATTTGCATTTTTACTCTTGGACATTTGCATTTATACTCTGTTCTTGCAACTCAAAGTCCTACTTTGTATAATGGGAAATTACTTGAAGAGTCTTGTTTTTAAAACTTAATGTTATATTTTATGAATTTTAAAAAGCACATTAGGAAACTATTTTAATCTTAAAACTAATGTCATGGTCTTTTACTATAAATGCATTGTGATTGACTTAAGCTTGGCCTCTCTGAGCACTATGGGTCATCCTGCCTTTGTGCATCTGCTATTACTTCAAGTGTGGAATGTTTGTTGTGCAAGTAGAAAAAATATATTAAAACATTTATTATATAGGCTCACTCTTTTGATTAGTTCTTATATTGTGGACTTCTTGCTGATAGGAAAATTTAAGCTCCGATGGAATGGCCCTCGGTGTTAATGGCTTTTATGGGACTCAGCAAAATGTGCAGGGACTGGTATGATGGTCATATACTAGCTTTTAATGTTTAAGTTAATAATATGGTAGCTAATATATTACGGTTTTCATTCATGAAAACAGTTTTTAATTGATTGTGAATCTTCGTTTATTTCTGTTGCAGTTGCAGTTGAACTTGATGGAGCCACCTAATGATGGTTACTATGTTAATCCCCAGAGCAT
Organism: Adenophora triphylla var. japonica; assembly: GCA_022495995.1. Taxonomy (NCBI): domain Eukaryota; kingdom Viridiplantae; phylum Streptophyta; class Magnoliopsida; order Asterales; family Campanulaceae; genus Adenophora; species Adenophora triphylla. The sequence goes on along the minus strand of JAFEMH010002128.1, from coordinate 215,076 downwards.
CCAGGGACTGGTATGTAGACATAATTTTGTTGACCATAAAATACTTCGGGAGTAATATGTGAAGGAAAATGCCATATATACGTAATATACGGAAAATACAGAAATGTTGAAGTGCTATGCAATGTCCCACTGGTGCATTACAAGTTGTTTTACTGCACTTACAGCATTGTTCTTATGTGAATGCTCAGAGGCTTTGTACATTGTTCATTCTTTTTTCTTTCTTTTTTTTTTTTGTAGGGGCAATTAAATTCAATAGCACCAACCCATGATAGTTTTTTTGGGGCTTCACAAAGCATGCACGGATTGGTATAGTGATTTCACTACTTATATTATGTTTTAATCAATTACTCCCTCCGTCCTAGAATAAATGATTAAAAAAGTTTCAAATTTGCTCTTGATCAAGAGAAATTTTGAAATTTTTTTGGTCATTCATTTGGGACAGAGGTATTAGTATATCATTTGAAGAATTTGTCATCACCCGTTACATTCATGCAGGGGCATTTGGGGCCACCGAGTTTTAGTTATAGTTTGCAGGTCAGTGAATATTGGCTTTTATTCTGTTACCTTGGTTCGTACTACTACTGATTGTGTTAAACCCAATTCCAGGATGAGCCTAGTTTGAGATCCAATCAGATGCATGGTAATAGTACCGGACATCCATGACAAATTCTGTCAGAGTTAATAGCTAATTGCCTTCTGGAAAGCTACAAATTATGTCAGCGCTAATCTGTCAGACAGTGAATGGTAAAGTATGTTGCCTGAACTGGAACTTCTTGAACTATCTTTTATGTAAATGAGGGAAAAGGGTGCTCATATTTTCTTTCTTATGATCTTCTTTTCTTTTTTTTTTTTTTTTTCTTTCTTTAGCTTAGAAGATTTTGGTGGCATGGTACATTGGAGCAAAAACGACATCAAGAATGTTCCTCATTCACCGTCGCACCTCCAACCATAAACTGTGGCCCATTTTTTTAAGCACCTAAAAAGAGTACACTTGTAATGCAACAATTAGCTGTTGTGAAAGGAATGAAAATCCATGTATATTGTTCGTATGGTTGCTAGGAAGAAACCATTCCTTCTTGTATGTAAATAATTAGTACAGTAATTATTAATTATTACGCACTTAGTATCTGCGAAGTTGTGCGTTGACTTCTGACGCTGTTGATTTTTTATCAGTAATATGTCTGTAACACATTGATGGAGATCCAGTTCTTGAAAACAATGGTCTTTTGGAGGTTTATTAGTGTTACCCTCAAAGTAATCATGCTGGGCCAAGTATTGCCCTGAGCAAGTTCCATGCTTTGGCCATTCAAAACTCCAAAATGTATCGCCATCACTCGTTGGGCAGGCGATTATGGAGTCTGTAAACATGGAAACTAGTAATAGTACGTTGGTTTTTAACAACCGCTAGGGTTTTGATTCCTATAGAATCTGGAAAATGGAGTCTGAAAACCGATGGAAGTGTTTTTTCTTTTTGTTATTTTACCGATTACTAACGCGTGAGTAATTGCAAGTTCTACTTATTTGCTTTGTTTTAAGCACAATCAACTACGGAACAATGGCAATTCTCGAGTACCTAATGTATGGCGAAAATCTATTGTCTTAAGTGACTTCGAATCTTCCTACGCAAAACATAAGCTCAAAAACATCAATGTATACTTAATTGTTTATTAAATATTAAAAATAATATTTGAAAAAGGCTTTCTTGAAAATAGCAAAATAATAACTAATAATAATAAATGCGGAAATTGAAATAACCGGAAGTCAAGTCTTGTGTTGAACACAAGAGATTTTTGCATGATTTTAGATGGAATAATATCGGTAGATGTTTCACGGAAAGCCATTTCTCTGAAAGTAAGCACTATATATATACTCCCTCAATCGCATATAAGATTTTACCAATGAGTTTCGCACGAAAATTAAGAAAATACTCCCTCCGTTCCAAAATATTTGTCCCATTTAACTTATTTGTTGAACTTTGACCACAAATATACGACAATTTAATTATGTTCATGAAATTCTAAAAATTCCTATTGATTTACCATTTATAATATTATCAACAACAACTTTTAAAATTTCATGAACATGATTAATCTCTCATAAATTTGTGGTCAAAGTTCAACAAAAAAGTCAAATGGGTCAAACATTTTGGGACGGAAGGAGTATGTAATTGGTGTGAGTGTTGTGATTATGAAAAGTAAGGTAACAGAGAGAAAATAGGTAAAAAATAGTAAGTTGATTATTGTTGCGACTATAAACGTTCAAAATGGCAAAAGTGAAATCTTACTCTTACTCGGGACTGAGGAAGTATATTGCAGTCTTATATGGTGTGTTGTCCAGTTACAAAAAAAAATAAAAATATATTCCAATGTACCCTTGGAAACCAGAGTACTAAGATAATAATAAACTTAAGCTGGACACTGGAATTTCAAAACCTCAAGAGGGGGGGGGGGGGGTGTGAGAGTGGAATTAAACCCAACTAAATGGCAAATAACATGTTAAATGAGGATTAAAATCTATTTCTTGGATTTCAAATATTTCCGAAAAGTTAGTCTCATTTTTTTTAGTTGTTAATTTGAATTAACTTTAAATAATAATTTAAATTAATTGAATAAAAATCTAAAACTTGTAATTGATATTATTTATACAGGCAAATAACATTAGGGTGTGATATTATCGGGGGGGGGGGGGGGGTTTGTCTTTCTTGCAAGTTGCAAGGAGAATCCAAATTATTTTGTGGCTACATTAGGGCTCGAAGTGCAATTTTTTGCCAATTAAGGGTTATTTTTAACAATTTTTGTTACGAATCTTGTTAAATCCCCGTGTGCCGAGCACCTGATTAACAAAGTGGTTAGTTTGAACTTGATTTTCCTTTTAAGAGTTTAATGAAATTTTCAAAACTAAAAGGGTAGAAGATTAAATTTATTTTTGAAATATTAAATAATCAAACTTTAAAACAAGATTAATAATTATAATCTAATTTTTAAGCCAAAATCTCACAAAAACGCGTTTTTCTAAGCTTAGAAAAAAACGTATTTTGTTTTTCCCGCTATGCCAGTGTTAGTGTAACAAGTGTCAGTGTAAACAAGTGTCAGTGTTAGTTTAACAAAGAGACAGTGTAAAAAAGTGTCAGTGCATGTATATTAAGTGCCAGTGTATAAAATGTCAGTGTTCGTGTAACAAAGTGCCAGTGTTAGTGTAACAAAGTGCCAGTGCAAAAAAGTGTCAGTGCATGTATATTAAGTGACAGTGTAAAAAGTGTCAGTGTTGGTGTAACAAAGTACCAGTGTAAAAAAGTGTCAATGCATGTATATTAAGTGTCAGTGTATAAAAGTGTTAGTGTTAGTGTAACAAAGTGCCAATGTAAAAAAGTGTCAGTGTTAGTATTATTAAGTGCCAGTGTAAAACACGTTTTTTCTAAGCTTAGGAAAAAAATGCGTTTTTTGTAATACCAATTCAATTTTTAAATGAAATTTAATATTAAAACAATTTTTTTTGGAAGCTTATCACCATATTATTTTGAAAGCATTAATAAACTAAAATTAAATCTCATTAGTTTGAAGCAATATATTTTAATGCATATTTTTATCAATATTTTATATATTAAAATTTAAAAATGAATAAAAATATTATTAACTTATTAATAAATGAATGATCCAAAACAAAATTTTAATTTACTGTTAACCAAAAGCAAATTTTAAAAAAATCACACATATATTTTGAGAGTGAGGAGGAAGCATTACTTCAACAGTAAATCAAGCCAAAAAATAGAGAAAAAGAAAGGAAAAAGAAAAATAATAAAAACCATCCAAGCCAAACCCACCACCTGGCCCTCTCCCTCCCTTCAAACCCAGGGACCTCTCCCGTCCGTCAAACCCTCCCCGCACCACCACCTTGCTGCTACATCACCACCATCATCGGTGGTTTATTTAGGCCGGCGAATAGCTGAAGTTGTAGGCGGGGACAGTGACGCTGGCGGTGGTCGACGAGTGACCGGCACTGTAATTCAACAGATCTTCGAGCGACTTGCAGCGGCGCATGGTGTGGGAGCTCAAATGAGGTCTGATACCCGTTTTGTACAAGTTTTGGTCAATTACGTTCCCTTCCAGGTTTTAATTAACCCCCTTTAGGTTTCAGAAATTTCATTAAACCCCCTCATATCTAATATCAATTACAAACTCATCCAAGCCGGCTATCACATGCCAAGCACATGGAATATAACTGACTTTTTAACAAAAATCTTCAAAAAACCCTAAACTGGCCAAAATATTGCACTTCGAGCCCTGAGATGGCCACAAAATAATTTCGGGTCCCGCTTGGAAGACCGTCTCTATAATATCAGACCCTAAATTGTCATTTGCCCTATTTATTATTTATAATGGTGTATTAATAACAAATTTTAAATTGTCATTAGAACAGTTAAAACTAACCTAAATTATTAGAGCCCCGGCTTAAAGGAGCAAGGCAAAACCTGGCAAACAGAGTACATTTGAGATGTCTATTCTATATGTTCAAACTATGAAGTTCGAAAAGGCGAATATAGGCCAACTCTAACGTCCTTTAGAGTGAAGAAGAAAATGAAGCCGAGAATCTTAGTACAGTACAGAGGTAAATTTGACGGAAATAAAGTACGATGGCAGAAGTGTAGGATTCTAATGATACCCAAAATTTATATTTTATATTCTTCAGTTATTTCCATTTAATGAACAAGAAAACTAATACTAGTAAGAACTCTTTTGAGTAAATCCATTATGAAGCAAGCCTATAGGTTTGTACAACAGTGACCTTGGTTGGACCTGTTCATTTTGGTTGAACTTGTTGAGCAATGTCTCTTAAAGAAGTATAAGTACCTACAACTGCAACAATAACCCCAAAAGCCAAAATCATCACAATAGCTATCAACTCTAACCCGAATCTTCGAGAAGCTTTGTTGATCTTCAAGTAACATAGGCACGGAAACAACAACGAAACACTACTGCTCAAAAACGCGCCAATGAATGCCATTACGTACCCGAAAAATGGAACAGTTAGTGCCACAAAAACAGTGCTGATAACCAAAACTGTTCTGATAAGGTAACTTATTGGCCTACTATTTTGAAAAGGAAAAGTGTCTTCAATAGCTGTTGAAATTGGAGCAACAACTAACGCATACTTGGTTATAGGATTTATCAAAGTTGTGTAAATCGCTATTTTTGAACTTATGTTTCGAGTAGGAAGATTTAAAGTCACTTGAGATAGCAGATTTTCGCCATACATTGAGTACCCGAGAACTGCCATTGATCCATAGCTGATTGTGCTTAGAACAAAGCACACAAGCAAAACCTGCAATAAATAGTGCATTGATAATCAAGAAAATAATCCAAGAAAAAAAAAAAAAACACTTCCAACGCGTTTTCGGACTCCATATCCATAGGAATCAGAAAGATGTAATCTTGGGGGAAGTATTCTTACCTTGGGGAATTGGCTTCTATCCTTCATGGAATTGCAAAGAGTTGGGAAAACTGCATGCCCACAATAACAAAATGTATACAAGCTTATAGCCGTAGGAATCCCATTCCAATTCCAAATATCTCCCCCTTCATGAAACCCAACTCCATCAAAGGCACCAGCTGAAAACACACAGAACACTAAAATGACAGATGCCAAAACCCCACCTGCAGAAAGATAAGCCAACAAGCCCATACTCTTCAGCCATGTAGTAGGCAACACGACAAGTGCAGTAAGCATAACAAAGGCTTGCTTGCCTCCAACATCTAGGAAACCAATGGTTAAACCCTCTTTTGGAAACAATTTGTGCAAGTTGTCCCCTTCCAATATTAGAAACTCAACTGCCACCAAGAAGAGCTCGAGATACATGAAAGATGAAATCATTGCTCTTCCTGTCCTCCCAAAGGCGAATTCCCCTATGTCGGGGTATGTTTTGATGAGTGGATTAGAATCCATGCATCTACGTAGAAGCAAGCCCGTGTAGAAACAGAGAATCGCAACCAAGAAAAGGGTTATTAAGCTCAACCACCCTCCTTTAGAAAGCGCATAAGGGACTGATAGTATTCCAACACCTAAAATCACATAACAAAAGTTAGTAAAAATCTTGAAAAACTTACTTAGTAGCATCAGAAATGATCAAATTTCAAACCTGATAACGTGTTGATTCCATTGAAGCAAGTTCTAAGGAAAGTGGTGCCTTTGATCGCTTCTTGGCTCTGCCTCTGGCTCTCCATCTCCATTGTCTCCCCAGTGTGAGAATCCATTTTCTTTCTCACAACCCACTACTCTTGATTTTTATTATAGGGAGAGGGGATACTTATAAGGATAGACAGGGCACATTATATGTATGATGTGTGTTTTTTTTCACTTTTTGTGTGAAACTTATGCATGGTCCATGAAAGAAGTTAGTGAAGGTGAGTAGATTGCCATTTCAAGTTAAATGGAAAAAAAATGTCAACATAAACATAAAAACATTCTAGTAGATTAGAGACGGACGTACATTAACAAGTTCCACAAGGGAAAACACTGACATTTTCTGATATCAACATCGTATAAAAGCAGTTCCTTCTTTTAGAGCGGATTCCCCCTTTAAGTCCATTTTTTTCTCCTTCATCTCTGCTGAATTATTTTCATTTACTGACATATACCAACATTGCATGAACCTTAAATAGTGTCACATGCTTTGTTTGGTCTAGAACCATGGGTATCATAGATTGTAGTTGAAGAAAGTTTTTTTTTTTTTTTTTCGAACCAGTTTCTGTATATTCATTTAGGAAAGGGGGGAAAGATTGAAAATAATATCTGTATAAAATTGAAATGCTTTTCTCTAAAAAAATAAAATCTAGAAAAAGCTTTAGCTTTCTTTCCCATTCTCACTTTTATTATCTTATTAATGGTTAGCTTTTTCCAAAGATTCATGAATAAAGGTCCCTTCTTTTGGATCTTGTCTATTTGTTAATAAATCATAGCAAATCATGTTATACTTTGCTACTTTGACGTCTTTGAATCTTATTAAAAAGCTAATGATGATGCCAAAAACATTTGAATTATCCCAAATATTTCGGCAGGTTGTATCCTGGATTATTAAATAGCCTGAAAAAGAAAAACAAACACGTAAACTAAGCCGGGACTTCACCGACGAAGGCCCTCCGGCGTGAGTAAGTATTTGTGTTTAGAAAGAGAAATCAATTGACAAAAGTTTAGAGTCAAAAGACGTGTTACCAAAATAATGAGAATTATGGCTTGTATTTATATGAATATCATTGTATAGTCCATGTTGAATAAGAAAGCGTGAGAGAGGTGGTTATAATCCTAATGGGATTATAACTGTTCACAGTCCTTATTTGTGTAGGATTAGATAATATATTTTGCACTAGCGCATTGGAGGAGAGCTCCTCGGCAAGTGATGTTAGGTCGGTCTTACTTGATGGCGAGGAAGAGAGTAAATTGGGATAGGGAGGCCCATTTCCCTGCTTTGTTGATAACCGAGGAGGGGCTCCTCGTCTTCAAAGGAGGCCTAAGTCAGCCTTGATGGGTGCCTTATAGGAGAGCTACTCGGCATATGAGAGTTGTGCCTCGTCGGCATGTATAAGTGCTGTACATTAGTCATTATTCGTTATTCTATGTCTAGGTCGACATATTGGGAATGACGAGGAAGCATGATGAGCAAAGGTAGGGAAAGCCCACTTCCTTTGTCGTATTTGAGACTTGTATGGATTATATTTTGGGCCCAATCCATTGGGTCTTGCCCGGCCATGACCCAAGTTCATACCTCGGTTTATATCTTTCAGTGTCCCCCGACTTTTTAGCTCGGCTATGCCGAGGAGGAAGTGGTGATCTACCTCGGCTTAAATGGATACGAATGGATTTTGTACGAACCATGAGGCATTTCATTAACCGCCGGTTAAATAGACAATGATGGGCGCTGTCCACGAGGTCTGACATTCGTCATCTTGGGACCCTCTAGAACATTTATTGCAAGGAAGAAACGGCGCCTTTACGCGGTTATTCTACCCATACCCATTTAAATCTGGGTATATAAAGCAAAACCCACTTCAGTTCTACTCTTTTATCACCCTTTTCAATTGAGAGAGAACTAGAAGCTTCGAAAAATGCCATTTTGCTCTTGATTTCTTGGTTAGATCTGTTCATTGTGCTTGATTTGCCCGTGTTTTCTTCATCAATCTTTCGGATTAAGGTATAATTTCTTCCTTTCCTTCTAATTTCTGCATTTTCACTTTGAGTTTCTGGTTTTGGTGTTGCTGTTCTTGGCGTGTTCTTGAGGGCCGCCATTGTTGTTGTTGTTTATTTGAAGCTTTTCTTGAGTTTCCTTTGAATCAATTTCTTGTGTCTTCCTCGTCCTTGGAGATGGCGAGGACGTGGAGAAGTAACCCAAACACCCTCTACTGCTACCATACCCAAAACCTTAGGATCTAACAAAGGATTGACGGGCCATGGTTGATGCTAAGTCTGGGAGAGATAGGAGAAATTCTGACGAGGTACCAATCTTCTAAAACCGACGTGCACTACCCAAGTCGATTTAGGATTAACCGTGTAGATGTAGATTCCCCCAATGTTGTGCTATTCCACGGTTGATTTGAGATAATCAACCACGTCAATTTTGTATTACTTGAAGTTCAATCACTTGGAGCGTCCTTTGTTAGGTAAGAATCCCTCCTCGTTTTAAGTTAATAGGATGGGGAGGGGTACCCTTCCTCGTCTTCGTTCTTCCCTATGCCTTAGCCAAATTCTGACATCTGATCTTTATTTGTGCAGTTATGACGGGAAGAGTAAGTGATGCTGCTCTTCCTACTGGTCCCTCGACTTCAGGGAGGATCGTAGACGCTTTTGCTAAGGGAGCCCAATCTGGAGGCCAAGGTAGAGGCCGGGGTAGATCAGGCCAAGGTAGGACTTATACCCCTATGCCCAAACCTGTAACAACAGGGAACCATGATAGAGGAACTCCATTATAGGTATGGGGTATCGAGGATGAGTACCAACTTAGTTACTTCTCCGGTGTCCCTCTTAAGACTGAGAAAGCTGTGATCGACTTTTACTATAGTCTGAACTACGTCCATTTCTTTTATAAACAGTTGCAATTGGGCCTCCGTCTTCCCTTGGACCCTTTCATATGTGAATTCCTTAAGGATATGCAAGCCGTCCCGGCTATGCTAGATGCCAACACCGTGAGGTTTCTCACCGGCTTCGTAGTTCTTTGCCGTAACTTAGGTTTTAAACCTTTTCAGTCTGCCTTCCACCACTTCTTCACCGTCGGCTATAAGGAGGATACAAGGCTTGTGGTGATAAGGAGTGATCAAAATCAACCCAAACTCATTTACCCCATGTCGAGCAAGTTGTATGGGTGGAATAACCATGTCATTAGAGTGGATAGCCGACAAGGCTGGGAGTTTGCTTCTCCCTCGTAGTACCCCCGTGTGCCCGAGCGGGTATGGAGGCTTGAGTGGAGTGGACAACTGATGGAGAGGCTAAGGTAATTTGATGAGGTAGGAATTCTGTGTTGGTCAAGTTTGGAGACCGACCATAGGTATTATATTCAGGCCGGGGTTATGCCTGGTCCCTTAGGCGGGCTAGATGGTGCTCTATCCCTTCTTCTCCATTTTCATTCGGATCAGCCCAAATCCAACGACAGGTTGTATCCTGTATGATTGAATAGCTTGAAAAAGAAGAACAAACACGTAAACTAAGCCGGGACTTCACTGGCGAAGGCCCTCCGGCGTAAGAGTAAGTATTTGTGTTTAGAAAAAGAAATCAGTTAACAAGAGTTTAGAGTCAAAAGATGTGTTACCAAAATAATGAGAATTATGGCTTGTATTTATAGGAATAGCATTGTAGAGTACATGTTGAATAAGAAAGCGTGTGAGAGGTTGTTATAATTTTAGTGGGATTATAACTGTTCACATTACTTATTTGTGTAGGATCATATAGTATATTCTGCACGGGCGCCTTGGAGGAGAGCTACTCGGCAAGTGATGATAGGTCGGCCTTACTTGATGCCGAGGAAGAGAGTAAGCTGGGATAGGGAGCCCATTTCCATGCTTTGTTGATAAACGAGGAGGGGCTTCTCGTCTTCAAAGGAGGCATAGGTCAGCCTTGCTGGGTGCATTGGAGAAGAGCTACTCGGCATATGAGAGTTGTGCCTTGTCGGCATGTGTAAATGATGTGATTTAGTCATTATTCGCTCTTCTATTTCTAGGTCGACATAGTGAGAATGACGAGAAAGCATGACTAGCAATGTTAGGGAAAGCCCATTCCTTTGTCGTATTTGAGACTTGTATGGATTATATTTTGGGTCCAATCCATTGGGACTTGGCCGGCCATAACCCACGTTCTACCTCGGTTTATACCGTTCAACTAATTATTGAGAAAATTATGACAAAAAAATGTAGTGCAACATTCAAAGATTCTTGAATCCATGGAATTATGTCATTGAGGAGTCGATTTAAACTATTTTGTGTACCTTTACAATCTAAAGTTGATAAGTAAAGTTGACAAACTTTTGGTTACTTGCACGTCTACGCAACATATGTAGTTTTGTTTGGTTTTAGCTTACAGAGTTTATATTAGGATGTTTAGGTCGGATTTGGGGTCCGTGCAGTCACTACACGGTAGTAGCAATAGGGCAAGCCGAGATCCTGGGCGATCTGAACTAGTTGGATGAGCCGTGAAAAATGTCTAAAATAACCCTTAATGTAATTTAGACTCCCGATATTGGAATAAACGGACGAGATAGACGCGTAAACCCAATGCTCTCACTTTTTCCACGATCATATATGGAAATTAATGGACAGTCATTTGAAATAACTGAACAAATATCAAACGGAAAAGTCAACAGAAGAGTTGAAAAGGTTAGGCTTAGCCAGCCTTAGATAGTTAGCAGTTTGACCAAATTTAGTACTCCATAAGCAGTGTCCTTTGCGAAACAAATCTGGCTAGACATTCCTTATGGGTGATCTTTGGATTACAAAGTTAAGTTGCATTTGATTAATAAGTAAAATAATAAGTGTGGAAAAGGGCAATAATTGTTAGGCTTTTACTAAACTATATTATCATATCCACTTTAGAAGATGTTATCACTTTAGTAAGAAAGTCGCAAATAAATAAAAGTGGATGGGATGGGATGGGATGGGGTCTAGAATTCCCCTATCAATTCAAGGTTATCAGATACTCCCTCCGTCCCTAAAAGATTGTCCTGTTGTACATTTTACAATTATTAAGGAAGAGCTTCACCTTCTTGTACCTTAGTATATTTGCACTAGCATTCATGCCTAAGTTTAGAAGTGGGACATACTTTTTGGGACAAGTCAAAATGGCAAATGAGACAATCTTTCAGGGACGGAGGGAGTATAATAAGTGGTTGCTTTTATTTTATTTTACAACCCCTAATTCTAATACCTATTGCTTGTTTATGAGAAGGAAGAGGTTGCAAGGTCCAAGTATTGTTATATTCTAAAGCTTTGATCTCATCAGTCATGGCTGTTGGGATCTTTGATGGCTTGTTTGTATGTATATGGTTCAGCGAGAGTAGAAATGTTACATAGATAAGAAAAATATCAAAGCCGAGTAATCAATGAGAGAAGAAGGAAGGAGGAGTAAAACAAGCATGTACCTGTGGTGCATGAGAGGAGCTGGTAAACATGTATAATTTACAAATTGAAGGTAAATGTCTAGTCCTAGTAGGTCTAGAAGCCACGTTGAGAAGAGGCACAACTGAAGTAGGAATGAATGAATGAATGATAGGAGCAGGTGATGTAGTAGAAGAAAGAAGGTATAGAGGAAACATCTTTGTTCAAGAACTTTGTGCTGTGCCATTATCTGACCTAACTTGTTGAACAATGGCAACACTGTAACGACCCAGAATTTCCTTTATATAATAATATTCATCAATATGAATAAATATCCAAAATAGGGTTCCAACGGATACTAAACATTTAAATATTCAAATCCAACGGTAACTTAATATTCAAACTTATTCAAACTCAACGGTAACTAAAGTAATTAACGTTACATAAGTGCGGAAGTATCAAATGTAACGACTAGTAACATCTACTAGCTTTATTTAAACTAAACTAAAATTTCGGGTTCGTCGATAATTCTCCTATGACTCTTCATTGATCGCCGTCCATCCTACAACGATCTTCCATCCTTATTCCTATACCTGGAGGAAAAATAAGAATGAAGGAATGAGCGAAAGATGCCCAGTAAGTCATTAAGTGATCTCATTGAAGTTATGAGGAGATGACCTGAATGACGGTTCAATCGAAGCATTTCAAAGAAAGGTTATTATAATAAAGTTCAATCAAGGAAGAGTGGCATTACAATTCCATATTATAGTTTTTATTCAGGATATACCCTACCTTGAGTAATTTCCATCCGATCATCTACTTTAGATGTCGAGTGCGCATAAAAGTATAGACAAGTACGTAACACATATCATACAAGTCCAATATCATTTCATATAATCTTGACATGCATGTACCTTCATACAAGTCTAACATATAGTGCATTCATATTAAAACAAGAATACACATAAGCAAAGTCAATACTTTAGATATCCATGAATACATATCATAGATAAGATTTTCAAAAGACGCTTCATGTCCAGGGAATATCTATACATATATAATAACAAGATCTTGGTAATTTGAGGAGGTTAGAGGGGCATTTTCGTCATTTCACATGGTGGCAAATTGGAAAAAAACTCGGCTGAAATGGCAGGTGGCGAGCTGTGATTGGGCTTCATTTATTTTTTTATTTTTTTTGGAAAATTTGGCCACGTGTCGCAATTTGGCTGAAGGGCGTTTCGGACATTTCGCTGGAGCGTGGGTGGCACGCGCAGACAAGGGCGCTTGAAGGCTGCTTGGTTTTTTTTTTTTTTTTTATTTGACACGTGTTGGTCTGTGGTTGGTTGTCGTTTTTTTTTCACCCATTTCTTTTATCTAATTTATTTTATAATAAATTAATTTTATTTAAAAAAAAATTATACCAAAATTCATAATTTTTTTCCTCTTTAAATAGAGATTATTTTCATTTGATTTGGACACAGAAAAAAAAATCATTTTTTTAAAGTATAAATTTCTTATTTAATACTCCCTCCGTCCCACGTGAATGCAAACCATTTTTTTGGGCACAATAACTAATAAATATTATTAAGATAATGAAAATGTGTGGTAGGAAATGAAGAGAGAGAATGAGTGGAGTTAATAGTAGGTTAGTTGAATAAACTGTATGGTGAAAAATGAAGAGAGAGAATGAGTGGGTGGGGTAGGGTGAATATAAAATAATAAATTTGTTTTCATTTTGGGCAGTTTGCATTTACATGGGACAGATCAAAATAGAAATAAGTTTGCATTCACGTAGGACGGAGGGAGTATTTGTTAATTTTCCTTTTTAATTTTTCAATATATGTTTTTAGTCAAAATTAATTAAGTGTCAAGTTTATTTTAATTATAAATGATAATGATAATAATAATAATTTTACTAATTCTAAAAATAAAGAATATAAAATAAAATAAAAGTGATGGGGTATATGATAATGAGTTGGAAGGGGTAAAAGATTGGCCAAATATGTAAGCTAACCTATGTTATTTTCAATTTTTTTTTTTATAGTTGATTTTCATAATATTGATATGATTGATCTTGCATTTGTGTTTATGTGAAGATGATTAATGAAAAAAATAAACATCGTTTTTTACTTTCGTTTGAACCATATATTGATATAGGTATAAACAATTTTGGTATATTTAATATTATTTCGTTTGGAAATTAGGTATTTGTTGAATAATTTTTTGGACATTTATTTGAGAAATGAGAAAATTAGTATAATAAAGTTTTAGTCCAAAATTAGATTAGTTTCTTGGTTTAATTTTTTCATTAATTTAAAACTCATATTAGAAGTGAATATAATATATTTTTAGAAATGAGCATAAAATAATTAGTTATAAATCGCTATCTCTCTCTCTCTATAAAACGACTTCCATAATTTTTAAAATATAGAAGGGCACATTTGTAGTTACTTGGTTAGGGTTTAAAATCTATGAAAGGCAAAAAGATTATTGAAAATGAGTAGCTTATTTAAGAAGCTTTGTACAACATGTTAAACATACACATGTGCACACACACTAAAACACATTAGAACAAAATATCAAGTAACTAAATGATTTATAATATCATTTATTATGAAATAAAATAAATTACTTTTATTAACAATTACCCAAATAAAGTGGATAGTAAATGATTTATTTTGTTTCTTAATTTTTTATTGGTCACGGGCCTAAAGAGGCGCGTTAATGCATTTTTTTTTTCATCGTCTTTTTAGTAAAAAAGTAAATAAGTGTGAAGTTTTTATTTTTAATTATAAATGATAATAATAATAATAATAATAATATTTTTACTAATCATAAAAATAAAGAATATTAAATAAAATAAAAGTGGTGGCTATAGGATGATAAGTTGAAATGGTGTTGAATATATATTTTATATTTAAAATTTTATATGTTTATTTAATATTAATAATTATATATGTATATAAATATAATTACACCTAGCTTGAGCTTGAAGGCTCATTATATTCGAATAAGAATCTAATATGAATAAAAATCAAATTTTATATTCGAATACAAATCGAATACTAATCGAATATGATGATATTCGATTCGATTACGCCCCAATTGTGTTGAATGTGGGTTTTGATATATTTAATAAGTGAGATGGGGTAATATGGTTATTGTGTTTATTTTACTTCGAAATATCATACTATTTATTTAATTTTTTTTAAAAAAAAACTATTTGAAGCATAGTAAATAAAGTATTATTAAATTTGTCGATTTTTCTATTCGTCTCAAAATATTGTTTTTTTATAAAGATGAATATCGGGAAAAATGTCCATCACTTTTAAAATTTTGATTGAACTGTATGTCAATATTATAAGAAAAAAAATAGTATACATTGGTATTTTAAAAGAGGGAGATGCATAAGTGGGTTGGATTTGATGCGGAAGTGGGGGTTTGGGGAATTTTTTTTTTCATTTAACGAAATTGTTATTATTATTATTTTTTCTCTAAAAATTAAATAAGTTAAATTGTAAATAAATATCATCATTATGTTCATAATGAGTTAATGTAAATAATTATGCAATAATTTTTTAGATGTACGAGCATGAGTTAATTGAAAGTTTCCATTTGAAAAAGAATGATATTAATTTTTATTAGATAATTGTACTATCCTTTTGGTATGACCAAAGCTTTTGTTTTTATTTAAACAATTCTCTTTATCAAAAAGAAATAAAATATCATCTTTCTTTTAACTAGATCACCTTTTTTTAACTGATTTCAATAACTTATTTCGTATTTGATAAACATGTTCGTGTGTTTTATTTAATTTTTTAAAATGATAAAATACTACAGAATTGTATATAGAGAAATGCAAATTCCTTATAATTTTTTTATTTCTATTTTATTGTATTTTAATTTTTATGTACTGACAATGTAGTCTTTAAGAAATTATTTCTTAATGTATAAACGAATTGAGTTCTTGGTTCATTTTAGTTCAATTTTTATCTTTTGAATATATAGTAACGCTCCGTGCATCGCACGGGAGTCAATCTAGTTTTTATAAAACACTATCGCCACATGACAGTATAATTTTGAAAAGACTCGATAGAGTTTCCAAAGAATCGATACACAAAGTGTTTAGGAACGTAATTCCTTAACTTAGCTTGCTTCCTTTGCACTTCTGGTATAACCTACAGTCATGCAAAGATATCATTTTAGGTACAAATAATTGTTTATTACTTCTTACGTACCCTAGTTGATTTATCTTTAGTTAACTTATAAGTTGCTTTTGGACTCATCTTACTAGTTAACTATATTTCTATTTTAGGTAAACTTCCTAAAATATTTACCTTCTATTTAAGATCCTTCCTTAAATAGTATCTTTTCTATTTTAGGTAACCTTCCTAAAATGTTTACCTTCTATTTAAGTATCTTTCTTAAATAGTATCTTTCTTATTTTAGGTAACCTTCCTAAAATGGTAACTTTCTATGTTTGAAAACTTTTTCATTATTCTTGGGCTTACACTTCCTATTCTTAGAAGTTGCCTTTATTTTATTTTGGTTCTTCTTCTTTAACCTTTAAAAGTCTTTCCTTCCTTTTCCTTAGAAGTTATTTTAAAAGCCTCTACTTTGAGTATTTACAAAAAGACCCTTCATCTTTCATGAAATTACAAAGTGGTTCCTCAACTTTTGAATATTTGCAAAATAGTCCCTCAACTTTTAGGTATTTGCAAAACAGTCCCTTAACTTTTAAATATTTGCAAAACAGTCCCTCAACTTATGAGTATTTGCAAAATAGTCCCTCAACTTATGAGTATTTGCAAAACAGTCCCTCAACTTTTAAATATTTGCAGTTTGGTCCCTCAGAAATTTTGGACTTTGCAGTTTAGTCCTTCAGTTAACTGTCCAGCGAGTTACTGACTGGAAAGTCAGAAATCTAACTCTTTCAGCTTTTAAAAACGTTCAGTTTGGCCCTTTTCAGTTTGAAAACTAACTGTGACTTTTCAAAATAGACCAAAAGCTTAACGATTTAAACGAAAATATATCCAAACATAATCATGGCTATTCGGCCGAACCCTAATAGGTTCAAAATCATTGTTTTGTTTTTCTTTTTACTTTCTAAACATTAACCCAATAATTTAATTCATCTACTCATTAATCAAAACAATTTTAAATACATTAATTGTTTTAGATCTACATTCTTTTTACTCTAAATTCAAGATGAATTATGGGTTATGATTATATTGTTATAACATTCGATTCCCCATTATTCTAATCCTCAAGTTATTTATTAGCTCCAAGATTGAACATTTAAACTCTAAGAATGATTATCCTAGAACAAAATAATTCTAATCTTCAAAAATTCTTAACTAATTCAATAATAATTCAAATTGAATGAAACGAAAACTAGGATTTAGGATTTTACATTACCTTGATTATGGCTAAGAAAAATTGACCAAAGAAGGTCAAGAACTCGGCTGATCTCCCTTCTCCCTCTGCGGCTGCCGCCTCTTAGGCTAGGGATTTTAATTGTTTTTTTTCTCTTTGTAAATTATGGGATTATGGAAAAAATTAGGAGAGTTTTGAGTTTAAATAGTGTAGGTTTAAATTTTTACTAACCCTATTAGGAAAAGGCTTTCTTAAACCTATTGGGTTTTGATTTCCCTACAAAGCCCATTTAATCCTCCATCCACTTGGCCCATTTAATTAAGTCCAAATCCAAAACAATTAAATAAGTATTATTTTATTTTTCTAATTAAATAATACTAAGGAATTTAAATAAAAAAAATTCGGGTCTTTACAAACACAGTCCCATCCGTTGCCTTTACTCGAACGTCACCTTCCCCACAATCTTGACCGGATTATTATCTCCTATATGAACAAACCCAAAATCGTCGGAGACATACCGCTTCATCCCTTCCGTGCTAGTGAATGAATGAAACGTAGCACCTGAATCCAAAACCCACGAATCCGTCAGACTGCTCTCACTTAAAATTAATGCATCCGCGATCTCTTATGCGACATTCAATCTCTTCTCATCACCCGACCCCTCTAAACAAGTCCTCCTCATATGCCCCCTCTTCCCCGGTTGTGGCACTTAATCATCTTAGATTTTTCAACCACCCTACTATTTTTCCTAACCGCTAGTGCAAGCCCCAATGTTTTGCCCTTTTATTTTCCTACGAACTTTTTTGCCCAGAATCACATCCACAACGTCACTAAACTTCAATTTTGCCTTCCCCGATGATACATTAACAACTATTGCAGATGTATCCCAACTATCTGGCAAGTCGCGATAGATTTGAATTCAATTATATGTTTCGTTGCCGACATGCCCTCCGTCATCCTCAAGTTCAGCAATCTCCTCATCATATGAGCCTCGTTTGCTACCGATAGCATCTTATACATGTTCGCTGGCATCTATAACATCTCCAATGTCGTCTTGCCTTCAATTACATTCTTGGACACGTTGTTGGTCAACGTCTGTCTTACTAGACCCAACACATTCCTATACATGACCACCCTCTCCTTGGTATTGATATTTGCAATCTTCTCTTCCAATATCAGATACAAATTCTTGTTCCACAACACATTCTCGATTCGTGTCCGTTAGAAGTTGTAATTTGTTCCGTCAAATTTTTCGATCAACAACTTATTTCTATCCTGCAAAGCCCACACAAGATCTTCCATGTCTATGACAACGAACAGTAGCCTTGGATCAAGAACCAAAGCTTTGATGCCAGTTGCTGGAAAACGACACAAAATATGATAGGCCCACAAGCAATGAGAAACAATAAAGAACGAGAAAATTGTACAAGAACACACATGATAAATTCAAGAATTTTTTACCAAGTTCCTTCTAATCAAGAAGTACGTCTGGGGGCAATATCAAGTCAAGATTGTACTTACTAATCTCACAATATGATGTTACAATGTGTTTATAGCCGTCACTCGACTATATGTAGGATACAAGATATAAACCTAACCCTAGGTAGAAGAAGAAATTAGGAAATTGGAGTTTTTCGGTTCAGCCCACGTTTTTCTGCCACGCACAGCAGCCAAAACTTCGGTCTCTGTAAGCCTATTCACGACCGTGCAAACTTAGGCGCCCGGTCGTGCAACCCCTTTTCAACCATTTTTCTTTCTTTTCCTCCTAGTTTTCTCGATTTATATCCTTCCCAACAAAATAAAGTACGATGACAAGAGTGTAAGATTCTATTGATACCCAAAGTTTATATTCTCAAGTTCTTTCCATTTCATGAACATGAAAAGTAATAGTAATATTAAGAACTCTTTTGAGTAAATACATTTCATGAAGCAAAGCTATAGTTTTGTACAACAGTGAGTGACTGTGATTTGGACTTTGAACCACCGGTTTATTTTGGTTGCACCTGCTTTGCAATGTCTCTTAAAGAAGTATAAGTACCTACAACTGCAACAATAACCCCAAACGCCAAAATCATCCCAATAGCTATCAACTCTAACCCGAATCTTCGAGAAGCTTTGTTGATCTTCAAGTAACATAGGCACGGAAATAACAACGAAACACTAACGCTCAAAAACGCCCCAATGAATGCCATTACGTACCCGAAAAATGGAACAGTTAGTGCCACAAAAATAGTGCTGATAACCAAAACTGTTCTGATAAGGTAACTTATTGGCCTACTATTTTGATAAGGAAAAGTGTCTTCAATAGCTGTTGAAATTGGAGCAACAACTATCGCGTACTTGGTTATAGGATTTATCAAAGTTGTGTAAATCGCTATTTTTGAACTTATGTTTCGAGTAGGAAGATTTAAAGTCACTTGAGATAGCAGATTTTCGCCATACATTGAGTACCCGAGAACTGCCATTGATCCATAGCTGATTGTGCTTAGAACAAAGCACACGAGCAAAACCTGCAATAAATCACGCGATGATAATCAAGAAAATAACCCAAGAAAAACACCCACTTTCCAGCACGTCTGTAGGCTCCATTTTCAATAATTCAATCTTTGGGGGAAGGATTCTTACCTTGGGGAATTGGCTTCTATCCTTCATGGAATTGCAAAGTGTTGGGAAAACTGCATGCCCACAATAACAGAATGTATACAAGCTTATAGCCGTAGGAATTCCATTCCATTTCCAAAGTTCTCCCTTTTCGCGAAATCCAACTCCATCAAAGGCACCGGCTGAAAACACGGAGAACACCAAAACAACTGAAGCCAAAACCCCACCCGCAGAAAGATAAGCCAACAAGCCCAAACTCTTCAGCCACGTAGTAGGCAACACGACAAGTGCAGTAAGCAGGACAAAGGCTTGTTTGCCTCCAACATCTAGTACACCAATGGTGAAACCCTCCTTTGGAAACAATTTGTGCAAGTTGTCCCCTTCTAATATTAGAAACTCAACTGCCACCAAGAAGAGCTCGAGATACATGAAAGATGAGATCATTGCTCTTCCAGTCTTCCCAAAGGCGAATTCCCCTATGTCGGGGTATGTTTTGACGAGTGGATCATAATCCATACATCTACGTAGAAGTAATCCCGTGTAGAAACAGAGAATCGCTACCAAGAAAAGAATTACTAAGCTCAACCACCCTCCTTTAGAAAGTGCGTAAGGAACTGATAGTATTCCAACACCTAAAATAACATAACAAAAGTTAGTAAAATCTTGAAAAACTTTAGTAGCATCAGAAATGATCAAATTTCGAACCTGATAATGTGTTGATGCCATTGAAGCATGTTCTAAGAAAAGTGGTGCCTTTGACCACTTGTTGGCTCTGGCTCTGCCTCTGGCTCTCCGTCTCCATTGTTTCCCCATTATGAAAATCCATTTTCTTTCTCACAATCTAATCCACTACCCAAAATTTTGATTCTTATAATAGGTGGTGGGGATGTTTCACCTTTTATGTGAAACTTATGCATGGTCCATAAAAGAAGATAGTGAAGGTGAGTAGACTGCCATTTCAAGTTCAATGGAGAAATAAGTCAAAAAAAAAAAAAAAAAAAAAAAAAACTTTGCAGTAGATTAGAGACGTACATAACAAGTTCCACAAGGAAAACCACTTGACATTTACAGATATCAACGTCGTACAAAAGCAAAGCAGCTCCTTCTTTTAGAGCGGAATCTACGTCTGTAATTTCTTTAAGCAGCTCCTTCTTTTCGAGAGCGGATTCCCCATTTTAGTCTGTATTTTGTTTCTTCATCTCTGCTAAATTAATTCATTTACTGATTTATACCAACATTTCATGAACCTTAAATAGTGTCACATGTTTTGTTTGGTCTAGAGTCATGGGTATCATGTGTTGAAGAAGTACCTGAATTGTGTTGAAGAGAATTCTACGTACCTCTCTCCTTTACTAACTGCATTTGATTCAAGTCATTAATCAATCAGAAAATTTTGAGGGAAACCTGTTTCTCCATAAGTTATAAAAAGTCTTGTTTTTAAATATATCAACTTAGTATTTTAAAGCCTAAACTCACTGTTTTAAAGTGGACTTTTTATAACTTATGGAGAAACAGGTTTCCCCCAAAATCTACTCTTAATCAATTACACCAATTGTATAAAATAAAACTGAAAATGAAAATCATATAAAAAATAATGAGTTATCATTATTTTTATTTTTTATTTTTGCAAAGTTAATAGAAATTGTTAGGCTCTTACTATTTTATCATATCCACTTTAGATGATGTTGTCATTTTAGTAAGAAAGTGGCAAAAGTTGATGGGGTCTTCATTTCCTACTTGATTGATCCAAAATACTGTTACTTACTGGATGCTTACACTTATAAAAGTGCCCTTGTTCACTACCTACTGATGATGATGGCCAAAATGAGCTTTAGCCCGTGGACATTTTTTTGGCCCACAGCCCGTGGCCCGTATTGCCCGTCGCCCGTGGCCCGTGGTCCAGCCCGTGAGTAAAACGGTACAGGCCTGATGTTGAAAATTGTCGACGGGCCGGGCTTAGCCCGCGGGCTTAGCCCGCGGGCTTCGAAGCCCGTTTGACCCAAAATCCGTTTGGCCCCTTTTTTTTGTAAAATGTCCTTAATGTTCCCATATATATCCGTTAATAAATTCGTTGGAGGGGCATTTTCGTCCAAAACGTATATAAATGATTCTTTACCAGATATAGATTTTTTGGGACATAATTACCCCTCCCAACAGCCATATTTAGGGTTAGTTTTGGTCAAAATCAATTTCTGAAAAACTATAAATAACACTTCTTCTTACTTCTAATTTTCTCCCACAAAAAATTCATACAACCTCAAAATTTTCTCAAACCCATCCATGAAGAAAGAAGGTGGAGGTAATTTTATTGTTTTAAGTATTTCATATTGTCTTAAATTTCATGCTTTAATATTGTGTTAATAGTTAGTTGTTATTTATTACTTAATTTCGAAAATTCCCAAAAAAAATAGTATTTACTAGTTTTATTGATATTAATTACTAGTTAAATATTGTGTTAAGTAGTTAATTATTTTCCTTTAATTATTTCTTTAAATATTTTGGAAAAAAAAAACAGTCCTTTAATTAAAAAAAAAAAGTAGTTAGAAAAACTGAAAAAATTTCGAAAAGTTAAAAAAAAAAATCTGAAAAAAAAACAGTGCTTTAAAAAATAAAAACTTCCAAAAAAAAAAAGTTTTAAATTGCTAGTTAATTCATTGTTTTTGTTTATTGTTTTCCTTTAATTATTTCTTTCAAAATTTTGAAAAAAAAAAAACATTCTTTTAATTAAAAAAAATAGTTAAAAAATCTGAAAAAAATTCGAAAAGTTAAAAAAAATCTGAAAAAAAAAACAGTGCTTTAAAAAATTAAAAATTTCCAAAAAAAAAAGTTTTAAATTGCTAGTTAATTGTTTTTGTTAATTGTTTTCCTTTAAGGCTTTAATTGTTTCTTTCAAAATTTTGGGAAAAAAAAAAACAGTCCTTTAATTAAAAAAAAGTAGTTAAAAATCTGGAAAAAAAAACAACAATTAAAAATATTTTGAAAAAAACAGTTGTTTAAAAAATAAAAAATTTCAAAAAAAAGTTTTAAATTACTAGTTAATTGTTTTCCTTTAATTACTAAGTTGTTTTTTTAATAGAATTCTTTGAAAGAATTTTATATTTTTTTAAAAAAAAATTTAAAGCATTTTCAGATAAAAAAAAAAAAAAAGAAGGTAAAATCTGTTTGGCCCGTGGATCCGAGCTATACGGGCGGGCCTTGAATCCATGAAACGGACGGGCCGAGCCGAGCTTTAGCCCGTTTCTCCTCACGGACGGGCCGAATAAAGTCCGTTTGTCCGTTTGACCCTTTGATGACGGGCCTGGCCGGACTTACCGTATTGCCATCATCACTACCTACCCGAGATAATAATTACTTATTTCGTCCCCAAACCTATAGTTACTTTTTCGTTTTCGTTACAAATGTATTTTTTTTCGTTTTCCCCCTCTACCTCGTTTTTTTGTTGTTGATGTCGTCCTTCCGTTAGTTGACCATCTATTTGACTGTTATAAATTGTCATGTGGCATGCCAAGTCATTAAAATGCTGAGCATGGCGTTAAAATTTTATAAAATGGGCTGAGTTGAAAGTATTAAAGGGTTAAAGTGTACAATATATAACTTTAGAACCAAAAATATAAATAATACTTTTACATATTTTAAAACTCCATTCTTCCCTAACCCTAGATCTGAAGAAAAAAAATCCTCTTTTTTCTTCGTACATCAACAGCCCTTTCTCTTCTCTGCCCTCCACCCTCTGATCTTGGCTCCCCTCTCTCAAGCCGCCGCCGCCACTATTGCTCTCCCCCCGGCCCCCTCGCACAGCCCCTAACATGTCTTCACCCCTCTCAATGCCTTTCCACATTCACTTCTTCTTTTACTTCGATCTCCCCGGCCTCCTTCCTAGCCGTCTCCTTCTCCTATTCCCCGACTGTCACCCTTCTCCGTATCTTCCTTGGTTAGTCGCCCTCGCCCTGTCTCCTTTTCTCTTTCGATCAACCCCTAACCCCCTTTCTTCCCACTGCCCTCTTTATCTTTGCGCTTCCTCCATCTATGGCGTCTGTCTCTACCTCTGTTGTCAAACCCAGATCTGCAAAGAAAGAGAAATAGAAAAGAAGGAAATGTAAGACTTGTTTGTTTTGATTTTTGGTTTTTTATTTTGGTTGCTCTTTTTATCATGGCGGTGGTGCGAATCTGGTGAAATTTGTGTTGTTTTGATGATTATGACGGTGGGGAGGGAGTGGTGGCAGTGGTGGCAATGGTGTGGGGCATTGATGAAGGTGGTGGTGTAAAAATAAGCTAATATTGTTGGATTTTTATTTTTTATATTTTTGAAAGTGGCTAATAATAATGATGGATGTAGAAATTTTAAATAAACTATATTACAAAAATTTATAGAGAAAAAAATTAATGGAAGAATTTTTAATCATTTTAATAATTATTGAGAAAATATAAAAAAATAAAAATTTGAAGCAATATTATATTTTAATTACACAAAAAAAGAGCAAAACAAACTTATTTTTTTTCTAAAAAAAAATCATATTTTTTAAACATTTTTATTCAAAAAGGAAACATTAATATTAATGGTTATTCAAAAGGGATCAATATTTTCATATTGTACAATTTAACCCCTATATTTCCATGTTGGCTTCAATTATATATCTACTAAGCAACAATTGTTCCACATAAGCAATTTGATGATGTAAGCTTGACACATATACATCATTTAACAGAGGAATGGACAGAGGATTGACGAAAGAACGACAACAACAAAAACAAGGTAAAGGGAAAAAACGAAAAAAAAAAAAAACATTTCGGACTAAAACGAGAAAGTGATCATAGGTTAGGAATGAAATAGGTACTTATGGCATATTATATAAACTCACGCTGCTATAGGCTATACCTAATGTATAAAACTAGAATTATTCTTATATTTTAGGCATAAAAGTAATTTTTTTCTTAAAAAATAATAATAATATCTTATATTTTAATAACTAGAACGCTCCTATACCTAAGGTTTAACACTAAAAAAAAAATCATATAAAACAAAATTAATTTTTTAAAAAACTATTGACCAATATGCTCTTGTACCTAAGGTATATGGGCGGGTCAAACGGGTGTTGTGTTTACAAGGAATTTTGATTTGAAACTGGGGCGCATGTGTAATTTAATAACTTATGTGAATTTTTATAGATTTTGGTTTGGGCGGGAGGTTTAAAGGAATTAAACCTAATACTTCCTTCGTTCCAAAATGTTTGTCCTATTTGACTTTTTTGTTGAACTTTGACCACAAATATATGACAATTTAATTATGTTAATGAAATTTTAAAAATTCCTATTGATTCATCATTAATAATATTATATTATTATCAACAACAACTTTTAGAATTTCATGAACATGATTAATCTCTCATAAATTTGTGGTCAAAGTTCAACAAAAAAGTCAAATGTGACAAATATTTTGAACGGAGGGAGTACATAATAATAATGAGTATCGTATTATACTGCCCTACGGGCATGATACAGTTGTAAAACAGGAGGATAATAATAGTATTGTTTATTGGGTTACACCTATCCTACATATGCACCCCCTCCGTCCCATTTTTTTTTCAATTTTTTACCGTAATAATTTAAAGTAAATTTAATTATCAAAATTTAAAATTTGTTATTAATACATCATTATTATAAGTAATATCATTAAAAAGTTTAGATTTTTATTAGGATAATTAAATGGACGTAAATTTAGTGCTCAAAATATCTACGTATTAACGACCAAAAAAAGTAGAAAGATCATTATTTTTTGGGACGGAGGGAGCATGTGTGAACGAGAGAAATCCAGATTTAAGATTCTCTAAAAGCCCAATGTTTAGGTTTACAAATGTGTCTTTTTTTTCTTTTTTGTGCAAACAAATGTGTCCTATTTAAGCTTGAGCCATCTTCAACTCATCATACAAAAAAGTCTTAACCCAATGCTTCCCAGTTACAGATTAGACTGGTTGTAGTGGAGATGTCCACCAAAGAGGCCTGAGGCCTGCAAGCCTGCCTAGCCCGTCAAAACTTGACCTGTTGACCAAAACGTTGCATTCTACTCGTAAGCCATGAGATGTGCACAACTTCATCGATATGTAAGCGTTGTGTTTGTTTGTGGGTGCATGTTTGAACAACTCTCTTTTGGTAGAATTTTAGCGTCCATTAGGTACATTTTTCTTAAAATGGTAGTAACTGAGCTACTACTCTGATTCGAGCAGTAACATAAGGGCGACAAAACTCTCCCAACAAAGTTTCAACACTGCTGCATTTTCAGGGCTCGAACTCGAGACCTCTGGTTAAGCTAGGAAACCCCCTTACCAGGTGATCTAGGTGTTTGTTAGTCTTAGCGTCGGGGAAATGAAGCCGAGAATCTTAATGCAATGGCAAATTTGTCGGAAATAAAGTACAATTACCTAGAGTGAGTGTAAATAGCAGTTTGTCGAAACATTTAGCAATTTTTTGATGATATTTATTGACGCTTTGATGATATTTATTGCAATATTTTTTTTTATAATAACTCGGTTGATATTGATAAAATGGAGCATTAATTCTTTTCAATATAGTCACATTAACCAATTATTGAGTGGAAAATTTAAATCTGTAGATATTGCCAAAATTGATTTTAATTTTTACAACATAACCTTTCAGATATTGCCAAATTTGATTTTAAATTTTATAATATAACCTTTCAATCTTAACTCTTAAAATTTTTCATTTCGCAGTCCTTCCCTTTATCAAAGTTTTAGATATAATATGGAATTTTACCCAAGTTTAGGGGGTCAAAATTGCATACATATATAGTGAACGGAATATTCTGTGATGGGTCAAGCCCAATACTTTGCTACGAGCTAGGGGCCCAGCAGGCCCACGGACCAATTACGAAGGGTCAGATCAAGATCTGGGTTATGGCCCGTCCAACAATGGATGACGGTCGTCGCCACTGAGCGACCAAGCGACGAGCCAACACGCCCTTTAGCAAAGGTTTGGGTCATAGCCCATCAATGCCTCGGGAAGAGGCCATCGCCAATGAGCAATGGCCCCCCTAACGACGAGCCTTCCCATCGCGCCAAACTGATCACATTCAACAGAGTGATCGTCGTCATTGAACGACCAACTCTCGCTGCCGCTCGCTCGTCGAGTCATCTTTCAAGAAGACGGCCCAATTGGACGTACAGCTCCAGGTCGTCCCCTCAATTAGCTTCCTCAACAAGCTTGATTAATTAGCTAATTTGGGATAATGTCAGACCTACCACAGGGCCTTGTTACACGTGCAATCATATAACCAGTAATAATGCCAAAAGGCGTGCAGGTTGACTTTCCTTTATAAGCTAAGCTACTTATCAATGTCAGACACCACAGTGTCCTTACATAGGCGGAACAATCACGGCGTGACACGTGTACGCCTAGGGAAACAAGATGATCCGACGGATAGGAGCAACCCAATCCAACGGTTCAGATGAAAACCCTAATCTCACTACATCCAATATAAATATGGGAACAGAAACATGAAAAAAGGTAATGCATTTCATATTTTACGTATACACGCACCTTCCATAATTCTTACACCCTTTTCCAGTCCATTCGCTGATTCTCACGCCTAGGAGGAAAGCTGGGAAAGACCCGGCGCAGTTTCAGGGTTCTTTCTTGTGGTGTGCAGGTCACGGAGTCAGCTCAATCGTTCGCTGGACACAATACCTGAGCCCAAAACACATTCCTGCACCATCAGATTGGTTCCATTGCCGGGAATCGTTTGTCAGTGACCTTTCAACCACCAAACAACAGCCGGAAAATACCTGGAGAATGGTGTCATACGGACACACAGCAAGCAAATCCACCAGAGAGGAAGGCGCACCTCCTCCCCCTCAGCAAGGCCAGCAAGGAAACCCTAGACCACCCTCTCCACCTAGGAACCCTAATTTAAGGGTTACCAGGTCACAAGGGGTGGTTGATGGTACAGGCCTTCAAACGGCAAGAAGGAGAGAGACCTGCAGCTGAGCGTCAGAGACGACCTCCACTGGAAAGGAGACCCGAGACAACCACTAAACGACATGCGGGAGGTCCATCTAACCCACACCTCGACAGAGCCGCTTTCCTCGTCGAGAGAGCTAATGCCCTACAAGAATTCCTGCAAATCCAGAACGAGCTCATCCAAATGGCTGCGCCTCAAGCCCCACAGGCGTCCCACCATACTGTCTCGTCTGGAAGAAGAAGGAATCGAAGGAGAGAAGGTCGTCAAGAGAATGTTGCTGCAGGAAAGGAGCGAGTAGTGCCCCAGATTGATCTTAGAGAACACATCAATCAACGTCGTAGTGAAGGAGCACCATCTCTACGACGTCGAGATGAGGAAATAGAGCCTCGTAGAGTATTGGCAGTTGAAAATTTTGAAGTTAATCAGGACCAAATTGTTCTTGGTCGTCAAATGACTCCTTCGTTGAGAAATGAACGAGCATCCAGCTACAGGGAGAGAACCCGTACTCCCGCTCGTCATGAACGAGAAGTATTCAGATCTTACAGGCCATCTCCACCACCTAGCTACAGAGAGAGATCCATCTCACGACGACCCGCTCCCACCGAGAGGCAACGGTCTAACACCGTTACCCGGGGGCCTCGTCAAGATAAGATTCCCCCAGCCGGCCCAACAGGAGAAGTTGACATGAGAGAGTTCTTAAGACTCAAGCGTCAGGTGGAGGAGTTAACGACCAAAAGAAATAAAATGGATAGCGACGACTCAGAAGACGATGGTGGTACCATGAACCCCTTGGCACCATGGATGCTAGAGACGGGACCGCCCGAACCTGGTTTTAAACTTCCCGATTTGAAACAATACGACGGCTCTACAAGCGCCATAGATCACATGCAACATCTTGAGGCTCAGATGTATGTGGTGGCCCGAGCCTCCGGACACGACGATGTCATGTGTAAGGCCCTTACAAGCACGCTAACTGACGCTGCTTTACGATGGTTTAGAGGCCTTCCCAAGGGGAGCATCGAGTCGTGGAAACAAATGAGGAAAAAGTTTTTGGGAAGATTTGCAACGGCGGGAGATCGTCGCAAGACCGTCAACGACCTCAGCAACATTTCACAGGGGGCAAATGAAAGCTCTATGAGCTACTTCAAAAGATTTAAGAAGTTAGTTGACCAGATTGATGAAGACCTAACAGATAGGGAAATTATCAATTGTTTCAGGCATGGCATTGTTTCTTCCACCCTGGACTACGAGTTACAAGTCCATCCAGCCAAATCTCGAAAGGATCTCTATGCCAAGGCGTACGCGGTAGCCGAGGCCGAGGAAAGAAAGTTGCAAAGAGAAGGAAAGGCCGTCGATGAGGGCGAGACAGCCAAGTCAAAAAAGGATAAGGCTGGAGATAAGGGGAAAGGCAAACAAGTGAAAGCTGAAAAGGTCCCAGAGTCGTACACTCCCCTGACGGTGTCAAGGGCCGAAATTTTGAGCAACATAGATTTTGGCCCGCCGCCAAAGATGAACCCCAACGGGAAGGGGAAGAAAAATATGAATAAATATTGTGAGTATCATCGAGATAAAGGGCACGATACTGAGGAGTGCTTCAGTTTGAAGAAAATTATTCAGAGATGGATTGATGATGGTCGTCTCCAGGAGTATGTGAGGAAGGATCGTCAGGCGGCCAACACAAGAGCTGCTAACAACGACCCTCCGGAGAGACAACCAAGGATGGTTTTGGTGATCTCTGAAGAAACCAGTAAAAACCAAATCAAAGGCACAATTTACCACCTGAAAAAGGCACCATATGTTCCCCAAAAGTCTGAAATCCCGAACGATGTGATAAGCTTCTTCCCCTACGAGCTAGCAGCAAATCCATTGGCTCGTCAACAAACCCTGGTCATACCAGGCTTCATTGACAACTATGAGTCGAGACGTATACTGATTGATACTGGTGCATCTAAGGACATCCTGTTTTATAACGTCTACCAGAGGATGGGTCTACCCGACAGCCGCCTAAGTCCCTACTTAGGTCGTCTAGAGGGATTCACCAACCACAGGGTAGACGTAAAAGGCCAAATTGACCTTCCAGTCGATATTGGAGATCACCCGTTGAGAACCATTAAAACAGTGACTTTTATTGTGATTGACGTCGTCAGTGACTACCACGCAATTCTGGGCCAACATGGTCAAGCCGCTCTAGGGCTCGTCGCCTCTGTCCCTCATCAACGGGTCAAGTTTCCTACACGCGCTGGAGTTGGATGTGTGTTGGGGACGGCCCCAGAATTTCTGGAGCATGTGCTGAAGGCAAAACGGACTATTGAGATAGACGACCCAGATCACACTGTGAAGCTCTCCAAGTTTGTTAAACAAACGACGACATCATATACCGCTGTCTCGACCATCAAGTGTGTCGAAGACCCAAAAGACTTTGTTGAAACATTCATGGACGATCAAGCTGCAGAACCACAACTTTTGACCGCCCATGAATCGGGGGCCGAGCTAGACAGGCTCATTGAAGACGAGGTTCCAGACCTCACCCCCGAGGTGAGAAAGAAAATTAAAGAAATTGTTATCGAATCCATGGACTTCAGAGATAACGCTCCTGAGATGAAACCGGCCGACGAACTAACAGAACTGATCATCAACCCAAACTATCCAGAGCAAAAAATCAAACTGGGGTCTCAGTTATCAACTGAGGAGAGGGAAGAGATAATCTCCCTACTCAAACAGAACCTCGATGTTTTTGCCTGGAGAGTGGAGGATATGAAGGGTATCAAAGAAGAGGTAGCCGTCCATAGGCTAAGAGTGAACCCCACGATGAAGTTCAAGGAGCAAAGGTGCAGAATTTTTTCGACTGAGAAGGAGATCGCCATCAAGCAGGAGATTGAGAAGCTATTAAGTGCTGGAATCATTGTAGACGCTGGGTTCACAACGTGGCTGGCTAATGTGGTTCTAGTCAAAAAGCCCAACGGAAAGTGGAGGCTCTGCGTTGATTTCACCGACCAAAATCTGGCATGCCCCAAAGATAGTTACCCCTTGCCCAGAATCGACAAGCTCGTTGACTCTGTGGCCGGTCATACGACTTTGAGCTTTCTTGACGCGTACTCTGGCCATCACCAAATCAAGATGGCCGAAGAAGATATTTCGAAGACGGCTTTTCAGGCCACAGGGGGAACTTAATGTTATACAAAGATGCCCTTTGGGCTCAAAAATGTCGGGGCCACATACCAAAGAATGATCAACAAAGTGTTCAAGGGACAGCTCGGCGACAACCTGGAGGCGTACATCGACGACATGGTTGTCAAGTCCAAGAAGAGAAAGCATGTTGACGACCTCCAACAAACATTCACCAACCTCCGAGCAAATGATATGGTTCTTAACCCGGCCAAGTGCGTGTTTGGAGTGGCCGCAGGAAAATTTTTGGGATTCATGCTTTCACAGCGGGGAATTGAAGCCAACCCCGAAAAAATCAAGGCTCTGATTGATATGGCAGAACCAAGGAGCATCAAGGAGGTTCAACGTTTGAATGGACGAGTAGCGGCCTTGGGTCGTTTCATTGCCAAATCCGTCGAGCGATCACTCCCATTTTTCAAAGCCCTCCGAGGTGCCAAGGATTTTGAATGGACAGAAAAATGCTCCGAGTCTTTCAAGCAGCTTAAGGAATATCTGGGCTCCCCACCACTCCTCAGCAGCCCCGTCGCTGGGGAAGATCTATTCGTATACCTATCGGCAAGTGACAAGGCCGTCGCCGCCGTATTGGTAAGAGAGGAGGATGGGATACAGAGGCTCGTTTATTACGTAAGCAAAGCTTTATCCGACGTAGAAACCCGCTACTTCAACGCGGAAAAGATAGCTTATGCTCTCGTCATCACAGCACGAAAGCTACGAGCTTAGTTCTCTGCTCACCCCATTATTGTTTTCACAAACGCCCCTCTGCGAAAAATTTTACATCGTCCTAAAAGTTCCGGCCGTCTTCTTAATTGTAGCATTGAATTAACTGAATTTGACATTCAGTACAGAGCACGGAAAACCTTACAAGCACAATCACTGGCAGATTTCCTGGTGGAAACATCATTCAGTATCAACGACGACCAAAGACCACCTCAAAAAAGCAACAAAGGTAAGGAGGTCGACGACAAACCAGAAGAGTTGATCTTGCCCGTAGGCTGCTGGAAGATTTTTTCAGACTGATCGGCAACAAAAGATCACAGTGGGGCAGGAATCGTCCTCGTCGAGCCAGAAAGTGGCATGGTCTTTGAAGAAGTGTTGAGATTCAAATTCCAAGCGTCGAACAACCAAGCAGAATATGAAGCGTTAGTGG
This sequence comes from Adenophora triphylla var. japonica, assembly GCA_022495995.1. NCBI lineage: Eukaryota > Viridiplantae > Streptophyta > Magnoliopsida > Asterales > Campanulaceae > Adenophora > Adenophora triphylla. Next base: position 183,248 of record JAFEMH010002128.1, on the reverse strand, counting down.
TGGCAATTGAATACGCCAAGTGTTTCGGGGCCACTAAGATCGCAGCGTTTTGTGATTCTCAATTGATCGTGAACCAAGTTCATGGAGACTACCAGGTCGTCGACTCCACCCTACAGAAGTATCATTCATTGGTCGGCGAGTTGATTCAGGGGCTAGAGTTTTGGGCCATCCAGAGAATTGCCCGTGAAGACAATGAACACGCCGACCTACTCTCCAAGCTAGCAACAGATCAACTCCCTGAAGACGAGCATGGCCACCACTTGGCCTATCTCGAACAACGAGCCTATGAACGAGTGAAGGTCATGTGCGTTGGTGACGGTACAAGGTGTTGGATCGACGAGCTTAAGGCTTTTATTGAGAAGGACGAGCTACCAAATGATGAAGTTTTGGCACGACAAGTCAAGAGAAAGGCAGCCAGATTCTCGATCGTAGGAGGTGAACTGTATAGACGATCTATCACCAGACCACTGCTAAAATGTGTTCACCCTGATAAGGTAGTTCAATTGCTTTTTGAAGTACATCAAGGAGAGTGCGGGGGCCATCCTGGGGCCCGTACATTGGCTAATAAGTTAATTAACATGGGGTATTACTGGCCACACCTCCAAGAAGATGCCAAGCAGTTCGTAAGGAAATGTGATACATGTCAACGGTTCGCCGACCTCCCCAAACTACCGACGACTGAGCAGACCCCGGTCATGGCGGCATGGCCGTTCGACATGTGGGGTGTTGATTTGATTGGGCCATTTTCACAGGCCAAAGGGGGAGTGAAGTACGTAATTGTGGTCGTTGATTATTTTTCCAAGTGGGTGGAGGCCAAAGCTCTGAACAAGATTACAGAAAACAATGCCCTCAGTTTTATTCATGACTCAATATGGTGTCGCTTTGGAATCCCAAGGGTAATTGTTTCTGACAATGGTCTACAATTCTCAAGAAAGTTTGAACAAGAATTGAACAGAATGGGCGTCAAACATTCTAAGTCATCTGTTGCCTATCCCCAAGGCAATGGACAAGCGGAAGCAGCAAACAAGCTCGTCTTGTCAGCCCTATGCAAAAATCTTGAAGGACGGAATACGAGATGGTTGGACGAACTCCCTTCGGCTCTTTGGGCAGTCCGCACAACCACTCTGGGGCCTACGGGGGAAACCCTATTTGCTTTAGCCTTTGGCTCTGAGGCCATGGCTCCCGCCGAACTTCAGCTTCCAACCGACCGAGTGGCTCTCTACGACACTGAGAAAAATATCCACAACAGACAGGTCGACCTTGACCTTGTGGACGAGCGTAGATTGGACGCCCAATTAAGGATGGAGAACTACAAGAAAAGAACCAAGGCGTACCACAACAAAAAAGTGAAGAAAAGAATTTTCAAGGTCGGAGATCACGTCCTAAGGAAAATCGAAGCAACAGGACTTAAGGCCCGTCAAAACATGCTTTCTCCCAACTGGGAAGGACCATACATCGTCACCAGTGTGGTCAGAGAAGGAACCTACCGTCTTACCAAGCCAAACGGTGAGCAACTGAAGCATCCATGGCACGTAAATCACCTCACGAAGTATTACTTCTAAGGTCGTCGTCAACACTCAGCGCCCTCAGGGCACCCTACTTGTGGTTCTTAATTGCAACTTTTTCATCGTCATTTTTTGAAGTTCTGGAAGTTTGTAAGGGATAATATATAAATCCCAGAAGTCTTAAAAGTAATCGAGTTGTCAACAATGTATGATTACTGAATGAAAATTATCAATGGAAACTCGTCACTTCGTTGAACTTCGTCCATTACAAACTCAAGAAGCTCAGAACAGTTGAAGCCTGACTTCGACCCTTACAATCACTTTGATCAAGTATAAAGATCAGTCGAAGCAAAGACTTTGACACATCCACTTTAGCCAAGTATAAAGGTTAGACGAAGCCAGACTTCGTCGAATGCTATAACGGAATAAGACGACTCGTCCATAGAATCTTGCCTACGAGCAAAGATCTACAGACCTTTGTACTATTCCTACGGGCCTTGAGAAGTTTAGAAAACACAAGTATGAACAAGGGTCAGTCACTTTAAGACGACCCATATTTCGGTCATCACTTACGACGACTATTCACACTTGTCCTCAAACTTACTCGTTCAATAAGTCATCACATGCTATCTACATTAACACTGATTAACAAACAGAAAGCTAAGGCATAAAATAACAAAAACATCAAACAAACTGTACGACCCCCTCTAAACAACGAGGAAACAGGTCAATTACATCATAAAAATTAAAAATTGTTTTCAGACAATGTTTGGAACCGCGACACCAAAAGCAAATCATTGTTTACCATATTACAAACAATCTAAGAAAAATAAACTGATTACTGGGGACCATCAACATTGGCAGGAGCTGCATCAGGATCGGGACCGCCTTCGACGAAGTGCGCATAATAAGCATCAAAGTTCCTTGGGACGACAGAAGAGACCGGCCACTCGTCTTTCCCATCCTTCACATCATCCTCCCTTATGATAAGGAGGTCGTTTTCAGTGAAGAGGACGAGGGGATGGACTGAGCGGGCTTCATCGTCGAAGGACTCCTCAGTACAAAGGTCTGCCAGTTTCCTTACGGAAAGCAGGTCTTTCGTCAACGGATCTACCAGGAGTCGCCTAGCCATATGCTTGGCCCCATCCTTAAAGAAACCCCTAGCCTTCTCCGTAATCATTAGGAGGCATTCCTGGCTATCTTTGAACTCCTTAACAGCATCCAACTTGGCTTGGGCCAGAGCAGCATCATGGTTCGTCTTCATATCTTCAAGTTGGGCACGAGAGGAGTCAAAATCGGCCGTCATCTTCTTGAGCTTATTTTCGCAAGCACGAAGGCCATTCTCAAACACCTTCGCATCAGCCTCGGCTTTGGACTTCCCTTCCTTCAAGAGGTCAACCTCCTTCAAGACCTCATTCTTCTGGTTCATTAAAGACTCATAAGCAGTGGTTAGCTCACCCACGTTGGTCTCGGCTTCTTTCAACTTCTGCTCAGCCGTCCCCTTGTCACCGACGGCCTGAATCAGCTGCTCGTTGCCCCGCTGCTCGGCGTCAAGACATGCCCTATAATCAGACGCCATAGCGTCCATCATTGACGACAGCTGCAACCATAAAGTTGTTAATGTAAGTATAAAAAGACGGGAAAAACGTAAAAGCATAAACTTGAATTACCTCAGTCTGAATCAGCCCAAGACGGGCATGGTAGGTTTCAGGAGAAAGTTTGGCTTCCTTCATTCGATGGGTCAGATCAACATCCCGGCCTCGTCTAGTCAAGGCCGCCCCCAACAACAATGGATTACCATTCCTCAGCAGATAGGGGATCCCATCTATTAGAGAGGCCTTGGCAATCAAGGTCGCCATCTCTTTGGCCTTCGTCTTGGTTAAGGCCACTGAAGACGAGCCTGGAGTGTCGGCCCGTGGAGTAGAGGGTTCAGATGAGCTGGGTGGGTCGTCGTTGGTTTTCTTATTCTTTCCTCTCTCCCCCTCAGAGCCGACGGGATGATCTTTCCTCTTTCTGGAGACCCGGCCACCGGCCTCACGCAGCTCTGGGTTTGAGTACGAGCTTTCCACCGTCTCCACAATAATTTGATCACCTCCTTCAACGAAGACCTGTTGGTTCCCAGCATCGTCGGCAATACTTGCCTCAACCTCAGCGTCAATAGCAGTCCTTTCTGGCACGTCCACTTGCAATTGACGACCACCCGTATTCAATCCTCCAACTATGGGCTGTCTTTCGATCATTGGAATTGCCTCAGCATTGTCATTGGGGAGCTCCTCATTTCTTGTCGTCATATTCTCCTGACGATCATGGATGGCGTTGGACGTGGCCCTTTCCTTCCTCTTGGAACCCCTTTGGTTAGCTCGGATCGCTCCACTCATGATTCGTGCTTCGATTCTGTCGGCGTCGGTTTGAGTGAGAACTGCAAGACAAAAACGAGAGAGGTTAAGTTTTGTACGACGAGACAAAGGGCAAATTTATCAAAATGAAAAGACAAGTTCAGAGAGTTCAACCCCCAATCATTTCAAGGTTGTCACAACAATCTTCCGGATGCTCGGTGCGTGCCCCGGCGCAAATAACGCAATTATCCTCCCAATTCAACTGATCATGAACGACCCAAACAGGGTACCTAGCGTCGAGGTTTACTTTCACCAAGGGATCGGGTCCATACGACGGCTTTGACATCATGCCGGCCCTGATATATCCCCACTGAGAAGCTTCAATATCCTTATATGACACCCAGCCACGGTCCAACAAGGCATCAATCTTCTCCTTTAGAGCATCAGCCCAAGGGGCCGGCCACACGTAGTCGTCGGTAACCATTCTCTGGTCTTATGGGAAAGGAAACTGCCACCCTACCCTACTCTCGACAACTATCATGTGATTCTCCCAGTCATACACCTTATTTTGAACATCCAAGAAGAAACCCCAAACATTCTTATGCGCAGCAACTCTGACGACGGACTTCCCTCGTAGAGTTGTTCTGGTCGTCCTATAATATTGACGAAATACCTTGTTGCAAGGCTCGTAGCCTAAGAATCTGCAAACAATAATGAAGGCGGACAGAGTTCTGACTGCGTTGGCACTCAGCTCCATCGGTACACACGACGAGTCTTCCAAGAACTCGTTGATGAAGGGGTCAAGAGGTAACCTCAATCCAAACTCGAATTGTTTATAGAAAAATGCCACCTTCTCCTTGCTGGTCAGAAGGGATTGACGACGAGGCTCATACTCAGCCATACTAAGGTGCTAAAGCTTATATGTCGAAGCCTGAACTCTGAAGGAGTCTCGTAGGGCGTCAATCATTTGCTTCCCGACGTCCGTCTTCCTGAGCGCAATTTTGGGCAGAGCCCATCTCCCTTCTGCCCCGCCTCCGAAACCTCGTCCATTCCCTCCAGCTCTTGCGCTCGTAGGGAAGGCATCAACAATCTGAATACCCCCAGCGCTGGTGCTAGCCTCGTTGATTTCTGGGTTCGTTTGGTTAGGAAGACCATCGTGATCCATTGCTACAAAACAAGAAAGAGCAAGGGAATCGGTCCTAACGTTCTCAGGTGACGACCTATCTAGCGGCGGCCTAGATTCCCCTGTGGCCAAACACCTAAGTGAATCAAGACGGGATAAGGAATAGTTGGCTCGTATATGATTGGGTAAGTCGTTCATGGATCTAAAGGGTGTCACCCGTGGGTCATCCTCCTCAAACTCCCCAAGAGCCTCACCAACTGAAAATCCTAGGGGCTCATTTTCAAAATCGAACTTTACCAAAATAGATGAACACTCAATCAAAGGAATCTCCCTCCAGATACCCCTAAAACATTTATACACCTTTTGATTTAACCCAAAACCAAATTTAACCCCTCTCTCAAAGCTTATGGTTCTGGGCCCCATATAAATCAACTTTGAAACACCAAGAAATACCCAGAAAGTTAAGAACAATCAAAGGATAATACCTGGTGAAGAACTTTTCGGTGAATGCTCCGGTGAGTTTTTCGGCGGAAGGTCGAAGAAGTCTCTTATCCAAGCTCCCAGGCGTCTCACAGACGGAGTAGCCAGAACAGTTCGGTGCGCCGGAAGCGATGGTTCTTGATCGTCGGATTTTCTCTTGCTGGTTGCCGAAAATCACCCTAACAAATTGCTCTCAATGCTCGAAATTACGTAAAGTTTGAAATGGATGAGGGAGAAAGCTTTTATACTTGGGGAAGATGAGGAGTTGGTACCTGGGAAATCCAAACGGCTGAATGATGGAAGCATTAAATACCCGCTGTAATTTCCAAGAAGAATATCCCATCATGGGACGCGTGTCAATTAATGAGGAGATCCTGGTCATCCACGTCATCAATGCTGACGTCATCATAATTCAAAATTCAAATTGACGGTCGTACGGATAACCATGGAGGGAAAACGACAACTCCTGGTCCGTCAAGACGACCCATGAGTTGGGGGCCACTGATGGATAAAATTCCACTGTGTAATAAAAATACCTTGCAAGTGTACAAGTTACCGAAGTAGCAATATACAAAAGTAAGGGTCGAACCACAGAGACTTGAGTGAATTAACAAGTTGATTTAATTAGAGTAAACGAAACAAGAGGGGGAGGTTTGATTTTGATTGATTAAAATAAACTAAATTGAAAAGCAAATAAATTAACTAATTAAAATAAAACAGATATTGAAATCAAGAATGACAAGGATTCACGGATTGGGTTTCACAATTATCTCCTTCCTATGCTAATTTATAAAAACAATTACTAATCTTGTTCAAGAAATCGTTCACTTTAATAAGAGTTGGGACGGTTAGATGGCCGGGTTGCAACCCTATTATCACTTCGATGTAATGTTTTCCGCAAGGTCTACAAAACATCCAAGTAATACATTTAAAAATCAAAGAACTAATGATTTTAGACCCTTTTGATTTCTGCAAGGACTTCAATTGGATCTATTCAATGAAATCTAGGCCAATGTAAAAACTATCCACGCAAGTGTAGTAATTTAAACCCTAGTAATTTAAAGACCAACAATATCAATCAATAATGTTGAAGTCTAAAAATAAATTAAGCAAATTTCATTGAACAAGAACAAGAAAAGTGTGGAAGAATTAAAACCTTATTAGCATAAAAATTCGACAATTGTTACATCCAATCCGCAAAAAGAAATTTAGTTACTCATAATAAAAATTACAAAAATAAAATATAAATCATAAACCATAAACCTGAAATTGAAACGGAGACGGAAACGGAGGAAGTAATTATGTTTTCTTCTCTCTACAATCAATAGTGCCACGGCTTATATCAAAAATTTCCCTTTTAAAAACCAAGGCTGCCGAATTTATAACAAAATACCTAGCTCCCTTGCTTGCTTGGAAACAAAGCAGTAATAAAAGCCAAACCAAATCAGGCCCAAACGCCGAGCCCAATTTGCCAAAGTCGTGATCACGAATCATTCCGGGTGGCCCAAGTGCTGATCCAAACTCTTCCAATCGTGCTCCAAGGCTCCATTGGCCGGTCAGCAGTTGCACTGCTGGCACCAACTTGTTGCCTTGTTGTTTGTTTGGTTAGTACTTGTTTCGTTCCCGCAATTGCCAAGTCCACTTTGACCACTATAATGAATTCTTTTGCACTTCGCTCTTTGAGATTTTATTTTTTTACTTTAACCTACGAATTTTTATAAATCAAATTTCCTCCAAAATTTTCATATTTCCAGTTTAGTCCCTGAATTTCCAATAATTTACAACTTGGCCCTTGAACTTCCAAAGTGGTTACAAATCCTCCGTTTTCAGCATTGTTGCACTTCAGTCCCTGAACTATCAAAAACACTAACAAAATACATTAAATTCTCAAGGTTTCGAGCATCAAATAAGCTAGGAAATATATCTTTTGGATGGGTAAAACCACATCCATCAAATACCCCCAAACTTATCTTTTGCTCATCCTCGAGTAAAACAAAAGAACTAAACAAAAACAAAACTACCCTAACAACTAAAAACAATCGACATAAAATATTTTTGATATGTTCTCAATATATACAAAGTTGTCGGCCAAAGAAGTCTCAGATTCTCACTTACATATGCTAAATAAGTGCCAAAAAGAATATGCAATTACAATTACATTAATGCATCTAACCCACAACTTTCCACCTCGGCCTGAATGATGAATGAAATATGGGAGATCATTGTCACCAAAGTAAGATATTTTATAGGGTCACTAACCACATGCTCTAAATCAATGATACTAAGATGAAATTTCTGCACAAGGGACACTCATATGCATATTTAAACAAAACTGTCAACCCGGCTACTCTTTGGGGATCAAATATGGCTTTACGGTTTGTAATGTTTCGCGATAAACGCGGGCTAGGTTCACGACTCCAAATGAAGGCAAGGACATACGAAGTCAAGCAAGTGAAACTAGAAAGTCTTCATCTTACATCCTCACATTGAAATTTATCACTCCGCTCCAAGCCAACCCATTGATTTAACCCCCAAACTTGTAATTTTGTATACTTTCAAACTTGGGCTTGATCACCTTTCTTTCTTTTTGATCGCTTTCCACTTCAACATTAGAGAGGGCTCGGCTTTTCAATCCTTTTTTTTTTCATTTTTTTTCTTTGCACAAATATATCACGGAGAATGTGCATTCAATACTTTTAGCTCAAGCCCCTCTTTTCATTACATAACATGCCCCCCCCCTTTTTTTTATGACCACTTTCCACTCAACCCTTTAATTTTCCAAACTTCACCCAAAAATTCTCATTCATTCCCTAGTTTCACTTTCTTGAAAATGTAAGAAAATAGTGTATAAGTTAAAAGGGTAGGATAATGAGGGTACAAAAGAAGGCGAATGGTGGTCTAAAATAACCTCCCACTTTGTGAGAGATTCCATTCTTTTTCAAGCTCAAAAGGGATTCTAGCGGAAAATTTTGTATAAGTGACGAGAAAGTTAAAGGCTCACAAATAGGGTTCAAAGAAATAGCCACATATCACTTCCCGAATAGCCCAATTGATGTGTTATTGACAGTCATGCAAACATGTTCTAGGGACCCCGAGAATGTCAAAGTGATCCTATAAAGGTCTCCTAAATTGGTAACAATGATCAAGAAAAATGATGAAAGTGAATGGTGGTGCAATTGTGTTTTACATGTATTAATGCAATTTTAATTAACATATTCAAATTGGCACAAACTAGCAAAAACTCAATCAAAACTCTCTCAAATCATCACAGACGTTGGCCAACTTCCAAACATATAATGAGAACAAAATTTTTAAATTTTTCTATTTTTTTGGAGGGTGACACTATATACACTCCCCTATAAACCCACAAACTCGGAGAGATATCTACCCTCAAACTCAAAACATGCTATGTCCTCATAGCAAAGAGAACAAAAACATGTCTCGGATTCAAAGGACGATATGACACAACAAAGCAAATAAATAAAGAAATAAAACATACCTACTTGAGTTGCCTCCCAATTAGCGCATTTGGTTAAGGTCGTTAGCCCGACCGTTGCTTCCCAATTACTTGGGGTTGAGATTGGCCTCAATGGATTTGGCCTTTGCTTTTCGGCCCTTTGACCACCTTTGATTTTCTCGGGCACAAACGCCCACTTCCTTCCATACATAGGTCCCTTTCTTAATTAATTCAGGTGGAGCCCATGAAACTTTGGGTGCTTTATGCTTCACCCTTTTTCTTTTCTTTTTGTTGGGGCTCTTGCCCCCAAACTTAGTTTGTTCCTTCACCTGCGAAACATCTTCCTCAACAAGATCAAAGAGTTTATCTTGAACAAAAATATTAGCAAAAATAGTCTCAGATAAATCAATCAAATAACTCTCCTCTCTAGGCACCTGTGATTTTAAGGGGACAAGAAGGTTGTGTGATGACCTCAACTCCTTTTGGGAGTGATTTAGGGGGTGATATGGTCCGTCACTCCTCGAGTGTTGATCGGCCTCAATGTTGCTAGCCATGTGACAAACGTCCACATTATCCCTAATTTTCTCACCGTCATCCACACAATAATTCTTAATCTCAAAATCCATAATGTACCCTACAAATTCCTTCTTAGGTGGAGGTTCTTTACAATTTTCAAACATGGAGAACCTAATCTCCTCCCCCATCACAGTCAATGCAATACTACCATGTGGCACATCTATCACTGATTTGGTGTCAAACAGAAAAGGTCTCCCAAGTAATATGGGAGCCCCAAATTCATCACCCTCATGATTTTCCATACTTACCACCATAAACTCAACTGGAATTACAAATTTATCTACTTTAACCAACACACCCTCTACAACTCCTATTGGTCGTTTAACCGACTGATCAGCCAATTGCAAATTCCTTGTAGGAGGTTGCAAATTTTGTAATCCCAAATTCCTGAAAATATGGTACGGCATTACGTTGACACTAGCTCCTAGATCCATTAAACCATTAAAATTTTGACCCCCTAACGTAATCGGAATAGTAAAACATTCGGGGTCTTTTCTTCCTTTTTCTTTATTCAACACATCCACACCACCAAAGGGTATGGTTTTTCCAACATCAAGACAAGTGGATTCACGATTACTAGCAGAAAAGACATCATGAATGATCCCCAAACTTCTCTCTTCCTCACAAGCATAATTATCTTTATCAACATCACAGAGAGAAGAGAGAAAAACCTTCTCAATCTCATCACTTTCATCCCAAATAGTCACAATAGACTTGGCTTGCTCTGGTGGGTTTTGAAAATTTTCTTGTCTTTGGCCTTGTACCGCTTCCACCAACTGTCCAATTTGGGTCTGTAACTTCTGCATGGCAGCCTCATGATTTCTGAAGGCTTGTTGTTATTCCATCTTTAACTGCATCATGGGCTCTTCCCAAGGCTCTCTGTTCCTCTCAAAGGGCCCCTGTGGTGGTTGGAGATGGAGAGTTTTATTCGGTTGATTTTCACCCCATGACAGGTTGGGATGTCTCGGCCCTGCTTGCCCTCCTAGATTGTATGCATTCCCGTATTGATTGTTGCTTGGTGGGAACCTTTGCATATATGACTGCATCGCCTGCACCTGCTCATGATCATATAAATGGGGACTAGTGGTGGGGCAAACTTCATAGGAATGAGTGTTAGAACCACAAGTTACACAACCATCATGCACCAAATTACCAACAGATGACACATTAGATGCAACATTAGAAGTACTACTCATGGCCAATTTATCAAATCTTTGATTTAGAAGTGCAAATTGTTTTATGATCTCATCACTCAACCCTATTCCATTCACACTATTTGTTCTACCCCTTGACCCCTTTTGTTGAGAATTAGATGCTAGTCTCTCAAATAAGGCTTGGGTCTCATCTGCAGTTTTGGCTCCCAAATAGCCTCCGACTGCGTTGTCCACCATAGCCTGATCGGCTTGTGTCAACCCCCCATAAAAAGTCTGATGCAATAAAGGTTGAGAAAAATTGTGGTGGGGACACTGTACCAAGAGCATTTTAAATCTCTCCCATGCTTCATGAAATGCCTCAAAAGAGTCTTGTGTGAACCCTATAATTTTCTGTCTAAAAGTGGCTAACGTGGCATGTGGGATATACTTTCTCAGAAATATATCATGTAACTCATCCCAAGTAGTAATGCTCCTAGGCGGGAGCAACATAAGCCACATCTTGGCATTATCTCTCAAAGCAAAGGGGAAACATTTCAGTCTTAGGTGCTCATCAGTCACACCTTCTCTCAACGGAAAACTCGACACAATCATCATATATTCCCTCAAAAAATTCAAAGAATCTTCCGAGGGGAGGCCATGCAATTGAGGATCATGTTAAACAGATGGCCTTTTACCTCGTAACTTTTTGTTGCATCAGTCAACACAATGCATGACACAGATGTGTCCACCCGCGGCCTAGAGAAGGCATCCATAGTAGGTGCTTGCAAAGCCATATCAAATACAAATTCTTCTCCCTCGGTGAAAGAAGTTTCTAAGTCACTCAAAGTTACCTCTGTCTCGGTGACAGAAGTTTCAAAATCAGTTTCAAACACTTGAGTAGAGGGAATGCCTCTCTCAACTTTGTCAAAATCGTCGTTCAAAGGAACCAACTTAGGATCCAATGACCGGCGACCAAACATGCACCGATTAAATAAACTTGTTAAAAATCACAACAAGTCCCCTGCAACGGCACCAAAAACTTGATGAAATAAAATCCCACGTGTAATAAAAATACCTAGCAAGTGTACTAGCTACCGTTGTAGTAGTATGCAAAAGTAAGGGTCGAACCACAGAGACTTGAGTGAATTAACAAGTTGATTTAATTAGTGTAAACGAAACAAGAGGGGGAGGTTTGATTTTGATTGATTAAAATAAACTAAATTGAAAAGCAAATAAATTAACTAATTAAAATAAAACAGATATTGAAATCAAGAATGACAAGGATTCACGGATTGGGTTTCACAATTATCTCCTTCCTATGCTAATTTATAAAAACAATTACTAATCTTGTTCAAGAAATCGTTCACTTTAATAAGAGTTGGGACGGTTAGATGGCCGGGTTGCAACCCTATTATCACTTCGATGTAATATTTTTCGCAAGGTCTACAAAACATCCAAGTAATACATTTAAAAATCAAAGAACTAATGATTTTAGACCCTTTTGATTTCCGCAAGGTCTTCAATTGGATCTATTCAATGAAATCTAGGCCAATGTAAAAACTACCCACGCAAGTGTAGTAATTTAAACCCTAGTAATTTAAAGACCAACAATATCAATCAATAATGTTGAAATCTAAAAATAAATTAAGCAAATTTCATTGAACAAGAACAAGAAAAGTGTGGAAGAATTAAAACCTTATTAGCATAAGAATTCAACAATTGTTACATCCAATCCTCGAAAAGAAATTTAGTTACTCATAATAAAAATTACAAAAATAAAATATAAATCATAAACCATAAATCTGAAATTGAAACGGAGTCGGAGGAAGTAATTATGTTTTCTTCTCTCTACAATCAATAGTGCCACGGCTTATATCAAAAATTTCCCTTTTAAAAACCAAGGCTGCCGAATTTATAACAAAATACCTAGCTCCCTTGCTTGCTTGGAAACAAAGCAGTAATAAAAGCCAAACCAAATCAGGCCCAAACGCCGAGCCCAATTTGCCAAGTCGTGATCACGAATCGTTCCGGGTGGCCCAAGTCGTGCTGATCCAAACTCTTCCAATCGTGCTCCAAGGCTCCATTGGCCGGCCAGCAGTTGCACCGCTGGCACCAACTTGTTGCCTTGTTTGTTTGGTTAGTACTCGTTTCGTTTCGTTCCCGCAATTGCCAAGTCCACTTTGACCACTATAATGAATTCTTTTGCACTTCGCTTTTTGAGATTTTATTTTTTTACTTTAACCCACGAATTTTTATAAATCAAATTTCCTCCAAAATTTCCATATTTCCAGTTTAGTCCCTGAATTTCCAATAATTTACAACTTGGCCCTTGAACTTCCAAAGTGGGTACAAATCCTCCGTTTTCAGCATTGTTGCACTTCAGTCCCTGAACTATCAAAAACACTAACAAAATACATTAAATTCTCAAGGTTTCGAGCATCAAATAAGCTAGGAAATATATCTTTTGGATGGGTAAAACCACATCCATCAGCCACTGAACGGAATATTCTGTGATGGGCCAAGCCCAATACTTTGCTACGAGCTAGAGGCCCAGCAGGCCCACCGACGGACCAATTACGAAGGGTCAGATAAAGATCTGGGTTATGGCCCGTCCAACAATGGATGGCGGTCGTCGCCACTGAGCGACCAAGCTCATCCAAGCGACGAGCCAACACGCCCTTTAGCAAAGGTTTGGGTCATAGCCCGTCGATGCCTCAGGAAGAGGCCATCGCCAATGAGCAATGGCCCCCCTAACGACGAGCCTTCCCACCGCGCCAAACTGATCACATTCAACAGAGTGATCGTCGTCATTGAACGACCAACTCTCGCTGTCGCTCGCTCGTCGAGTCATCTCTCAAGAAGACGACCCAATTGGACGTACAGCTCCAGGTCGTCCCCTCAATTAGCTTCCTCAACAAGCTTGATTAATTAGCTAATTTTGGATAATGTCAGACCTACCACAGGGCCTTGTTACACGTGCAATCATATAACCAGTAATAATGCCAAAAGGCGTGCAGGTTGACTTTCCTTTATAAGCTAAGCTACTTATCAATGTCAGACACCACAGTATCCTTACATAGGCGAAACAATCACGGCGTGACACGTGTACGCCTAGGGAAACAAGATGATCTGACGGATAGGAGCAACCCAATCCAACAGTTCATATGAAAACCCTAATCTCACTACATCCAATATAAATATGGGAACAGAAACATGGAAAAAGGTAATGCATTTCTGCATATTTCACGTATACATGCACCTTCCATAATTCTTACACCCTTTTCCAGTCCATTCCCTGATTCTCACGCCGGAGGGGCTTGCCGGAAGACCCCCGGCGCAGTTTCACGGTTCTTTCTTGTGATGTGCAGGTCACGGAGTCAGCTCAATCGTTCGCTGGACACAATACCTGAGCCCAAAACACATTCCTGCACCAATCATATAGTATGCCAAGGCTCTTGAAGGCTCTACCAGGAAATCTGAAGCTCGGAAACAGATTACTTTACTGAAGCCATGTCACATAGGTAAGTTTCATTCTCAACTGCTCTTGGATACATCAAGGTTATACAACGGATGGAACTTGTCTCTCAAGTATCCCGAATTGAGCCCGTTAATCGGGCCCTAAACCATAAACGGGGAATGTCATCAGCCCATTCTCGCAGCATGGACTATTGATCTTAAGCCGTTGTTACTACTCTGGCCCCGAAGGGGAAGGGGGTTTCTTTGGGGCTTGAGAATGCACCTCACGACCTTCATGACTACCTTACCCCGGGGTATGCACTAGCGCCCTTGACAGGCAATCCAGAACCCGCCAACGCTCGTGAAAACCCGGGCTTCAGTCCCGGAAGTACAGCCTAAGCGCATATGTCCGGAAGTTAAGCTATCTTTTCCGGCGAGTCACTGTGTTTTAACCGAATTCTGCAGCAATTGGTGTGTTACTATTGTCATCTAAACAATTTCAAACAAAGTTTTAAAGGTCCATTTGAAACCCATCTCGTAATAAATGTCATACTTTTTTAAGTCCATCCCATAATTAATGCTGTGTTTTTAAATAAACAATCTTAGTGAAAATTTATAATGATACAAACAATATACAATCAAGTAAAGCCCATTATTTAAAAACATCATTGAACAAATTCAAGTATATCATTTTTGCTATACAATCAAGTAAAACCCACTTCAAATGTCAAAAGAACTCTAGCTCAAGTAGCATGTGTTCCTTTTCATACGAGAGACCATGGATTCAAACCCCATCAATGCAATGCTACCCATAAAAAATATTATTAAGCTCCACTGCCCTCATTTAGAAAGGGTGTAAGAGACTAATAAGTATTCCAACTCTTAAAATCACATAACAAAATTAGTAAAAATCGTTATAAGCTTGAAAAATAATTCTAGTATATAGCATCAGAAAAGATCCTGACAACGTGTTGATGCCGTTGAAGCAAGTTCTAAGGAAAGTGGTGCCTTTGATCGCTTGATGGCTCTGGCTTTGGCTTTCCATCTCCATTGTTTCCTTAGAACTTGATTCAATGGAGATGGAGAGCCAAAACCAAACCCAGCAAGCAATCAAAGGCACCACTTTCCTTAAAACTTGTTTCAATGGCATCAACACGTTATCAGGTTCAAAATTTGACGTTTTCCAATGCAACTAAATATAAATTTTCAATTTTATAATGACTTTTAGTAAATTTTGTTATGTCATTTAGGAGTTTGAATACTATCAGTCACTTATACCCTTGCTAAAGGAGGATGGTTGAGCTTAATTATAATCCCTTTCTTGGTAGGAATTCTTTGTTTCTACACGAGCTTACTTGTACGTAAATGTATGAATTCTGATCCACTCATCAAAATATACCTCGACACAGGGCAGTTGGCATTTGATAGAACTGGCACATCAATGATCTCATATATCATTTACCTCGAGCTCTTCTTGGTGGCAGTCGAGTTTCTTATATTGGAAGGCGACAAATTGCACAAATTATTTTCAAAATAGGGTAGGACAATTGGTGTCCTTTATATCAGAGACAAACAAGCATTTGTCTGCTTACTACACTTGTCATGTTGCCAACTACGAGGTTGAAATTTTTGCGCTTGTTGGCTTAACTTTTTGCGGGCGGAGTTTTGACTTTTGTCGCTTTCTTGCTCTGTGTTTTTAGCTCTTGCCTTCGATAGAGTCGGGTTTCGTGAAAGTCGGGATCTTTGGAATTGGTACTGGATTTCTACTGTAATAATCTTGTATACATTTTACTATTGTGGTCTTCCAGTTTTCCCAACTCTTTCCAATCCCATGAAGGATGGAAGCCAATTCCCCAAGGTAAGAATATTAGACCCCCCCCCCCCAAAGATTGCATCTTTTTGCTTCCAATGGGATTGTAAAAGGGAGTCTGAAAATGCGTTGGAAGAGGATTTTAAAGATCCACTAGATATCTCCCCCACTTAAAATTATACTCTTTCCATATTTATCTTGTACAATATTTAGATAATTATTCATTATATTCATTGTAATCTTATACCTAGAATAGGGCTCCTGTACTTGTATATATACATCTCTTTTATTATCAATAATAAACAGAATTCCTTCACAAATTCTCTCTGTCTATCATGGTATCAGAGCGAACGATCAAAAACCCTAAAATCATTTAGCTGCTGTCGCACCAAAAACCCCAAATTCCTTTTGCTGCTGCCGCCAACTACCATGGCCACCACCGATCTCACCCTCATTCCCAACTCAGCCGAACCAACCCAACCTCTCATTGTCGTCTATCTCACCCATGTCCTCAAACTCACCAACACAAATTATATAGCCTGGAAACTTCAAATCGAAGCCACC
Source organism: Adenophora triphylla var. japonica (assembly GCA_022495995.1). Taxonomy (NCBI): domain Eukaryota; kingdom Viridiplantae; phylum Streptophyta; class Magnoliopsida; order Asterales; family Campanulaceae; genus Adenophora; species Adenophora triphylla. The sequence continues at coordinate 166,808 of JAFEMH010002128.1, read as the reverse complement.
CTCATCGGTTTGGACCTTCATCACTTCATTGATAACAACCACACAATACCCCCTGAAACCATTATTCCCACCACTACCACCATTGCCGCACCCACTGCCACAGCCGATAATCCACCTGCACCTCCTCCTCCACCACCATAGCCCGTGCCCAACCCCTCTTACAAAACCTGGTTTTGCCAAGACAAACTACTCCTTGGTGCTTTAGCCGGTTCCCTATCACCATCTCTTGTTCCACTCATATCTCTCTGTCCCACTACCCTAGCCGCATGGAACACCCTAGCCAAAACCTTTGTCAATCCCTCCAAAGGCCACATTAAACAAATCAAAGACCACCTTCGCAATATCACGAAGGGTACCCGACCCATAACTGAATATATGCAAGACATCCAAACCTGTGCCGCCCAATTAACCTCCCTAGGCCGTCTCATTGACCCCGACGACCTCATTGACAAAATCCTCGACCAAATCAATGACCCTGACTATGACAGTGTCATCTCTGTTGTCCAGAACCGAGAAAACCCGATCACGTTTGATGAGCTCCATGAAAAGCTAATCAACCGTGAGTTAACCCTCAAAAATAAACCCAAAACCACACCCACCTTTCCTGCGGCTGTCAACTATACCACCAAAAATCAACCACGCTCATCCAACAACCAACCAAACTCCTCTCTCACCTTCAACCCTCGCACCAACTCCTCACCACAACCCTACAAAGGCCGCTGCCAATGGTGCCGACGTGAAGGTCATTTTCTGTCCCAATGTCACACCTTTCGTCAAGTCTACCCTAATGCCCAATTCCATCCCCCTCCCAACCGACCTAACAACAGTCGTCCACCCCCAACACACCAGCCCAGTGCTCACACCGCCACCACCACCCACCAACCGAAACCCTGGCTCTTTGATAGTGGAGCCACTCACCATGTAACCAACGATCTCAACAACCTAGCTCTTCATTCACCGTATGATGGGACTGATGAGCTTCTTATTGGTGATGGATTCGGCCTCCCTATTACTCACACTGGTTCCACCACTCTCCTTACCCCCACTTCTAAATTTTCTCTTAAACATGTCCTTTGTGCTCCCTCAGTGTCTCGTAACATTCTGTCTATCTCTAAATTTTATCTTGATAATAATTGTTCTGTCACCTTCTTATCATCTTCTTTTCTTGTGAAGGATCTTCGCACGGGAGCCACTCTTCTGGAAGGCAGTTCTAGCTCGAGCATCTATGAATGGACGCCTCCCTCTCCCACTGCTCATTCTATATCCACCTCCGCTGCTTCAACGTGGCATCATCGCTTAGGCCATCCGTCTCAAACTATTTTGCGTCACCTTAGCAGTAGTTTCAATTTACAAATACCTAGTTGTTCTAGCTTTCATTGTAATTCATGTGACTGCAATAAAAGCCATAAATTACCATTCTCTGAAAATTCATTCAATCTAGTGGTCCTCTTGATGTCTTATACAGTAATGTGTGGTCGTCCCCTGTTACCTCCTATGATGGTTTTAAATAATACATCATCTTCGTTGATCATTTTTCAAAATATATCTGGCTTTACCCGTTAAAACACAAAAATGATGCCACCTCCGTCTTCTCTGAATTCAAATATCGGGTTGAAAAATTCTTCAATCGCTTCATCATCACCATTTTTAGTGATAATGGTGGAGAATATATTGGGCTTCACCCTCTTCTCGTTTCCCATGGCATTACCCATCTTACCTCTCCTCCCCACACACCAAAACACAATGGGTACTCGGAGCGACGCCATCGACACATTGCCGAAACTGGCCTCTCCCTTCTTACTCACTCTCATATGTCCCTCACCTACTGGCCCCTCGCCTTTGTCACAGCCAGCTATCTCATTAACCGCATGCCCACCCCCACCCTCAACATGAAATCACCCCACCTTATCCTTCTCGGCCATCCCCCTAACTACCAAAAACTCCGTAGCTTTGGCTGTCTCTGCTACCCGTGGCTTCGTCCCTACACCAAACACAAACTCGAACCTCGTTCCTCTCCCTGTGTGTTTGTTGGTTACTCTCCCGCTCAAAGTGCCTATTATTGCCTAGATCCCAAAACTCACAAAATCTATGTTTCTCGACATGTTAAATTTGTTGAGTCTGTTTTTCCTTATTCAACTACCACCTCAGCCACCAATCCTTCCCCTACCATCACCGATTGGTGTTCCTCCTCCCTCCCTATTCTTCTTAACCCTCCGGCCTCTAACCTCACCTCAAACACCACCACTGTTCCACCCACTTCCCCTGTCAACCAACCGCATGACCCTACCACCCCCTCCTCGGCCACAGCAGCATCCTCGGCCACAGTAGCATCCTCACCCATCTCATCTCCTGTTCCCTTGCCCTCACCATCGACAACCTCACCCGAACCTCCACCCACACACAGACCCATTACCAGGCTTCAGAACAACATCACCAAACCCATCAACAAGCTTAACCTTCATGTCTCCCTTCCCCAATCAACTACTGACCCAACCACTGTTGCTCAAGCCCTTAAACTTCCCGTCTAGCGGACAGCTATGCAAAATGAGTTCGATGCCCTCACCCGTAATCACACCTGGGATCTTGTACCACCGGACCCATCTCATAACCTGGTCTGGTGCAAATGGATCTTTCGCACCAAATACAAACCTGATGGCTCCATCGATCGCCACAAAGCTCGACTGGTTGCAAAAGGGTTTCATCAACGCCCAGGCCTTGACTATTCTGAAACATTCAGTCCAGTTGTCAAGCCCGCCACCATTCGCACTGTCCTATCTCTGGCTATCACAAATAACTGGCCACTTCAACAAGTCGACATCAACAATGCTTTTCTTCAAGGCTCTCTTACAGACGATGTATTTATGGCCCAACCACCTGGGTTTGTCAGCACCACTCATCCCACTCACGTCTGTAAGCTTCGACAAGCCATCTATGGCTTAAAACAAGCTCCTCGTGCGTGGTACAATGAACTCCGGAACTACCTTCTGTCTGTTGGTTTTCACAACTGTGTTTCAGACTCTTCTCTGTTTACCCTGCGACACTCTCAAGACTGCATCTTCCTACTGGTATATGTAGATGATATTGTCATCACAGGTTCTAACTCTTCCCTTGTTGATAACTTCATCTCCTCTTTTGCTTCACGGTTTTCTCTCAAAGACCTTGGCTCCTTGTCATACTTTCTTGGTATTGAAGTCATCACTCACTCCCACGTTATTTTTCTGAGCCAACATAAGTACATCATAGATTTACTCACACGCACCAACATGCTTGATGCCAACCCAGTTCCCACTCCCATGGTTCCGCATCCTGCCCTCACAGCTCAGTCCGGATCTCCTCTTCAAGATCCCTCAGAATATCGAGCCATTGTTGGATCTCTCCAATACTTATCTCTTACTCGGTTTGATCTTTCATTTGCGGTTAACAGACTCTCACAATATCTTCATGCTCCTACTGATCTCCACTTGAAAGCATTGAAACGAGTCCTTCGCTACTTAGTTGGCACCAGTTCTCACGGTCTGCTGCTTCACCGTAACTCTCCTGCATCTCTACATGCCTTCACTGACGCTGATTGGGCAAGCGACTCTGATAACTACATCTCCACCACTGGCTATGTTGTGTACCTTGGTCGCAATCCCATCTCCTGGAGTTCTCGCAAACAACGCACACTCGCTAGATCATCTACTGAGGCTGAGCATCGCGCAATGGCTGCCACTACAGCCGAAGTACTTTGGCTACAAAACTTGCTCCGTGAACTTGCTGTCAAAATTTCGAGCCCACCTGCTATCTATTGTGACAACTCGGGGGCAACATATGTAGCTGCAAATCCCAAGTTCCATTCCAAGATGAAGCACCTAGCTCTAGACTATCACTTTGTACGGGAACATGTTCAAGCTCAGTTGCTGCACGTCTCTCACATCTCTGGGTCTGATCAGTTAGTGGACGCACTGACTAAAGCCCTTCCTCGCGCACGTTTTCTTGAGTTAATATCCAAGATTGGACTTTCTACACGGTCGTCCATCTTGCGGGGGCATGATAACAATAAAGATCCACCAGATATCTCCCCCACTTAGAATTATACTCTTCCCATATTTATCTTGTACAATATTTAGATAATTATTCATTATATTCATTGTAATCTTATACCTAGAATAGGGCTCCTATACTTGTATATATACGTCTCTTTTATTATCAATAATAAACAGAATTTCTTCACAAATTCTCTCTGTCTATCAGATTTTACTTGACTGATTAACAAAAAACTTATACTGACTTGTCAATTTTTTAAGGAATACTCCCTCCGTCCCATTTAAACCTTTCACCTTTTGAACATGACACGCAAATTAAGAAAAAAGGTTAGTGGAGAAAGTGTTGTGAGTATAAAAGTAAAATAAGAGAGAGAATGAGCGGAGAAAATAGTAAAGTTGATTGGTGTTGTGAGTATAAAAGTAATGTAGGAGAGAAAATTAGTGGATGAAATAGTAAAGATTCTTTGTCATTTTAGGAAATGTGAAGCTTTTAACGAGACACCCGTTTTAACAAAAGGTGAAGCTTCAAATGGGACGAAGGGAGTATATGTTTTGCTTGATTGTATATTGTTTGTACCAGAGAAAAATTGCAGCAATCCTATTTAGAAACATGACATTATTTTATTTGACACTTTTTTTTCTTTTATGCAAGGATAGTGCGTAATTTTGAGGTAGTCTTGTAGTAAAACGATAAGTAGTGATTGTATCCAAGAGTAGTTTAGAGTGAAACTTACAAATGTTTTGAGTGTTTCAAGGCATTCAATTCCCAGTCATCAACTAGAGGTTGTCCGTCAAGAAAATCAATTGGGAGGCAGTGGGCTATTGGAGGCCGGTGGTGGTGGTGGCCATGGTCGGATTTGAGATACTTCTTCATCCTTTCCGAATGATCTTCTCTCTCTTTTTATTGTTTATATGAAAGTAATTTTGAGTAATAAATTTAAGTTAATTTAATTATTATAATAAAAATTAAAAATTTGTTATTGATTCATCATTATAAATATTATCAATAATTATTTTATGATATTCATTAAAATAATTGAACTAATTTAAAATTATTGCTCAAAATAAATTCGTAAAAAAATCATTTCGAATGAAAAAAAATGGAATTTTATCTATAAGTTTCTTTTGGGACAAATCACTTCCCCTCAATTTCTTCATTAATTTAAATATCTTAAAAGTTGTTATAAAATATTATATTATATTGCATATTCTATGTGTAGTATTTAAAAATTATTATACAGCGTCATCAATACTTTATCCTGCCACTACCACCGTCGCCCGCATCTGCCGCCCACCACCACCACCAACGTTCGCCGAAATTCGATTACCGGTCATCGAAAACCCGCCAAATTCTGGTCACCGATCACCGAAATCCAGCCACCGATCGCCATCTGTTACCATAAATGATGTATTATCCGAGTATGAAGTACTCCCTCCGTCCCACTATAGTTGACACCCAAGGGGTGGGTTCAAAAACCAAGGAAAAAGAATAAAATAAAAAAAATGTGTGGTGAAAAATGAAGAGAGAGAATGAGTGGGGTAAATAGTAGTGTTGGTTGAATAAATATGTGGTAGAAAATGAAGAGAGAGAATGAGTGGTGGGGTAGAGTGAATATAAAAATATAAAAACTTGATTATTTTTGGAAGGTGTCAAGTATAGTGGGACGGCCCAAAATGGAAAGAAGTGTCAAGTATAGTGGGACGGAGGGAGTATTATTTATTATCTTATACTCCTTCTGTCCCATGATAATATATGAAATTTTCTTTTTGAGCGTCCCACAATAATATATAACTTTCCTAAAATGGAAAGGAATTTTTAATATTCCCTCCACTCATTCTCTCTCCTACATTATTTTAATACTCACATCACCATTATAATTTACTATTCTCTCCACTCATTCTCTCTCCTATTTTATTTTCACACTCACAACACTTTCAATATAATACTTTCTCCTTAATTTTCGTGCATTGACAAAAATCTATATTTCTATGGGACGGAGGGAGCATACAGTATTATTACATAATAATATAATATAATATGAAAAGTATTATGATTTTTTTAAAAAACTTATTAGACATTCTCCCTCCAAAAAAAAATCATTAACCAGACCGAACCGATTAGGCAATACCTTACCAAATAGGAGCCTGTTTCAAAACCCAAAAATCTCTATCATCGTCCTTTCCAACAAGAGAATTGTTATATAAACCCGTAAAGTAAAATTGTTGAGTAAACCCGTAACTTGAAAATTTCAAAAATGTCATTAAGTGAAATGACAACATTATCCCTAAATTCATTAACTCAATCACTAATGTTATATAAGCCCGTAAACTTTAACCCATTTTTTTCCTCAATTGTTATTCGCACCCGTATACCCCCTCCCTCCCTCATTAATTTTCACCACCTTCCCCCTCCCCCCCTCATCAATTTTCACCTTTTTACTAAATCACTTCCTTCATTATTTTTTTACATCCAAAAAAATTACCTCCCTTTCATTCCTCTTCCTCTTACCATCATTTGTCTACCAAAAAAAAAATTCATACATATTTGTTCAAGACAAGAGATTCAGCAGACTCATCATGGATGCTTTATCATCGAATGTTAATGTAAGTTTTCTAACCATTTAAATTTGTTAAAAATGTCTTTTCTGTTTCGTTGCAAAAATTCGGCCAGTAGTGACCGAAAATCAGTGCAGGTTCGGCCACACTCAGCCGAAATTCAGTTCAGGTTCGGCCATACCCGACCGAAAATTTGAAATTGTTCGGCTCTGGTTTGCCGAATCTGGGTTGTTTTTCGGTCAGTAACGGCCGAATTTTTAAAATATTTCGGCCACCCCCAGCCGAACCTTTGAAAAAAATTCGGCCACCACTGGCCGAACCTTTGTTTTTCTTCTTACACCTCCCTTATTGTTTTATTGAATTGTTGCAGTATTCACTGGGTGACAAAAATTATGTCTCGGTTGATTTTGAAAGCGTTTTGCGAGACTACACCCTAAAATTCACAATGCCCTTGTTTTTTCGAGACCGTAAAATAATGTTTAAATGGGTGCGTAAAAAGGGGGAAGAGCATGGGTTTCTCATCGTAGTCGGTCGGTCGAATAACGGGAGCCGTAGTTCCGCTCCTCGAATGACGCTTGTTTGTGATCGATGGGGGACATACAAGGAAAAACCAATCTCTCTGTCCTCTCAAGAATCTGTCAACCTTGAAATATTGGAAAAAAAAATAAAGAGAACGGAACAAAGAAATGCTGTTGTAAGTTTCAGTTGAACGCCAAACAAGTCACGGTTGATGGTGAATGGCAATTAAAAGTGGTTTGTGGCGTTCACAATCATTCGATTTGCCAATTCATGTTGGGTCACTCTTATGCCGGTAGATTACAGAAATCAGAGGAGGAGTACGTGATAGAATTGTCACATGCAAATAGCCAGTCGAAGGATATTTTACATGGATTAAGAGAGAAATTTCCAGAAAACAAGTCCATAATACGGACTATTTATAATGCGCGAGTGAAGAGCAGGGCAACTGAGCATGCGGGTCGTTCTCAAATCCAACAGCTCATGTTTAAATTGACCGATCATGCTTATCACTTCGAATATCGGCAATGCGAGAATACAAATGTCATTAAGGAGATATTCTTTGCTCATCCGAAAAGCATTGAATTGATGAAGGCATTTCCATACGTCTTGTTCATGGATTGCACTTACAAGACTAATAGGTACAACTTACCTTTGCTTGAGATTGTGGGCGTGACTTCAACCAAAATGACCTTCTTAATTGCTGTTGTATACCTAGAGGCTGAGAAAGAAGGAAACTACACGTGGGCATGTGAAGTGCTGAATTCTTTGATGGATCAATCATGTCTTCCTAATGTTATCGTGACCGATAGGGAGCTTGCCTTGATGAATGCAATTCGTGAGACGTTCCCAACGACAACTCATTTGCTCTGTCGATGGCATATCGACAGGAATATTATAACCCGTTCGTCGAAAAAGTCAACATGCAATCCAATATCTTAATCAAATACCGGTTTTCATGCATGGTTATATTGAGAAAACAGTTGATGTGCGGGGTGATGGGAATTGTGGCTTCCGGTGTATTGCAGAGTTACTTGGCCGTGATTCAAATGAGTGGTGGTGGGTTCGGGAAGTGTTATATCAGGAGATTTTTGGAAATCAAGAGTTGTATGCTGAGTTATTCATGGCCGAGGATAGGGTGGATAAAGTCCTTTCTGCTATCCACTGGTATGATGGACCATGCGGAGAAGCAAATTTGTTTAACGCTACAGAAATGGGTTACGCTGTTGCAAATGCATTCAACGTTGCGTTGGCGACTTTGAGTAACACCTTGTCTTTGACCTTCCTTCCTCTACGAAAATCAATGCCACACAACCCAAAATTGATTTGTATATGCTATGTCAACGGCAATCATTACATTCATGCCAAGTTGAAGGAAGGATGTCTATTGGTACCAGTATCGTACAAATGGTATGAAGAACGTCATGAATGTGCAACCGGATAACTAGATTCTTATCAAGATCGATTAATACAAGTACCCGAAACATCAACTTATGTAATTGATATTATATAATTTTATTTATGTTAAATATTATGATTTGTGGTGTTACATATCTTTAAATAATTTTCATTTATTATTAAATTTCATTTAAAGTTATATTAAAAATTTTAACTAACTTTAACTAACTCATGTAATAAAGTAACCTTAAATTTATAAAATTTAACTACCTTTAAATTAAATTAACTTTTTTAATGACGGGAAACACATTGTTACATTCCGTCTTAATAAACAGAAAAAAATGGAAAAAAAAAAAAGAAATTTTTGAATGGTTCGGCCGGTAGTGACTGAATTTTATCAAATATTTCGGTCAGTACTGGCCGAAACACTTAAAAAAGTTCGATCATTACTGGCCGAACCTTAGTAACTATGGCAAAAAAAAATTAAAAATTTAAGACAATGCTGAGAATACGTAACAATGTTTTTTCGTGAACGTTTCAAAAAAAAAAAATTACACTCTTATTAGCACTCTCGGCCAGTAGTGGCCGAACAGAAATGGTGTTTTCGGTCAGTACTGGCCGAACTTCTTGAATGGTTCGGTCAGTACTGGCCGAATTTTTGTTGTCGTGCGACATACCTTGCCAACATTAGACAGCAACAAACCTGCTGTAGTCTGCACTCACCAGGGCACGTCCCCGACTCGTCTATGCTGCAACCATCACCCACCCACTTCTTAAACGCATGGGAGAGGGTTCACTTGGCCACATACACACATATACAAATCCATATACACACTCACCTCATACATACACCAACCAATTACCCCATATATATACAAACCATAAATCCATAAATCAATCATTACCCCATACAATCATTACCCCATTTTCAAACATCAAATACAAAACCAAAAATAATTGTTCATACAAAACCAAAAATACAAAATCAAAAATAATTGTTCATACAAAACCAAAAATACAAATCTATTGTCGTCTTCTAGGACCCTGAGAAGTTGATAGCCGTGCTGGGATTTGAGTTGCTGCTAGTGCTCTAAAGATGACGTCCATAGCCTCCTGTGCACTAACTGAGTGATCTCCATCTGTCCATCTCTCAGCAATAGGAATCATGACGTTCCGAACATTCATAATCATATCCCACGGATTAGGGGAAGCAACTTCAGTTGTCCTCCTGACAGCGTGAGCCCGCTCAATAATGGGGTGCACAATAGGGTGTGAATATGTAGAGTACCATTGCAGATAATCATCTACAGCCTCTTGAGGCACTCTACATTCCTGGAACTTGCGCTTATCGACACAATTCGACTTCCAGGAATAGAATGACTGGGCAAACATGATCCACCCCACTAAAGACTTCTTATCTCCTCTCGACATCCCTAGTCCAAGTGGAGGGTTTGGTATTGTTTGCATGCACCCAAACTGTCGCAAGACCCGATCAGGAAGATGTGGTTTCACAACATTACCGGCAACTATGGAACCTTGATATAGAGCGACTCTAGGAAAAGGATATTGAGCGCAGATACCTTCATACGGCATCCAAATCACCTACAATAAAAACATAAAAAATACTAATATAGTTTCATTTAAGAAAATAAAAATACATGTGAGAATTAGTACTCCAAAAATAATACTTACTTTCGTGTCATGAATAATGTCAATATGTTGCCTCTTTACTAGCACGGAGGCAACTGTCGCTGGTTGAGCCCGAGGTGGTAGCCACTTCAATGTGAGAGGCAAATTGGATAGATAGGAGTTGTTGAAACCATTCCTAAACGCAGGAAACCTCTCATAAATCCATGCCTCCAACAAGGTTAAGTGCCCGAAAATCTGATGGCAGTTAAACCTAGATCCTTTTCCTAGTTGTCGGTATAGAAAAGCTAACGCTCCGGCTCCCCAAGCATAATTCCCAATTGCCCCATCATCTCTCAAAAAATCTAGATAGCTCGAGCTGACACATGTTCCGGTCTTATCAGAGAAAATTGTGCACCCCAATAAATATAAGAGATATGCCTTAGCAGCACAGACAACTTTTCGGGGGTCTGAGGAGTACAAATGAGGGGAGAACTTCGATCTCAGCCATTCTAAATTGACCAATGCCCCTTTAGCAGGAATTCCATCTTTAGCAACTTTTTTTGTCACTCCCAAAACCTCACAGACTTTATTAAGAGGAGCTTACTAGAATAAGCGGGACTCTCAAATAAGGGTATACCTACTATCGGAAGCATCGTAAGATAAGACACATCCTCTAAAGTGATGGTCATCTTCCCAAATGGCATATGGAAACTATTAGTTTCCGGATGCCATCGCTCAACAAATGCGTTAACCAACGTTTTATCTACGTTGTCATACGCTCCATTAACTAAGAACAAGAGATCGAAATTGAGGAGAGTATTTTGAACCGGCTCAGACATTTTATTCAAATCCAATTGCCATTTTTTCAACTTTCCTAAATGATTAATACATTTTAGGGTTCTATCATCTTTACCCTCCCAAATGGATTTAGCAACATGGATTTCATAGGAAATGAGTAAAGTTTTGTACCTCGGGCCACCGGGATAAGAGGTTTCACCCCCACCTCCCTCGGAGTCATCCTCATCATCCTTAACAACATTGTCCGAAACGGTTGTAGCGACTGGCGCGTAAATCGAGACGGAACGAGGGTTTAAAGAGAGAGGGGGCTACCTATGGCTAGGGTCGACTCCTTTGGCTCGGTGGGCGTATACGGGATACGAAAATATGTTTGGAACGGTGTTTCGAGGTGGCGGGGGTTGTATTTGATCGAAATACGGAATTTTCACGCAAAACGAGGTAAAACGGGGCTCGAAAGGGGTGAGAACCAGTTTAGGTCGTGGTTTTTGGGTGAAAGGGAGTAATTTTTGTTCTTATAAATGGCTTTGACAGCCTCTGTATTTATAGGTGAAATTTCATGTTGAGTCCGGACGGATCGAGGGTGAAAACCAGGGGGTTTTGTGAAACTTTGGAAATTGGAGGGGCTTGCTGGCAATTCTGGATTGTCTGCAAATGAGTCCGGCCGGACTGAGACTGTATACCAGGGATATTTTAGTCTTTTCTCATTGATTTTTGATTGATGTTGACGAGGGAGCTGTGGCATGCACGCCACGTGTCCCTGTGACTCACCAGGTTGTGGGAGTTCGCGCCATTATCCCCGATTTTGTCCCTTTTTAAAATAACTGTCCGGAAAATGTCCGAAACGCCCCCGAAAAGTGTCGAAAAGTGCGTTTTTCAGGAAAAGCCGTACTTTTACGTGCAACGACGTGTGTTGAGTACGCTTCGACGTTGGGATGCACGGGACAGTCCCGGGACGTCTCGTTGGCTTGAGAACGGGGAGCTTAACGGGTTCCTGTTAACCTGGAACGGGACAGTTAACGAATTCCGATTAACTTCTAACGGATTTTGATGATCCGGATTTGGGTACTTACACCTAGGTAGAAGAAGAAATCAGAAAAATGGAGTTTTTCGGTCCAGCCCACGTTTTTCTGCCGCGCACGGCAGTGCAGCAGCAGCCAAAACTCCAGTCTCTGTTAGCCTATTTGCACGACCGTGCAAACTTAGGCGCCCGGTCGTGCAACCCCTTTTCAACCATTTTTCTTTCTTTTCCTCCTAGTTTTCTCGATTTATATCCTTCCCAACAAAATAAAGTACGATGACAAGAGTGTAAGATTCTATTGATACCCAAAGTTTATATTCTCATGTTCTTTCCATTTCATGAACATGAAAAGTAATAGTAATATTAAGAACTCTTTTGAGTAAATCCATTTCATGAAGCAAAACTATAGTTTTGTACAACAGTGAGTGACTGTGATTTGGACTTTGAACCACCGGTTTATTTTGGTTGCACCTGCTTTACAATGTCTCTTAATGAAGTATAAGTACCTACAACTGCAACAATAACCCCAAACACCAAAATCATCCCAATAGCTATCAACTCTAGCCCGAATCTCCGAGAAGCTTTGTTGATCTTCAAGTAACATAGGCACGGAAACAACAACGATACACTAATGCTCAAAAATGCACCAATGAATGCCATTACGTACCCGAAAAATGGAACAGTTAGTGCCACAAAAACAGTGCTGATAACCAAAACTGTTCTGATAAGGTAACTTATTGGCCTACTATTTTGAAAAGGAAAAGTGTCTTCAATAGCTGTTGAAATTGGAGCAACAACTAACGCGTACTTGGTTATAGGATTTATCAAAGTTGTGTAAATCGCTATTTTTGAACTTATGTTTCGAGTAGGAAGATTTAAAGTCACTTGAGATAGCAGATTTTCGCCATACATTGAGTACCCGAGAACTGCCATTGATCCATAGCTGATTGTGCTTAGAACAAAGCACACGAGCAAAACCTGCAATAAATCACACGGTGATAATCAAGAAAATAACCCAAGAAAAACACCCACTTTCCAGCACGTCTGTAGGCTCCATTTTCAATAATGCAATCTTTGGGGGAAGTATTCTTACCTTGGGGAATTGACTTCTATCCTTCATGGAATTGCAAAGAGTTGGGAAAACTGCATGCCCACAATAACAGAATGTATACAAGCTTATAGCCGTAGGAATTCCATTCCAATTCCAAAGTTCTCCCTTTTCGCAAAATCCAACTCCATCAAAGGCACCGGCTGAAAACACGGAGAACACCAAAACAACTGAAGCCAAAACCCCGCCTGCAGAAAGATAAGCCAACAAGCCCAAACTCTTCAGCCACGTAGTAGGCAACACGACAAGTGCAGTAAGCAGGACAAAGGCTTGTTTGCCTCCAACATCTAGTACACCAATGGTGAAACCCTCCATTGGAAACAATTTGTGCAAGTTGTCCCCTTCTAATATTAGAAACTCAACTGCCACCAAGAAGAGCTCGAGATACATGAAAGATGAGATCATTGCTCTTCCAGTCTTCCCAAAGGCGAATTCCCCTATGTCGGGGTATGTTTTGACGAGTGGATCATAATCCATACATCTACGTAGAAGTAATCCCGTGTAGAAACAGAGAATCGCTACCAAGAAAAGAATTACTAAGCTCAACCACCCTCCTTTGGAAAGTGCGTAAGGAACTGATAGTATTCCAACACCTAAAATAACATAACAAAAGTTAGTAAAATCTTGAAAAACTTTAGTAGCAACAGAAATGATCAAATTTCGAACCTGATAATGTGTTGATGCCATTGAAGCATGTTCTAAGAAAAGTGGTGCCTTTGACCACTTGTTGGCTCTGCCTCTGGCTCTCCATCTCCATTGTTTCCCCATTATGAAAATCCATTTTCTTTCTCACAATCCAATCCACTACCCAAAATTTTGATTCTTATAATAGGTGGTGGGGATGTTTCACCACCACCACCTATGCATGGTCCATAAAAGAAGATAGTGAAGGTGAGTAGACTGCCATTTCAAGTTCAATGGAGAAATAAGTCAAAAAAAAAAAAAACTTTGCAGTAGATTAGAGACGTGCATAACAAGTTCCACAAGGAAAACCACTCGACATTTACCCTATTCACTCGATCACGAGATATATTTCAATCTATATTTCTTTCTTTGATAGTAGCTAATAGCAGTGACACACTCACTATTAACCCTAATCAATACCTAAGCCTAACTGACACAGTCTAGATTCACAATATCGATTGATTCCGATTTAAGAGATTAAGATCGAGAACATATTCTAATGTTATTTCAATTAGATACTTGTCTATTTTCTTCTTCACAATTTACCATGACACATGCATAAATCATAAAGTTGCTACTTATGAAACCCTAAATTGACACAATTTTAGGGAATTCTAGCAATGAATTAATAACCAAGATTCAACAATTGGCCTAATTGAAAAACCCTAGAAATCAATTCAATCAATAAACACAGAAGAAAATATGAATAGGACAAAAGATACGAAATTAATTAACATCAATTGAATTTCAAGACGATTACAATAATTGAATCAAAAGCAAAGGTATTTAGTTCTCCATAAAAAGTATAAAAAGTGATAAACTCTCTAAGGAAAATAAAATAAAAGTCGAACCTAAAACTGATATTAAAAAAAGTGTATATACTCCTAACTCCAATAAACCTAATCTAATTAATAAAGAAAAAAGGAAAAAGAAATTAAATACAATAAAAGGCTTTTTCCACACGCCTCGCCAGTCAACCAGTCAACGTACAATGTCTCGGCTCGGTCAACACGCTCTTAGGATTTCACGCACGGCTGAATATGATTTCCTAAAATCCTCCTTCCACTTTGGTCTTCCATCTTTTCATAATTTCATTCTGATCACTGAACTCTCCTGCTCTACAACTTGATCCTTAAACCTTCAATTGACTTGTTGACTTGTTCGCTTCCTTGAAATCTCCAAAACAAGTCTACCTCATATTACAATAAAATACCAATAATACTCTCTCCTTTTACAATGTTTCTCAATATTACAAAATATAGCAATTTAATTAATATAAACACAAAATGTAACCAAATTGCTATAAAATGTCCAGAAGAACCGAGGAATTACCAAACCTAAAAACAACCTATCAAATTCCCCTACGCTTAGACCTTTACTCGTCCCTGAGTAAATTTCTAATTTCTCGCTAACCCCAGGTCTAAAACAGGCGCGCGAGGGGAAAGTGATTTTCCTATCTCCTTTACACCAACAAACTCAATCACATCAATCAATGTACTCGGAGAATGAGACTTCGCTCCGTATTACTCCACAAAAAATGGTAATAATGGTCTTAGCTTGATCCCAACTCCAAATATGTAAAGGGACATCCAAACTAAGGCCCACACACAAAAAGCTAGGGGGAACTACAAATGACCTAAGCTTCCCTCACGCTATCCTTTCACTACTACTCCCTCAAATGAAGTCAATGTCTAAGCAAAGACTTACCTCGTGAAACGTACCAACACCCCTTATAACTCCAAATATGAACGAGGGTTTTCTAACCTAACGCCTCTACCCAAACCTCCTACGCCAAAAATAAACAATCCTACCCGACTCTCCAATCCTCTCTTATGTCTCCTACTCCGGTGATGTAAAGGATGTCACAAATTTCAACTCCTCACCTTTTGCCTAAGTGCCCTTTCGGGTTTTCGCTTAGCCTCTCATTTTTTTTATCTCACTTCAATTCCTCACCTTTTGCCTAGGTGCCGTTTTCGGTTTTCACCTAGCCATTCTCATTTTTTTATTTTATTTTAATTTATTTTTTTAAAAAATAAAGAAGAAAACAACTACTTCCTCCGTCCCAGATCAAGGGTCCTCGGGGGGAATTTCACGCTTTTTAAGAAATTTTTTAAAAAATGAATAAAAGTTAAATGTGGGATAGGAAATACTCCCTCCGTCCCATACCTAGGTGCCCAGTTTGACTTTTTACGTAAATTAAGGAGAGAGTATTATATTGAAAGTGTTGTGAGTGTGAAAATAAAATAGGAGAGAGAATGAGTGGAGTGAATAGTAAATTATAATGGTGTTGTGAGTATTAAAATAATGTAAGAGAGAGAATGAGTAGAGGGAATAGTAAAGATTCCTTTCCATTTTAGGAAATATGCACGTAGGTTTGAGACGCCAAAAATGGAAAGTGTGCACGTAGGTATGGGACGGAGGGAGTAGTAGTTAATTATTGGTATTTTTGTAAATATGTTAAGTTTATAAGGGTATAATGAATGATTTTTTTGTAATATGGGATAGGGAATAGTAGTTAATGATTGGTTTTTTAATAGGAGAGAGAATGAGTGGGAGAAATAATAAGGGTATAATGAATGTAGGTTTGAGACGCCAAAAATGGAAAGTGTGCACGTAGGTATGGGACGGAGGGAGGGAGTAGTAGTTAATTATTGATTTTTTTGTAAATATGTTAACTTTATAAAGGTATAATGAATGATTTTTTTGTAAATATTTTAAATTATAAGGGTATAAATATATTCAAAAACTTGCCATTTATGGAAATAGACTCTTGATCTGGGACGAACCAAAAGGGAAAGTAGGATTCTTGGTCTGGGACGGAGGGAGTATATACAAAAAACAAGCAGGTACCCCACCCCCTCACTAAACAATGCATAGTCACATATGCATTACTACAAAACAAAACAAATAAGATAGGGGTAGGGAATACCTCAACCAACTCACTGATGGGCCGGACCAAAATGATGGTCCCATGAACCTGGTTGGCTTGAACTTTCACCCCCGTGATGCTGTTGTTGCCACTCCATCTGATTCGAGTCATGGTGGTGGGGAGAATACTGTCCATGGAGGGAGTAATGTGGTGGTGGGGGTAGTCTCTCCATCATCAAGTGCATCATCCGCCTCTGTTATTCCCTGAATGCCAGTGCATCTCCAATCTCTATGTCGAGCTTCCTTTCTATTCTCTCTCTCTCCATAAGTGGTTGGTCTCAAACTCTGACTCAACTCTGGTCTGAAACTGCCCAAACTCCGTGCTCAGACCTCTCATGTTCTCCTCAATCATCTCAACTTGCCCCGCCAGATGATACGTTGCCTCGGTAGGATCCATATTGTGCAGTTCCACCTCTTCTTCATCATTAACCCCATGCTCTATCTGTGGCCCTGCCCTAGCTCGATTGAAGCTCGTGAGAGTGAATTTGTCAATCTTCGAACCCGGCTTCAAATTTCGGATTTCCCCTTTTATATGTAGGCCTGCAATTTTCGCTAACTCTGTGATGAGAATAGGGAAGTTGTAGTTTGACCTTCCCATTTTGTTGACCAATCTAATAATCTCCTGTCTGATGATCAAGCCTGTTTTGATTTTCTTTCTCGAAATTACCACATGCATCAAGGCAGCCCTTCTCCAGCTAACATCCCCATAGTGGGATGATGGCATGATCCGCTCACATATAAACCGGTGCAGAATAGCTAACTCCTCACTCAAATACCTAGTCTTCATCATGTTTCCTTTCTTGTACCATGTAGGGTCAATATCTACCCCAAGTGTGATCGAGAGTATAGGGAGGTGGCCCAAGATATCCTCCTTTGTTTTCATCTCCCTCGCCAATGTCTGATATGCACAATCTCCTTCTGACGCATTAACGGGCATGCTATAGTATCTGTTGATCACCGTGCTAGTATATGGAATTTCCAACCCACGCACATAGGAGTTGGGTGTATCACCTCTAGCAAAAGCGTTAGCATAAAACTCCTGAACAATTCTATTCAAGCCCCAAGTGCGCGGGTCCGAGGAAATCATTTTCCATTTATAGAACGTGAAAATCTCCTTCAAATTACAGCTTTCCCAATCAAATTCCCTTTCCACATTGAATGCATTAGCATGGTGATCATTAAAAAAATTATCTGCCTTTTTCGAAACGAACCTATGTCGGTCAAATTGGGGTTCTTCCACAACCAGGGAAGGGGGAACATTTCTATCTCTACCTCTTCTAGACACGATACACCAGAAAAATAGTTCAACAACAAGATAGTGTGTTTACCAGAACAGAGTCGCCGGAATACCGTCGGAGAGTCGCCGGATTTGGGGAAGATGACTGTGAAACAAAGCCCTTGGTCGGCACTACCTTCCCCACTACTTCTTCCGTCAAACACTACCCCAAATCAAGAGTTTCACACCACAAATTCACCTCCTTGAAGAAACCAAGAATCTTCCCAACTGGCCGGATTTAATGGGAGTTTAGGCTTAGAATTGGGTTTTGGGTAAAGATTAGGGAGTGGGGAGTTTGATGTGGTGGGTATGGGGTGGGAATTTTTAGGATTTATGTTGGCTTTTTAGAGAGATGGATGAAGAGGGGCGTATTTTAGAGAGAGAAAGAGGGTGAAGGGGCTGGGTTTATGAAAGGGTTTATAAAAAATCACGTCTTTTGTTTCCAAAACCGCCCAGGAATAGTGCCTGCCAGCCTTGGGAGCGGACGCTCCCCATTTACAGAAACTCTTGTCATTTTTGAGCAGCATGGGAGCGGACGCTCCCCCACCTTGGGAGCGGACGCTCCTAAATTTCAAAAACTTTTTCTCCGTTTTTGAGCAATTGGGAGCAGACGCTCCCCCACTTTTGGAGCCGATGCTCCCAAATTCCAGTAACTTTTTTTTTTCTTCTTTTTTTTTTTTTTTTTTGAAAACTAGGCACTTTTTTTTTCGTCTCCACTGCTTTTAACTACACAACACCACAACACAAAAAACCCCAGTAGCACCAATTCAACACAGAATAATAAAAATAAAAATATAACAAAGAATTAAACAAAGAAATTCCCGGGTTGCCTCCCGGTAAGCCGCCCTTCTTTACCGTCTTTGGCTAGACCCAATGTCGGGTAAGCCCCCGGCATAGCATATGGCTCATTCATCATTCCCCCCACGCTTAAACTAGATATTGTCCTCAATGCCACAAAACAATAAAGACATGGGGAAAAGGGCACCAAGAAACTTAAGTAATGGGACGGGAGGCCCTACAAACACGAGCCTCACCAATGTAAGGGGGATGAAAGTAATCTTTTCGAGTTACCTCTAAAAGATGATTCGATTAAATGGCATGCCTCCACGTTGGAGACCATTTAAGCTTCCCCTTTTTCGAATTCACTTTCTTTTACTCCCTTGGTGGCTCTCCTTTCTTCTTCTTATTCAGCTTCACTTTTGGATACTCAACATCATCATCCTCTACATTGGCCCCATTCTTGATAATTGGCTCACTCAAAGCCATGGCACAAACCTTACGCTCGTTCTTGGGAAGAATGTTATCACCAAACACATTAAAACTCACCACTTTTCCATCAAACTCCATGGTTAAAGAGCCCTTCTTCACATCAAGCTTAGTTTCAGAAGTAGACATAAATGGCCTCCCCAACAGAATGGGGGCCTCAGAATCAGTCTCCATATCAAGAACAAAGAAATCCATCGAAAACAGTAGATCACCAACCTTCACCTCAACATCTCTAACCACCCCCTTAGGATATGCATTAGACTTATCTGCCAATTGTATAACCACCCTAGTGTCTTCCAACTTACCCAATTTAAGTTCTTCAAATAATGCATAAGGCATAACATTAATTGAAGCCCCCAAGTCAAGCATGGCTCTATGAAAATTACTTCCCTCAAACGAAATAGGAATTACAAACATACCAGGGTCACTACATTTCTTTGGCATCTTTTTCTGATAAATCGCGGACACATGCTCCAAGATCTTCACCTTTTTCTGACTTCTTTCCTTCTGATTTCTCTTCATAGTACACAATTCCTTCAGAATCTTTGCATACCTCGAAACTGTCTGAAGGAGATCTAAAAATGGAATGTTCACCTCCAATCTCTTGAAAGTAGAGTCGTCAATACGGGAATACGGGACGGGACGGAATTATGTTGTCCTACGACGGGAACGGGACGAGACGGGACGGGACTAAAAAACTCCGTCCCATCCTGTCCCATTTGCGGGACACGGGATCCCGCGGGACCCATATGGGACCCGTTGACAAGGAGGGATAAGCGTTGACTAGGCGCCAAAATCAATATCCATAAATATAATATCAACAAGAAACTACAACTCCAAACTACATATTTATAAGACATAACATAAGTTACTTTGCTATTGAAATAATTTTCACTGAAAGACGAAAACTGGAAGGATCTGAAACTCCCAGCCAGATCAAACTTGCCTGCACATGCCATTGCAAAGCTCTGAGTATCAATTGCAGAATCCCATCAAAGTGGGCATAAATTCTTGGAAGGTCTATTATATTTATTAAAAAAAAAATAGAATATAGATTCAGTAGCCTGAATGCCTTATACTGATGAATAATTAGTTAGGAAAATAAAATAAAATAAAAATTCTGAGCGTTACATTCTTGATTTTGAGCGTTACTTTGCTATTGAAATTTACCTCCAGAAGCTTTATAAAACATAGAGATCATCTAAACCTCTTAAAAGTGACAGATTGATTGTATGTGGCCCTTTTTGAAGAGTGCACAGGGACTAAAGAACGATACTCTTAACTTAGCCGAGTCTGGAATCACTTGGTATTTATCTATATAAGAAGATGCTGAATTGCGTAGGTTATGGATCTGGGTAATCCACTTCACTGCACCATGTATTATCTAAATGAAGGTACTGCACTCTCATATCATAAGTGATAAACAATTAAAACCAATTGAATAAAACAAGAATAATGAACTTCTTATGAAAACAAAACACGCACAACACACAAAAGAATATTAGTTGTAATGGAAGAATTACATCAAGACATAAACTTGGTTCTGGATACCTCCAATTAATCGAAAGAGTAGTTTAGTTAGACATTATACGAGGGGAATCAAACACCATTGTATATGTTAAACTTGAGATTAATTTAGGGTTAGGGTTGTGTAATGTAAACAATTTTGACTCCTTTTTTTTTAAAGAAACGGGACGTCCCATCCCGTCTTCGTCCTGCGTCCCAAACTGGACGTCCCGAATAGTCCCGTTTTTAAACAGGATTAAAAAATACCTTCCCATCCCGTCCCATTTGTATGTTTGGACGGGACGTCCCGACGGGACCGTCCCAACTTGACGACTCTACTTGAAAGTATCTAAAATAGCCTTGTCAGGCTCCTTTGAGGCGTCTCTCTTCAATGCTTTCGGAAAAGGTGCGACTGGCTCATCAACAGAAAATACGGGTGGAATATACTTCTCTTCAGGGATTTTCTCTTCCACCTTCTTCTCCACCTCCAATTCTGGCTCAATTCTCTTCTCAACCTTCTGTTCAGGCTCTATAGACACCATCTGTCCATCAACCTTCTTCTTTCGCCTCACATACACTGCGCTAACATTTTGCTTCGGAGGTTGCTCAGTCTTTGCTGTCTCTCTAGCCTCTATTTTCACGATTGCCTCTGCAATCTGACTCATTTGCCTCTCCAAATTACTAATGCTCGCATCGATCTTCTGCTAAAACTGTTGGAAATTCCTATTCATGGTATACATGCTCTGTGCTAATGACCGGACCATGTCCTCTGTAGACTGTCCTTGCGGCTGTTGCTGTCCAACGGGTGCTCTGTACTGATTAAACTGGTTGCCCTGATACTGCTGACCCTGCTGATACCCCTGCTGATTATTGAACGGCTGCCCGAAACCTTTTGACCTTGTGGTGGGCCGTACCTGAGGTTCGGATGAACATTATTCACAGAGTTGTAATTGAACTGCGGTGGCCTCTGACCCTGCTGATTAAACCCTATAGCATTAACATCCATCACCTCATCCGACTGAAGCGACAAGAGTCAGTCGGGTGAGTCACATCATTACATATGCCACAGTGCTGAGGTTGTCGACCCAAAACCAATGTCTTCAACAGACTTTTGACATCCTCCATCTCGGTCTCCAACTTGCTCGTGATATCACTCGATCCCGCTGCACTGACTTGTCTAATACTAGACCTCTTTCCATGAGTCCTTGTGCTCTTTGCCAATTCTTCTATCAACTGCTCTGCATCCCTGGTAGTCTTATTCAGAATACTACCTCCATAAGCAGAATCCACCCACCGTTTGTCCTGCACAGTCAATCTTCCATAGAAATATACAATAAGCTGCTCATCTTCATAGCCATGATACGGACAGCTTCTGCAAAGCTTGTAGAACCGGTTGTGATAATCATATAACGATTCGTCGGACCGCTGCTCCATGTTGCTGATATCCCGCTTCATAACATTGATCTGATCAGGAGGGAAAAACTCATCGAGAAATACCTCATTCAACTGCTGCCAAGAAGTAATGCTATTTGGTGGCAAGTGATAATACCACGCATTCGCGTTATCCTTAAGAGTAAAGGAAAACGCCCTCAACAATAGTTGCTCAAGAGGGAGTACAGCCGGCTTCATGCTCTTACATATCTGCACAAACTGTGCTATGTGCTGATTAGGATTCTCCCCCGGTATTCCATTAAAGTGGGGCAACTGGTTCAGCAACCCCGTCTTGAACTCAAAAGTGACCCCAGCAGGAAAATCAGGAAACTGTACTGCTTGTGGTTGCTCATTCCAGTTCGGAGCAATCCTCTGTCTCAACGTCCGAATTGGGGGATGTGGGTTATTGTTGCCTCTTCCATTACCCCCATTATTCACAACTTTCAAATCGTTATCACCCCTGCCGTTATTATTATTCACCTCGTCCCGCTGCAAATTTCTCCTGTACCTGAAATATCTTTCAATTTCCGGAACAAAGGGACTAGCAAGTTGATTAGCAGAACGGGTATGGACTATAAAAGGTTCCACACCACAAGACAATAATAAAGCTTAACGAAAAGGAAACAAGAAAAAAGAAAAAGAAATAGATTAAGAAAAAGAATAAGAGTGCAAACAAATAAACACCGTTCCCCGGCAACGGCGCCAAAATTTGATAGGCTAAAGTCGCACGCCTACAAATTAAATACCAAGACTCGGCTACAAAATTGCAGCTATGACAAGTCCAGGGTCGATCCATTGAAGAACGGTTATTTATTTGCACAATTGTCACTTGACAAGATTGGGGGTCTGCTTGATTGTTATTAAATTCCTAAGACGGGAATTAAAAACTAGGTTTTAAACAATTAAAGGAAAACTTTGGATCAATTATTTTTCCCGTCTATCATTCAAATATCATCAGTTAACTCTTTTTACTTTTACCCTATTCACTCGATCACGAGATATATTTCAATCTCTATCTCTTTCTTTGATAGTAGCTAATAGCAGTGACACACTCACTAATAACCCTAATCAATACCTAAACCTAACTGACACAGTCTAGATTCACAATATCAATTGATTCCGATTTAAGAGATTAATATCGAGAACACGTTCTAATGTTATTTCAATTAGATACTTGTCTATTTTCTTCTTCTTTACAATTTACCATGACACATGCATAAATCATAAAGTTGCTACTTATGAAACCCTAAATTGACACAATCTTAGGGGATTCTAGCAATGAATTAATAACCAAGATTCAACAATTGGCCTAATTGAAAAACCCTAGAAATCAATTCAATCAATAAATACAGAAGAAAATATGAATAGGACAAAAGATACGAAAAGAAATTAACTTCAATTGAATTTCAAGACGGTTTCAATAATTGAATCCAAAGCAAAGGTATTTAGTTCTCCATAAAAAGCGATAAACTCTCTAGAAAAAATAAAATAAAAGTCAAACCCTAAAACTGATGTTAAAAGAAGTATACTCTATATACTTCTCCATTCAATAAACCTAATCTAATTAATATGCCAAAAACTTATAAAAAACGCGTTTTTTGTTAACTTAACAAAAAACGTGTTTTACCGTTAACCCAATCTCTCTCTTTCTCTCTATACGCTCTCTCTCTCTATACGCAAAGTCCATTGCTGTCGCCAACGACCATCTCAATCCAAGCTCTCCCCACCGGCGACTACACCTCCCTCAATCGCCAACAAATCAATCGCCTCATCCCGAATCCTCCTTCTCAAATCAACCATCACCGTTACCCCTCTCTGTACCAAATCCGGCGACAACCTCGCTCCCCCACAATCGCCCATCACCGTCCTCTCCCAGGCTCTAAATCAACCGGCGACCTCAACCCACCTTCGAGCCTCCTCCGGTTCTTCTCCATACCCAAAATCATCCCCAACCGATCTAACCTTCATCCCAATCAAACGGCGACTTGACCCCTTACTCACTCCGAACCTAAGCTTTGTTGATTGCTACCGATTCGCCAACAATCGTCAATCAACCTTGCTCTTTGTTCTAATTCTAAACCGACGACGAAGTCCAGTTGGTAATTTTTGATGTGCCCGTTCCAGTTCAAACTAATGCCAGTTTTTGTTTTTTTGAGTGCCAGTTCATGTATAATCAAGTGCCCGTTGGTGTAAAATTGAGTGTCCGTTAGTGTATAATCAAGTGCCCGTTAGTGTATAATCAAGTGCCAGTCCATGTATTTTGGAGTGCCAGTTAGTGTATAATAGAGTGTCAGTAAGTGTGTAACTGAGTGTCAATGTATTTTTTGAATGCCAGTTCTTGTAATTTTGAATGCCAGTCCATGTTTTTTTGAATGCCAGTTCATGTTTTTTTGAATATCAGCAAAAATAATTATTAGTGTTTTTGAGTGCCAGTATATGCATTTTTGAGTGCCAGTAAATGTGTTTTCAAATGCCAGTCCATATATTTTTTAATGCCAGTACTTATATTTTTGAAGAGATGCCAGTTTATGTATTTAAAAGTGCCCGTGTAAAAAGTGTCAGTTTCATGTTTATAAAATGCCAGTATGAAATCACTGGTCATTTGTAATATTAACACTGGCATTTATCATGGTTGCCAGTAATTACAAAAATGCCACCGTTTATTTTGAACATGGTTGCCAGTAATTACAAAATTGTCACCGTTCATTTTGAAAACACGTTTTTCCTTATCTTAAGAAAAAACTAATTTTTTATAAGACCAACTCAATTAATATAATTAATAAAGGAAAAAGAAAAAAAAATTAAATACATTAAAAGGCTTTTTCCACACGCCAGTCAACCAGTCAACGCACAATGTCTCGGCTCGGTCAACAAGCTCCTGGGATTTCACGCACGGCTGAACATGATTTCCTAAAATCCTCCTTCCTGTTTGGTCATCCATCTTTTCATAACTCCATTCTGGTCACTCACTGAACTCTCCTGCTGCTCTGCAACTTAGTCCTTGAATCTTCAGTTGGCTTTCTTGGCATCACCAAAACAGGTCTACCTCATATTACAATAAAATATCAATAATATTCTCTTCTATTACAATGTTTCTCAATATTATAAAATATAGCAATTTAACTAATATAAACACAAAATGTAACCAAATTGCTATAAAAAATTCAGAAGAATTGAGGAATTACCAAAGCTAAAAACAACATATCAGGTATCATTGGTTGTAGTTGAAGAAAGTTCTTTTTTTTTCATTTATACGTTTACAAACCAGTTTATGTATATTTCTATGTACCTCTCTCCTCATTGCTACTTACTAACTTCACTTGATTCAAGTCATTAATCAATTGTATAAAATAAAACTGAAAATGAAAATCATAAAAAATAATGAGTTATCATTAATTTTATTTTTTATTTTTGCAAAGATAATAGAAATTGTTAGGCTCTTACTATTTTATCATATCCACTTTAGAATCGTTAGATGATGTTGTCATTTTAGTAAGAAAGTGGCAAAAGTTGATGGGATCTTCAATTCCCTACTTGATTGATCCAAAATACTGTTGTTACTTGATGCTTACACATATAAAAGTGCCCTTGTTCGCTACCTACCCAAGATAATAAGTAAATATTTCGTTCCCAATCTATAGTCACTTTTTTGCTTTTGTCTCAAATGTATTTTTTTTTTCGTTTTCCCCTCTACCTCGTTTTTTGTTGTTGATGTCGTCATTCCGTTAGTTGACCATTCATTTGACCGTTATAAATTTCTATGTGGCATGCCAAGTCATTAAATGCTGACTTGGTTTTAAAATTTTATAAAATGGGCTGAGATAAAAATATTAAGGGGTTAACGTGTACAAAATATAACTTTATAGCCAAAAATATAAATAATACCCTTATACATTTTAAAATTCCATCCTTCCCTAACCCTAGATCCGAAGAAAATAAAATCCTCCTTTTTCTCCACACATCAACAGCCCTTTCTCTTCTCTACCCTCTGATGTTGGCTCCCCTCTCTCAAGCCACCTCCGCCGCCGCTACTACTGCTCTCCCCCCCACTCTCCAACCACGCGGCCCCTAACATGTCTTCACCCCTCTCAATGCCTTTCCACATTCACGTCTTATTTTACTCTGATCTCCCATGCCTCCTTCTTAGCCGTCTCCTTCTCCTGCATCTTCCCCGACCGTCACCCTTCTCCGTATCTTCCTTTGTTAGTCGCTCCCTCGCCCCTGTCTCCTTTTCTCTTCCGATCAACCCCTAACCCCCTTTCTTCCCACTGCCCTCTTCATCTCTGCGCTTCCTCCATCTATGACGTATGTCCCTACCTCTATTGTCAAACCCAGATCCGCAAAGAAAGAGAAATAGAAAATAAGGAAATGTAAAACTTGTTTGTTTTGATTTTTGGTTTTTAATTTTGGTTGCTCTTTTTATCATGGTTGTGCGAATCTGGTGAAATTTTGAAGGAGTGGTGGCAATGGTGTGGAGCATTGATGAAGGTGTGGTGTAAAAATAAGCTAATATTTTTGGATTTTCATTTTTTAAAGTGGCTAATGATAATGATGAATGTAGAAATTTTAAATAAACTATATTACAAAAATTTATAGAGAAAAAATTAATGGAAGAATTTTTAATCATTTTAATAATTATTGAGAAAATATAAAAAAATAAAAATCAGAAGCAATATTATATTTTGATAACACAGAAAAAACAGCAAAACAAACTTTTTTTTTTTTCTTAAAAAAACATATTTTTTATTCAAAAAAGAAACATTAATGGTTATTCAAAAGGGATTAATATTTTCATATTGTACAATTTAACCCATATATTTCCATGTCAGCTTCAATTATAGTATACACTAAGCAACAATTGTTCCACATAAGCGATTTGATGATGTAAGCATGCCACATATGCATCATTTGACAGAGAAATGGACGGATGATTGACGGAAGGACGACAAAAAAAAAGGTAAAGGGAAAAAACGAAAAAAAAATACATTCCCTACTAAAACGAAAAAGTGACAATAGGTTAGATACGAAATAGGTACTTATGGCATATTATATAAACTCACGCTTCTACTAGTTCGCTGCTATAGACTATACCTAATGTATAAGACTATAATTACTACTACTTTAGGTATAAAAGTAATTTTTTTCTTGAAAAATAATAATAAAATCTTATATTTTAATAACCAGAATGCTCATTTACATAAGGTATAAGACTAAAAAAAGTCATATAAAACAAAATTAATTTTTTTTAAAAAAAAATTATTAACCAGTATGCTCCTATACCTAAGGTATATGGGCGAGTCAAAGGGGTGTTGTGTTTACAAGGAATTTTGATTCGAGTATTATTGGGCGTACGTGTGTTTTAATAAATTATGTAAATTTTTATAGATTTTGGTTTGGGCGGGAGGCTTAAAGGAATTAAACCTAATACATAATAATAACGAGTATCGTATTATACTGCCCTACGGGCATGATACAGTGGTAAAACAGAAGGATAATAATAGTATTGTTTATTGGGTTACACCTATCCTACATATGCACCCCCTCCGTCCCAATTTTTTTTTCATTTTTTTTATTGTTAATATGAAAGTATTTTGAGCAATAATTTAAAGAAAATTTAATTATCTCAATGAAAGTTTAAAATTTATTATTGATACACCATTATAAATAATATCAATAAAAAGTTTAGATTTTTATTAGGGTAATTAAATTGACGTAAATTTAGTGCTCAAAATACCTACGTATTAACGACAAAAAAAAAAAATAGAAAGATCATTTTTCGGAAGGGAGTATGTGTGAACGAGAGAAATCCAGATTTAAGATTCTCTAAAACCCAATGTTTAGGTTTACAAATGTGTCTTTTTTTTTTATTTTTTGTGCAAGCAATTGAAGCAAATTAATGTGTCATATTTAATCTTGAGCCATCTTCAACTCATCATACAAAAAAGTCTAACCCAATGCTTCCCAGTTTACAGATAGTAGACTGGTTGTAGTGGAGATGTCCACTAAAGCGGCCCGAGGCCTGCAAGCCTGCCTAGCCCGTCAAAACTTGACCTGTTGACCAAAACGTTGCATTCTACTCGTAAGGCATGAGATGTGCACAACTTCATCGCTATATAAGGATTTTTTTTTTAAAATATTCCATTTTAAATCCATATTTACCTAAATGACTCAAGGGAAAATTTATGTACCAAAATGACCACTTTTTGAGAAATCGGCATTGGTAGTACCGTTTTTGGCTTAAAGTCGGCACTACCAATGCCGATTTTGGTCAGTCAAAAGTCAGCCATTGGAGGAGGATTAATTGGGAGGATTAAAAGGGAGGTTAAATTGCCTTAATTACGAAGGTTTGAATTTTAAGTAAAGTCGGCATTGATAATACCGACTTCATTTAGGGCTACAAAGAAGTCGGCATTACCAATGCCGTTTTCTGGAAAAGTGGGGTGAAGTCGGTATTGGTAGTGCCGACTTGACTTTAAGAATCCCGTGCATCGAGATCCCCTTCCCTTCATCCCTTCATTCCCACCTTCTCTTCTCTTCTCTCATCTTCTCTCTATCTCTCAATATCCATAGCCATTGACACCAACCAAGATCTCATCAAGCCAACGAAGAATAACATTCAAAATCCTAAAACGTTATTCATACTCACGTTTTTAAAATATAAGGTTAGTATTTTGTTGATTTTTATTTCTATAATTTGCGTTTTAATTATATTTATTTATATAATTTGTGTTAATTTTTGTTGAGTTTCCTACATACATGTTATTTATTAAGATTTAATTAAACTTGATTTTTAATTTATTCGAATTTTGTTAGAAATTTAACGAAAATGTTAAGTTTATGTCGAAACTTAAGCTGTATTGTCAAAAATTTAACGAGTTTTCGTTATTCAGTTAAATATTTAACGAGAATGGGCTTTTTACTGAATTATAGTTTAATAATTAACGGTTGTGTCTTTTTGTCAAAAAAATGCCATCTTCTGTTAAAAACTTAACTAAACCGTCAGAAAATTGTCCTTTTCGATTAAATATTTAACGGGCGGCCTTTTTCACTTGAATTTTAGTTTAATAGTTTTGTTGTTTGTTTCGGATGGACCAAACCCAAGCATTTGTTGATCCGGGGCCGCTAGACCCCTCCGTATTAAGATTACAAGATAAACACCGTTCAAATTTTATTTGGGCTAGACGGGAAGTTGAGACTATTAGATTTAGGCGCGGTCAGGAACTTCCTACAAACTTGGATGTTAGGATACAGAGCAAACTTTTAGAAGTAGGATTCTACGGTGTTTATAAGTTAGGTCATTTCAAATATAGTGGCATTTGATAGCGGCTTTAGTTGAGAGATGGCGTCCAGAGACGCACACATTCCATTTGCCGAGTTGGGAGATGACCATCACCCTTCAGGATGTTGGCTTTTTATGTGGCCTTCCTATAGACGGGGAGCACGTGATTCATGGCCGAACCAATATGCATAGGTTGGAATGGTGCCAATTATGTGAGGAGTTACTTGGGATTCGACCACTTGAATCGGACTTGAAGGGTGGTAGATTGTCTATTAAGTGGATTATAGACCAGCGGACTCGGTGGGAGGATCTTCTGCAAATGCGCATGCGAATTGATTAATCGGTATACTCGGGCCTATATTTTGATATCCATAGGGTCATTATTGATGCGGGACACGAGTAATATCTTGGTGAAACCGATGTACCTCCCTGCTTAGGAACGTTGACGCGATTGGGAACTACGGTTGGGGTAGTGCTACGTTAGCGTTTTTATATCGGGAGTTGTGTGTGGCGACAAAGCCCGATGCGAAATGTTGTGGTGGATTCTTAACAATTGTGCAGGTATGTCAATTATATTTGCTTATATTATTCTATTGAATGAAATATGTTTTGTACGTGACACTAAATATTTTTCTTTATGTTTTTTTTAGCTTTGGGCTTGGGAACGGTTGTTGTGTCTACGACCGTAAGGACACGTGGAGATGTCATTCTTCGGGATGCATTCTTGCCCGTATGGTTGCGGGTATTTTAAAATAAATTCATTTTAAAATCTCATAATATTTTATGTTCTTGATTTTGATTATTACACATTAATTTGTATGTGAAATTGCTCCATATGTAGGTGGCAAGGTCCCTTATCACATACCCATCTTACCGGCCACAACTTGCGTGGATATCGAGATCAGCTAGCGTATTTGGCGAGGATCGGAGTTGAGTGGCGGCCGTACTTTAGTGTCCGGGGTCCAGCATATTGCTTCCGGGGACGGCATATATGGAGAGCGAAGGTGCCCTCATTTGCTTTGATAGGGTTGAGTGGCACCTTCTGATCGAGTAATGAGGCGGTTCGGGATGATACGGGGTATCACGACCCACATGACACGAGTGATTACTGCGTGGACTTGACCGACGAGGTCGAACGGAAGTTAATTGGCTCAATTTCCACATATCTTACATAGGAATGTGGAATCAACGGGCTAATTTGGTGGTGGATGGGCAATACGGTATCGAGGATGTAGATTTAGCACATCCCTATATGTTATGGTACTCTCGAATCACACGGTTATTGATCCGAGAATCCAAATGATGTGGAGGCCGAGGGGTACGGGCGCATCTAGTCGTTATGAGGGTTTGGTAAGTTAAATAGTACATATTTACTGTAGTTCATTTTTTTTTACCATTTTATCTTATCGTTATTATTTATTCCTTCTTTATTATTTTCATGATTCAAAACCTTGGCGCGCGTACATATCCAACGAGAATGCCATACCTGAGGTTGAGGGATACGCCTTACGCTCACAACACCTATATGTTACCCGTGATGCATGGCAATCGCACCTGCCCTGACATTCGTGGCGACCATTTTCTCCAATAGTGGCAAGGATCCCATTGTGGCGATCGGATATCAAACAAACTTCACGAGCCCGAATAACATGTCTGCAAAGAAGATGTAAGAACCAAGACCAGTTTTCATGGTCTTCTTTTTCAACAAGAGCAAAAGCAAGTGGAAGTAAACTATCATTCGCATCGACACCCATAGCAATAAGTATTACCCCTTTATATCTTCCATGCAAGAATGTGCCATCAACGAAATGACGGGACGGCAATGAGAGAATGCTTCCAAACAAGGGCCAAATGCCCGAGAACACACGGTCAAAGCGAACCTGGAGGACCGGGCCGGACGATTAGAAAACTCCACAATGGTTGAAGGGTTCCACTTTTGAATAGTTGCTAACAAACGTGGCAACTTTCTATAAGATTCTTCCGAGTCCCGTATGCTTGGCGATGGCTTTTTGTTTACCACACCATGCCTTAGATATGAAACATCCTTACCGTGAGCTGATTTTATATTTATCATGATAAGCTTAATCTTGTACTCTGGATCAGCCTTGACAAGATCAAAAACTTCTCGTCCTATAAACTTAGCATCTAAATTAGGATGATTGCCGCTAACATCTGAAGCCAAGCAAGAATGTGGACCCTTGTACTTAGTTACTTCCCAGTACCCACCCTTCTTAGGACTCACATTGACATAGAAATTGCGGGAAGCTGTTTCACCAAACACTCAATAGTCCACTTTTGCGGTGTGCTCTTTCTCACCTTGAACCTCAGGATTCTTCTTAATATGGTACTTCTTTATACAGTGCGCACATCAATCTTGTCTGAGAAGCGAATACCTTTAGCGATTGCATCCTTCTCCGCATTCCATTCGGCAAACTTGTATTCAGTATTATCATAATTCTCTGACCCTTCACCAATATCACGGTAAAATTGATAGTCTCCTCTCCCATACATTTGATTTTGCGGTTCACCTTGAAAAGTAATCATCTGTGCTCCTACATCACCACCTTCCCCATCATCACCCTCATTCTCGTTATCAGTTGCACTCGAACAATCTTCATATCCAGAATCAGCATCAGAACTTACTGCAAGCATATGACTTTCATAATCTGAATCATCATCGTTTTCACGTTCCTCTACCTCTTCCGCTTCCCCTTCCACTTCCACTTCTGCTTCCACTTCCGGTTCCACTTCCCTTACCTCTTCCCAATGTGTTTCAAAACCAAAAGCATCTCTCTCAAGGTAGTTATCATTTTGTATCGGCTCCTCACGTGTTTCAACCTCATCAGAACGCACAGTATTATCAAGTCTAAAATCCATGATAATATACACGCAAGCTACCAATCCCACCTAATTGAGCGAAACATCAAACATGACTTTCACACACATATCATTTTCGACTTCAAGCGGAATGTAATTTGCAAACCCATTGCCCATAATATGAGGATATCTACAAATAACTTTCAATTTAATATCCCTTGGATCTATATCAATTTTCTTATATAACTTCCTAATCAATTTTTTGTAACTCCAACGAGTTTTTGCCACTAAGGGAAATTTATTTTGTTCAAGATTACTATCTCCAAACGGGTTTTCATCATCTCCTCCCCAGTAGCACATGAAAATAAGTGGAAGTCCACTCATATTTTTCCCTAAACAAATTAATTCAACAATCAAAATATATAAAAAAGCAACAAATCACATTATACAAATCAAAATATATCAATTCATTCGACAGTCAAAATATATAAAAAAGAATAAAATGTACCTTGAATAATGCTTAATTCACAAAATATTGAAGAATGTTGAGCTCTGAAATTGAAATGGACGGAGAAATGGTTAGGAAAGAATGAGAAAGAAGAGGCTGTGAGGGGATTTATGTTGGGTAGAAATCGGCATTGCCAATGCCGACTTCACTATAACCCTAGTTGAAGTCGGTATTGGCAGTACCGACTTCTCTTAATCCAAAACAGCATTAATTAATCTAAGCCTAAGCCTTCCTCGCTGACTTTTGACTGACCAAAATCGGCATTGGTAGTGCCGACTTTAAGCTAAAAACGGTACTACCAATGCCGATTTCTCAAAAAGTGGTCATTTTGGTACATAAATTTTCCCTTGAGTCATTTAGGTAAATATGGATTTAAAATGGAATATTTTAAAAAAAAAATCCTATATAAGTGTTGTGTTTGTTTGTGGGTGCATGTTTGAACAACCCTCTTTTGTTAGAATTTTAGTGTCCGTTAGGTACATTTTTCTTAAAATGGTAGTAAGTGAGCTACTACTCCAAGCAGGGGCGGACACACCCTTTGCAAAGGGGGTGAAGGGAAACCCCCAAAGTCAAGGTTGACCTGCAAAAAAAATAAAAAAATAAAAAAATAGTACTAAGTGCACCTCCCACACTTGAAGTTTTTTGTTAATGTAATTTGTGAACCCCCTCCATTTTGGTCCTGGGTCCGCCCCTGACTCCAAGCCGAGTAGAAACATAAGGGCGACAAAGCTCTCCCAACAAAGTTTCAACACTGCTGCATTCTCAGGGCTCGAACTCGAGACCTCTGATTAAGCTATTAAGCTAGGAAACCCCCTTACCAGGTGATCTAGGTGTTTGTTAGTCTTAGCGTCGGGGAAATGAAGCCGAGAATCTTAATGCAATGGCAAATTTGTCGGAAATAAAGTACAATTACCTAGAGTGAGTGTAAATAGCAGTTTGTCGAAACATTTAGCAATTTTTTGATGATATTTATTGACGCTTTGATGATATTTATTGCAATATTTTTTTTTATAATAACTCGGTTGATATTGATAAAATGGAGCATTAATTCTTTTCAATATAGTCACATTAACCAATTATTGAGTGGAAAATTTAAATCTGTAGATATTGCCAAAATTGATTTTAATTTTTACAACATAACCTTTCAGATATTGTCAAATTTGATTTTAAATTTTATAATATAACCTTTCACTCTTAACTCTTTAAATTTTTCATTTCGCAGTCCTTCCCCTTATCAAAGTTTTAGATATAATATGGAATTTTACCCAAGTTTAGGGGGTCAAAATTGCATACATATATATAGTATGCCAAGGCTCCTGAAGGCTCTACCAGGAAATCTGAAGCTCGGAAACAGTTTACTTTACTGAAGCCATGTCACATAGGTAAGTTTCATTCTCAAACTCCTCTTGGATACATCAAGGTTATACAAAGGATGGAACTTGTCTCTCAAGTATCCTGAAATGAGCCCGTTAATCGGGTCCTAAACCATAAACGGGGAATGTCATCAGCCCATTCTCGCAGCTTGGACTATTGTTCTTAAGCCGTTGTTACTACTCTGGCCCCGAAGGGGAGGGGGGTTTCTTTGGGGCTCGAGAATGCGCCTCACGACCTTCATGACTACCTTACCCCGGGGTATGCGCTAGCGCCCTTGACAGGCACTCCAGAACCCGCCAACGCTCGTGAAAACCCGGGAGGGGGGTTTCTTTGGGGCTCGAGAATGCGCCTCACAACCATCCCAAAATATTCAACCGCATAGTAGGCAACACGACAAGTGCAGTAATTAAGCAGAAAAAAAGCTCGTTTGACTCTAATATAAGGGACACT
The DNA here is from genome assembly GCA_022495995.1 of Adenophora triphylla var. japonica. Classification (NCBI taxonomy): domain Eukaryota; kingdom Viridiplantae; phylum Streptophyta; class Magnoliopsida; order Asterales; family Campanulaceae; genus Adenophora; species Adenophora triphylla. Next base: position 132,241 of record JAFEMH010002128.1, on the reverse strand, counting down.
AATGGTAAAACCCTCTTTTGGGAATAAATGTGCAAGTTGTTGCCTTCCAATATTAGAAACTCGACTGCCACCAAGAAGAGCTCGAGATACACGAAAGATGAGATCATTGCTCTGCTAGTCCTCCCAAAGGCCGACTCCCCTATGTCATAGTATCTTTTGATGAGTGGATCAGAATCCATACATCTGCGTACAAGTATATAAGCCCGTGTTGAAACAATGAAATGCTACCTATAAAAAACATTATTAAGCTCCACTGCCCTCCTTTAGAAAGGGTGTAAGAGACTAATAAGTATTCCAACTCTTAAAATCACATAACAAAATTAGTAAAAATCATTATAAGCTTGAAAAATTATTCTTGGTAGCATCAGAAAGGATCAAATTTGAACCTGACAACGTGTTGATGCCGTTGAAGCAAGTTCTAAGGAAAGTGGTGCCTTTGATCGCTTGCTGGCTCTGGCTTTGGCTTTCCATCTCCATTGTTTCCTTAGAACTTGATTCAATGGCGATGGAAACCCAAAACCAAACCCAGCAAGCAATCAAAGGCACCATTTTCCTTAAAACTTGTTTCAATGGCATCAACACGTTATCAGGTTCAAAATTGACGTTTTCCAATGCAACTAAATATAAATTTTCTGATCCACTCATCAAAAGATACCTCAACACAGGGCAGTGCGCATTTGGTAGGACTGGCACATCAATGATCTTGTTAGGATCAGAAGGTAGTTAAGAATGTATTATAAGGGCTGAAATTATATGGAGTAGGAGATGTAGAAGAGAAAATATATTTTGTATTTCTCAACTCATACTTTGCATCAACAATTACATGACTATTTATACTAGACATAAGATAATTCTAGAATGACTTTTCATGATCTCTAACTTATATGACTTTCCATGATCTCTAACTTATATGACTTTCCATGATCTCTAACTCATCCTTTAAGAGATACATGTACTACTTTATTAGACTTTATTCATTAACCTTTGATGTTCCATCTTCCATGTACGCACATTAGACAACATACTCCCCCTTAATGTGCTGCCACAACTCCAAGAAGCTCCCTTAATTGTTGAAACTTTTCTCTAGAAAGTGCCTTTGTAAAAATATCCGCCACTTGCTCCTCACTCTTGCAATAGTTGAGCTCGATCTCACCTTCTTCAATGGCTTCTCGAATGAAATGATGTTTGATCGCAATATGACGGGTCCGACTGTGATAAACCGGATTCTTCGCCATAGCAATTGCAGATTTATTGTCACAAAAAACTGTAGTAGCATCCTTTTGACACTCACCAACATCCTCCAAAATTCTTCTCAACCATATAGCTTGAGAAGTAGCTATAGCAGCTGAAACATACTCAGCTTCGGCCGATGATTGAGCCACTGATTTTTGTTTCTTTGAAGACCAAGAAACCATACCCGAACCAAGTGAAAATGCATAACCAGAGGTGCTCTTCATATCATCAACACAACCTCCCCAATCACTATCACAATAACCAAACAACTTCACTCTTGGTTTCTTCTCATACTTGATGCCAAAATTTGTAGTTCCCCTAATATATCTCAACAATCTCTTTGCCGCTCCAAAACGGTTTTGACTTGGATCTTGCATAAATCTTGACAACAAACTTGCACCAAACATTATATTCGGCCTTGTAGCCGTGAGGTACAATAAGTTTCCAACCAAACTCCTATAGAGAGAGGCATCAACCTTTTTCGCACCATCATCTTTCAACAACTTCTCACTCACAATGAGAGGTGTTGCCGTAGGATTGCAATCATCCATCCCAAACTTTGTCAAAATATTTTCAGCATACTTCTTTTGGCAAATAAATACACCATCTTTATTTTGATAAATTTCCATACCAAGAAAATGATTTAGCAAACCCATATCATTCATCTCATATTTTTTCATCATATCCTTCTTGAAATCAAGAATCATCTTCTCATTGTTACCGGTATAAAGCAAATCATCAACATAAAGAGCAACAATGAGAATAGATGTACCTTCTGTTTTCACGAACAAAGTTGGCTCACTTTTGCTCTTCTCGAACCCCTTTTGAGCAAAATAAGAGTCAATATTGCTATACCAAGCACGAGGTGCTTGCTTCAACCCGTACAACGCCTTCTTCAACTTGTACACTTTGTTCTCTTCACCTTTGTGCATGAAACCTTGTGGCTGCTCCACATAGATTTCTTCCTCCAATTCCCCATTCAAAAAGGCTGATTTAATATCCAATTGATAGAGCTTCCATGATTTTTGGGCTGCTATTGAAATAAGAATTCGAATGGTATCAAGCCTAGCCACCGGAGCAAAAGTTTCATTAAAATTAACTCCGGGCTGTTGTGTATAGCCTTTAGCCACCAACCTTGCCTTCTTTCTCTTGACCGAACCATCCGGATTCAACTTCACTTTGTAGACCCATTTCACTCCAATGATCTCCTTTTCTTTCGGCTTCTCAACTAGCTCCCAAGTCTTGTTCTTCTCGATGGCTTGAATCTCTTCTTCCATGGCTTTTCTCCAATCATTCTCCTTGAAAGCTTCTTCAAAATTTTCTGGTTCCAAGACACAAAAGTTGCATCTTGCCATTATTTCTTGCAAACTCCCCTTCTTCCCCGTTAATCGGGAAAAGATGAACTTGAACTTGGACTTGAATTATTTGGTGAATCTGGTGGACTTTCATTTGGAACGGAATGAACTTCATCTTCAACATTTTCATCTTCATTTTCAACATCACTTTCACTATTATCTTGAAAAACTCCACCATTTCTAGTTCCCTTTTTCTTCCAGTCCCAAGAAGCATTTTCATCGAACAACACATCTCGACTGATCAACACTTTGTTATCTTTCAAGCTCCAAACTCGATAGCCTTTAGACATGGAACTATACCCAATAAAGATACACTTTTCACTTGCTTCATCCAACTTTCTCCTTTTTTCTTTCGGAACCTGCGAATAGCAAATACACCCGAACACCTTCAAGTGCCTCAATGATGGCTTTCTTCCACTCCAAGCTTCAAATGGTGTTTTGTTGTACAAGGCCTTTGTGAGACTTCTATTAATCAAGTACACAGCCGTATTCACAGCTTCACCCCAAAAACACTTTGGCAATCCTTTTGCATGAAGCATAGACTTGCTCATTTCTTTAATTGTTTGATTCTTCCGTTCACTTACTCCATTTTGTTGCGGAGTATAACGAACTGTGAGTTGCCTATCAATCCCTTCATCCTCACAAAACTTGTCAAACTCATTATTATTATTATATTCTTTGCCTCTATCACTTCTAAGAAATTTAATGAAATGTCCGCTTTGTTTTTCAACAAGAGCCTTAAATTTCTTAAAAATGTAGAACACCTCAGATTTTTGCTTCATGAAGTAAACCCAAGTCATGCGAGTAAAATCATCAATAAAGAGAATAAAGTACCTATTATTGGCATGAGTTGGATTATCCATTGGACCACACACATCCGTATGAACAAGCTCCAATTTTTCCTTTGCACGCCATGCTCCACCTTTCGGAAAAGATTCACGATGATGTTTCCCAAGAGCACATCCTTCACATACTCCATGAACCTCCTCAATCTTCGGAAGACCTTGAGCCATGTTCTTTTGTTGAAGCATCTTGAGACTATGAAAATTCAAATGCCCGAGCCTTTTATGCCACAACCACGAATCTTCAAGAATGTGAGCTTTTAAAGCCATATTTTCACCGTACTTGAAAATAAGCGGAAAACTTCGATTTCTCTCCATCTTGATACAAGCAATCAACTGTTGTACATCATTTTTATCAAAAATCTTGCAACAATTATCTTTGAAATTCACCATGTAACCATGCTCCACAAGCTGCCCCACACTCAACAAATTTTGATCCAACTCCGGAACAAGCAAAACATCATGAATATACTTGGACCCCTTCTTTGTTTGCACACAAATTGTACCCTTTCCTTGCGCCTTTGCCATAGCTCCATTTCCCATCTTCACTTGTGAATTTATGGAAGTATACATAGCCACAAAAATTGATTTATCTCCGGTCATATGATTGCTACAACCGCTATCCATGTACCACACATCATTCTTGTACTTCGATGCACTTTGACAAGCATAAAACATATTACCTTCACTTTCTTTTTTTTCCAAAAAAATTGCCGTTTTTTGTGGATTTTTCACCCTACACTCCTTCTCCTTATGCCCAAATTTTTGACAACGATAACACTTTGGCTTGCCTTTGAACCAACAATCATCAATACTATGACCATTTTTTCCACAAATTTTACAACCTTGAGAATTTTGTGAATTTCCACCACGCTCGAAATTTTGTCTACCCCCATCAAAATTATGTCTTCCACCTCCTCTAAGGCCTCTACCACGACCTCTACCTTGGCCGCCACCATTTCTATTGCCTCTAAATGACTCTCCTTTTTTATCACTACTTTCACCATTTTTTTCAATACCTTTCTCGCCCAAATTGAGCTTAGATTGGAAAGCACTCTCGATTGACTTTTCGGAGTGTCTTTCTAACCTCTTCTCATGAGCCTTTAAAGAGCTCATCAACTCTTGAACGGTCAAGGAAGCAATATCCTTAGTTTCCTCAATAATAGACACCATAGCATCAAATTTAGGAGGCAAACTAACAAGAATTTTTTCAACAACTCTACTATCTTCAACCACTTCACCAAGCCCTCGCATTTGATTAATGATATCCGTCACTCTAGTATAGTAATCCTTAATACTTTCATTCTCTTTCATTTTCAAATTCTCCAACTCTCTCCTAAAAGTTTGAAGATTAACATTTTTTACCTTCAAATCGCCTTGGAACTCCCTTTCAAGAATCTCCCATGCTTCTTTAGAAGTGGTTGCTCCCATAATTCTTGGAAACAACTCCGTTGAGACACCTTGTTGGAGAAATGAGAGAGCCTTTGCATCCTTCTTTCGATCCTCCTTCAATTTCTTCTTTCCTGCATCATCCAATGCCCTCGGATTTTCGGGTTCTTCAAAACCATCTTCAATGTATTCCCACAAATCTTTGGAAATAAAGATTGTTCTCATCTTCACGACCCAATGATCGTAATTCTCACCGGCAAATATTGGAATAGGAAGTGAATCACTCGAGTTCGCCATATTGACAAACTGAATTTTTTTTAACTACCTTCAACAGAACCGAAGCTCTGATACCACTTGTTAGGATCGGAAGGTAGTTAAGAATGTATTATAAGGGCTGAAATTATATGGAGTAGGAGATGTAGAAGAAAAACTATATTTTGTATTTCTCAACTCATACTTTGCATCAACAATTACATGACTATTTATACTAGACATAAGATAATTCTAGAATGACTTTTCATGATCTCTAACTTATATGACTTTCCATGATCTCTAACTTATATGACTTTCCATGATCTCTAACTCATCCTTTAAGAGATACATGTACTACTTTATTAGACTTTATTCATTAACCTTTGATGTTCCATCTTCCATGTACGCACATTAGACAATAGATCTCATATATCATTTATCTCGAGCTCTTTTTGGCGGCAGTGGAGTTTCTTATATTGGAAGGCGACAAATTGCACAAATTATTTTCAAAATAGGGTAGGACAATTGGTGTCCTTTATATCAGAGACAAACAAGCATTTTCTGCTTACTGCACTTGTCATGTTGCCTACTACGTGGTTGAAATTTTTGCGCTTGTTGGCTTATCTTTTGCGGGCGGAGTTTTGACTTTTGTCGCTTTCTTGCTCTGTGTTTTTAGCTCTTGCCTTTGATAGAGTCGGGTTTCGTGAAAGTCGGGATCTTTGGAATTGGTACTGGATTTCTACTGTTATAATCTTGTATACATTTTACTATTGTGGTCTTCCAGTTTTCCCAACTCTTTTCAATCCCATGAAGGATGGAAGCCAATTCCCCAAGGTAAGAATATTATGTTAGAACATGAATTATATAACATGTATTATTAGTGAAAGTACTTAATAAAATAAGTGATCAATATTATAATGTTTTATATAAAGTATAGGATATAATATAATATGTAGAATTCCATAATATAAGACTACCATTAAATGATGGGCATAATGGTAATATCTTATATATCAATAGGTGTAGTCCCTAAATGAAGTGCCCCTTGAATTCCTATATAAAGGCCTTTCCATCAGCCTTAGAATCTACTAGTTATTACATTCTCATTCAGTCCATAATCTTCCTAAGTAATTGAAGACTAAAGAGAATAAGGGCATTCATCATTTAGAAGATCTACTCTTCCCTACCTTGAAGACTATCTTCATACTTTCCCCCTCTAAGAACAAGACTAAGAAATCATGAAATCACAAGGTACACGCTTCCGTCTTCTTCTTCTTCTTCTTCTTCTTCTTCTCTTCTTAATCTAGTTATGAGACGGTTCAAGGTTTGATGGATCGTTTATGTTCCCACAATTGGTATCAGAGCCTGCTCATATACTAGATTGAGTTTGAGTTTCTTGTAAAGCCTTATGCTTTTAATTCTTGAAAAGATTATATGTTTATCATGTGTTCTTGAATTATCATACTCTAATTCAGATTCTAGAGTATTATGTTACTTCTAAATTATAAATTTACTCAAAAGGCTTTCAATTCTTAATGTAAGATTATCCCATTTTTTGAACATAGACCACATTCTCTCGACGGTCGCCCACTCGAACAGGACATTTAACGTCGTTTGAACTTTGGTCTTGGGCGGTCGCCCATATTTTCTGGGTGGTCGCCCACTTGAACAGACCTTTTATCAACGTTTGAAAATTGGGGTTGGGCGGTCGCCCACCTATACAGTGTTTTCAGGTTCATTTTTTTGCCCAGAATTTTGTGATAATTCATTAATAAATTATAATATCTGGACACCAGTCGCGCTTCGGTAGTTCTTGGAGTTATTAAACTTTAAGAATGGACCGGTAGAACAAAAGGATATTGTCTTTTATTAATAAATTTCGCTTATTTCTTTACCCTTTAAATTTTCAGAAATTACCTTAAAGTCTTAAGTGCCCTAAAGTATGATTAATTATATGCTTAAACAAATTTATTCATTATTTAAATAATATTGTTGCCAAAGCAATTTACGTTATTTAAATACAAATTTGTTAAAGTGATGAATGTAAGTGTTGATATGTGATAACATGCTTGTTTTCCAAAGGAGACCTTGTTGTTGACTAAGTGTTTACATTCATGGGGTAATAATTAAACTAAACTTTTGGTCATTTTAAATGCTGTGAACCATCCCAAAGGAAGGCGGGTGTTTAAAGTGAATCGTTTATGTTCTTTATTACCGGGGAACAAGTACCTTAAACTTTAGGACATTTTTGTACTTGATCCAACCCAAAGGAAGGCAAGTATTTAAAGTGTGTTGTTTGAGCTATTTTTTTACCTTAAGATAAATCAAATTGTGAGTCAATTCGCAATTCAAAGATTAGTCTTGATGTCATATTGATTATCTTTTTGATGAATTTCATTTTGATATAATTAATCATTGTGTAGTTTCTTATATATGTTTTGTTTCATTTTTTTGTTCTCTTCATTCAGATTTGATCAGTGCTTCATCTGTTATTACTGCCTTAAACTCAATTCCTTTGCTAACTGGGACAAACTTTAAAACTTGTAAAAACAAGATAACTATGGTCTTAGGCTGTTTGGACCTTGACCTCGCATTAAGAGAACAAGCTCCTGCCCCTCTAACTGATAAAAGCACTGCAGAAGACCGCTTAAGTTCAGAGAGGTGGAAGCGTTCTAATCGCGTCAGCCTAAGCATAATAAAGAATGCAGTCCCGGAGACATTTCTGAACAGTGTCTCCGAGGATGATGGTGCTAAAGGTTTCCTAGATGATCTAGAACAACGCTTTGCAAAAAGCGATAAATCGGAAACAAGTGCTACCTTGAGGAAGCTTGTTTCCATGAGGTATAAGAGCACCGGAAACCTAAGGGAATACATAATGAAAATGTTTCACCTATCAACGAAATTAAAAGCACTTAAGTTGGACTTGTCGGAAGACTTGCTTGTGCATTTGGCTTTAATTTCTCTTCCTCCACAATTTGGTCAATGTGAAACGACCTACAATTGTCAAAAGGACAAGTGAAATATTAATGAATTAATTTCACATGTCACAGAGGAAGAAGATAGGTTGAAACACACCAAACCCGAAAGTGCACATTATTGAAATTACCCGGATCCGAGAGGCAGCGCAATCGCGCCCCGGCATCTGGCATTTCCCCGCTTTGCAGCGTTTTCGGTTGGAGATGTCTCGCCGTTGTTTTCGCATTTGTAGAGTCGCCACGCCGTTTTTATTAAGCCCAAAACATTGAAAAAGGGCATCAGTTTAAAGATAATTTTAAACTGTTTTTGTGTGATGAGATTTTGAGTTCGGAGGTCAGATGACTCCTCGGGAAGAGAATATTAGAATATTAGAGCTCACCCGAGTCGCCTCGTAAAACGAGTCTTTCGGATACCCCTAATATCCTTTAAAATGTTGTGTGTGTGTGTGTGTGCTTTTTCTTAAAAATGCATGCTGTGTCGGATGTCTACATTGTACACTACGTATTGAAATGTATTGAAATAGTAATGGAAGGAAGCCTTACCAATGTTGGTTCGTGTCTGTCTTCCGCTGAGGAATAGTGTTTGAGGTCGGAGTAGCGTTCCGGTACGGATCGGGATTGCTTTGGGAGGGACCGGTTGTCTGCGGACAGAGTTTCGGCGTGAGTTGATGTTGCAGGCTGCGTTCGGGCAGAGGTTCGGCGTGTGTGGGGATCGCAGGGATCACTCGGGCGGAGGTTCGGCGTGCGTTGGGATCGCAGGGATCACTCGGGCAGAGTTTCGGCGTGGTTTGGGATCGCCGGTTTGACTCGGAAAGAGCCGGGACACCGTGGAAAGACCAGGCAAGGCCTCGGAGTACCACGAGGGGCCTCAGAGTACCTCGAGAGTGCCTCGGGGCAGCGCGGGAGCGTCGTGGGAGCGCTCGGAGAGGCTTCGGAGCACCACAAGGGAGCTCGGAAGGCCTTGGAAGGATTCGAAAGGGGCCGGGAGTGCCTCGAGAGGACTTAGAGGGGAAGCCAGAAGGCTTAGGGAGGAAGAGAGAAGTGGGAGGTGTGTGAAAATGAGGAGGGGGAGCCCTCTATTTATAGTGCCAGATTTGGTGCAAGAAGGTCCGTACGGACCTCCCTGGTAATCCAGAATTTTGGTTTTCCTCGATTTGAGGGAATCTGTGATGATGGTGAATATTCTGCAATTATGATGTCCCCTGAGCAATAAGGTCCGTACGGACCAACTTGACATGCAAAGAGGTCCGTACGACCAACTCGCAGAGGGTAATCATTTTCCCGAGATTTGAGGGAATATTGTGGACTTTAAGAGGATTCATAATTATTAAAGCAAAGAGGTCCGTACGGACCATGTATGCTTTTCCAATTTCGAAAATTCCCAAAAGGTCCTTTTATCCCTTTTTATCCTGTGAAGGCTCCTCCCTTGGTTTGGCCGGGGGTTTTGAGAGGGTTTTGAGTGCCGTAGGTCATCGAGACCGCGTTGATGAGTCTCGCGATGTTTCCCGTGTGCTTGAAAGGGGTGATCCAGATTGGGGTACTTACGTAAGCCCTCGAGAAGTGGGGTCGCCGATAAGATAAGCGGTCCTAACTGGATCGCGTGGCCGGGAGATAAAGTGACCGGGGAGGTCGGTGTGAGGACATGGTGGTGTCCTATTGTGTGACCGTTTAGGCCGCAGGGCCGGACCCCGTGATAGGATTCCTACGTATCCCCGGCGGGAATCAAGCCTCGGTCATAGTTCGCAGGTCGTGAAATTGTGAGTGCGGGCGCGGTGGTGCCCCGAAGTATCGTGTGACCGCCGAGGTCGCGGTAAGGACGTGGTGGTGTCCTAAGATGTGGTGACCGCCGAGGTCAATTGTGAGGACGTGGTGGTGTCCTCGGGATGGAAATTTTACGATTTTCCTAATCGGGTGGTTTAAGGCCTTCCGGCCGGGAGATAGTGATTTGGGAGGTTTATACGGTCTTTCGGACCGAGTGGTTTAAAGCCTTCCGGCCGGAGGTAATGATGGTGGAGGTTTATACGGTCTTTCTGGACCGAGTGGTTTAAAGCCTTCTGGCCGGGGATAAGTAGTTTGGGCCGATTTATACGCTCCTGACCGAGTGGTTTAAAGCCTTCCGGTGAAGATAGTATGAAGACTTGAGTCGTCTTGCCATGCGTGAGGACTTCGCGTCTTCCGCTGGCCATGCGTGAGGACTTAATCGTCTTCTCGGCTGCGCTGGTGCCATGCGTGAGGACTTTGAATCGTCTTCCGGGCGCGTCGCCGCGACTTGAATCGGTGCTACGCGTGAGAACTTTGAATCGTCTTTCCGTCGCGGCTCGTGGCCATGGGTGCCACGCTTGAGAGGGTGACTCAATCGTCTTCCGTGATGGCCGGCGGTTTGCCCCAAGAGAGAACTTTGCAATCGTCTTTCGTCGAGGCTTTCGTGCCTTGGAGGACTTGAGGTCGTCCCTCGTGCTTTGTCCGCTCGGTTCGGACTTACATGGCCTGAGCTTGTGTATCGTGGGCTTATCGATGGCTCGGAGGCTTCATTCCTCGCCTTTTTGACGGCGTTGAGCTCGGGCTTACGAGATTCAGGTTCGGCTGTCGCGGGCTGGCTTACTCGAGGGCCTTTTTTTGGCTTGAGAGGAAGGAGCTTCGGGCTTACTTTGATGGCCGGTGCTTGTGTTGTCGATGAGCGAGTGGCAAGGATGACGGCCGGTGATTGCTTCACCATTTGGCGCTGAGGCGTTTCGTGGCTCGGGATTTGTACTGGAGGTGTCAGCTCCTTCGCGCTTGTTTTGCCGTTGAGCGGGCGAGGTTCGGGCTTACATTGATCACCGCCGGTGCTTGCGTTGCCGCTGGAGCGGGCGGTTCGGCTTACACTGATCCGCCTGCTTGCTTGTGGGATGCGTGACCTTTTAGGGCTTTTTCTCGCTGGGAGTGCCTTCGGACTGCTTTTGAGGTCCGGTGCTTGAGTTACCGCTGAGCATTTTGGAGGCGTCTCGCTGGCATATTCGTGGCTGAGGCTGGCTCTTCTCGCGCTTGAATTGCCGCTGAGTGGGCGAGGTTCGGGCTTACACCGACCGCCTTGCTTGAATTGCCGCTGGAGCGGGCGAGGTTCGGCTTACACGACCGCCGCTTGCCGTTGGAGTGGGCAGCTTACAGGCTGCTGCTGGGCGGGAGTCTGAGTGGGCGGTTCGGGCTTACACTGATCGCCGGTGTTGAATTGAAGGGTTAGGGACCATTCGCACTCGATTTGCCGAAAAGGCCTTAGGATGCCAGGGCAAAGATTATAAGGGCAGTGAAAGTAATTTGGCCCTCCCTTGCAAGAAGGTCTATACGGACCAACCCGGGATGCAAAGAGGTCCGTACGACCACTTTGATTTTTTACGCCTCCTGTGTTTTGACCGGGTTAAAAGCCGAGGCCCCTTCACTTCTTCTTCTTCTCCAGGCGTGCATCCGAGAGAGAGAGAGAGAGAAAACCTCCATTTTACACCAAAATCTTCCATTTTTCGCTTGAATCGCTTGCAATGGCGGAAGGATCTCGAAGGAATCGTCGACAACGCAGTCAAGAAGTGGTCGAGCAACGGATGGAGCTCCAAAGAAATTGGATCTTATTTGTTCCTTCTTCGAAGAACCCGGATGTCTTGTATCCAAATCCGGAGGTGCACAATCGTCGTTCTAGGAACGTCGGGAGGTAAGAAACTGCTCCATTTTGATTCCCTCGTTCGAATTTTTTGAATGCTAGAACTAGGTTTTAGTTTTTTGCATTTTTGAGTTTTTGTTATTTTTTATGCCTTTTGTGAAATTCTTGATGAATTGTTGAAAATGGACATGTAAAAATTGTGGGTATGTGTATTTTGTGCAGAAATGTGTAGATTAGCTTTTATTTGTGAAAATAAAGTGCCTCTCTAATGAAATGCATGCTTTGGTGTTTTGTACCTAATGCTATTTATGTATGTACATTATGAGAAAAGTTTGTCGTGTAGTGACAAATTTTGTGAAAAAATGTGACATGTGCCGTATTTTGTGACGGATTTTGTCTGAAAGTGTGTGCCGTGTAGGGACGGTTTTTTGAAAATGTGTTATGCAAAGGTGTGCCGTGTTTTTGGGTGACGGACTTTGTGGGGAAAGTATGTGCAATATGTGCCGTGTTTCGTGACGGTTTATTTTGAAAATGTGTCGTGTAGTGCTTGATCCCTCCGTTGAGAAAATCAGACAGCCACAGGTGCCGTGTTTTCAGGACTGATCCGCATGGAAAAAATTACGTATAATGCATGTCATGTTTTGAGTTGCATGTAAAAAGTATGTGCAATATGTGCCGTGTTTCGTGACGGGATATATGTGAAAATTGTATGTGAAAATTATGTGCAATATGTGCCGTGTTTTGTGACGGGTTATATGTGAAAAGTATGTGCAATGTGTGCCGTGTTTCGTGACGGGATATGTATGCTTTGATTTTCTTTTGCATTAAGTACTGCGAATGACGTACCTTTGTTGTGTTTACCTGCAGGATGAGGGGCTCATGGCTGGGAAGGCCAAGAAGATGAAGACTCGGGATCGCTCGAGGCCAGTTGTTGAGTTGTGGCGCGGATGCCGGATATTTCGTGGATGGTAGGCCGAGTCCCAGGAGGCCGGTCTACGCTTCGGCCCGGGTGTGTTCGTAGAGAACCCGGCCGGGGTTTCGACACGAGGAAGAACAAGAGCGTCTTCCTTGGCCTTTCGAGTATTGGTGGATACCACCCACACCTTCCATCTCGAGCCGGGAGAGGTGACAGTGACGCCACCGACTTTGCCGCGACACGGCTTTCCTTCAAAGGAGGGCCAGTGCGGTGGAGGGATATGATATCTGATGATGTGTTGACCGAGCTGCTGGGCTTTGAGCCTCGTCCTCGCAGGGGCCTGGGCATGTTATATAGCGATGTGGAGCTGAGGATCACGGCCAGTATCGGGGCCTATGTTCGGGGTACCGGCCAGTGACGGCGAGCACCGGCGCGCTCCTTTTTGTGGTTTGCACTTTCCGAGACTTTGTTCTCGAACCACGCGATCGCGGCTCCTTTTGCTCGTTGAGAGCTTGATTGATCTCGGGAGAGGGTTTGTGATATCGCTTGGGGGCGAGGCGGGCTCGCCGAGCTCTACTTCTCCTTGGACCGGTTTAGCCGGGGCGCGCGCTCTTTGGCCTATTTTGACTTTGCTTTGGAGGTATGAGTTTATTGTTGTTTTTGATTTAGCAACTTGTCGTTTCTCCGTTTTCTTTGCACCGAGCCTTTTCTCGTTTTTGTCACAGTGTGTGGTTCTATGAGATTTTTCTGCTTCCCGTGGATAGAGATCCTGGGCCGTAGCCGCGTATCCCGCTATGTCGGGCCGGGCTCGTACGGCGAGGAAGCAGGAGGACCAAAGCAGGGGAAGCTCACCATCGCCACGGGGATGTGCAGGAGCGTCCTGGAGAGAGGTAGCCCTGAGGGGTTTATTTTGTTCCCGTGGGCTCCTGTATGAGGCCGATGAGTTCGAGGGGGCTCCTGAGGTGACAGCCACAATGGAAGATGCCGCGGGGCTCGACTTGTGATGTCATGCATCCTGGGAGAGCGGGTCTTCCGGGCAAAGATGGCCTGTGTGTGCTTCCCGTGGCTCCGAGGGACCCTCCTTTTGGGATGCTTGATTCCCGGGACATGGATGTGTTGGACTTTGAGAGGTACCTTGGCGGTGTGGGTGCCGAGGAGTTTATTTTGTATGGAGAGGAGTATGGGGCCTTCGTGAGGAGGAAGTTGAGGACGCCGCAGGTATTGGCGAGGGAGAGAGAGGCTGGCCCGCAGGTTCCCCCAGAGGTTCCGATGCCGGGGCCGGATTTCACGTATGTCCGTGGGGACGGATCGAGGAGGAGGGTGTCTGTACCCGTTTCTGAGCTGTGCTCCTGCTGCATATCGAGTGGATCCTGATAGATCGGTGAGTGTGCTTACTCTTTTCCGTCTTGGCATCTTTTCTGTCTTTTTCTCTTTTTGTTGTTGAGTATAACTGTATTGCTGAGCGTTTCTTTGGCTGCTTGCTTGTGCAGGTCCCGGGGAGAGCCTATGATATGCTGACTCGCCGTTATGTGGCGATGAGGTCCTTTGCGAAGAAGATGGCGTCGAAGATGTCTTGCCGGTCTTCGCGACGCGTGCCGGCGTACCAGCCGATGCCTTCGAGGCATTCTGTAGATGTGCCTCCACCGAGAGCCGAGCCGGAGCCACAGCAGGAGGGACCTTCGAGGGGGCGGCATAGCATGGATGCCGGGACGTCTTCGAGAGCTCCGAGGCAGCAACCCTTTTATCGCTTCTTCCTCCGCAGACGCACAGTGGTGAGGGATCCTCGTGAGCCTTCTTTCTTTGATCCTTTCGCCGGATTTGATCCTTCGGATTACTTTGAGTGGCAGCCTCCGGCGGGGCTCGATACTCGACGACGAGGACGTGACGGCGAGTTCACCGGATGCCCGACTTCTCTCCTCGGAGGACCTTGGCGAGGATGATGATGCCGAGGAGTCTCGATTAGTATTCATTTGATTTCCCTCTTTTCATCTCTTCTCTTTTTTTTTGTTTAGCAAATGACATTTATGGGTACCCGTAATAAAACACTTGTATTTGCATGGCAAACAAAGATTTTATTTTAAGATGTAATGTCATTTTTGTGATTCCCGGAATTTGTCCTAGAAATTGTTGCTATTATTATTTTTTTTTTGGCATGCCACGTGAGCCGAGAGTGCGTTTGTGGGTAGTGTATGTTTGCCGGAAATGGCTTTGGCCGTTGTTTGGGCGCTTTGGAGCAAGGTCCCGCCGAGGACAAATGGTTGTTGTACCGCTTGTCGGGGAAATGGGTCATGTTGCAAGGAGGTCCGTACGGACATACTTAGCATTGCAAAGAGGTCCGTACGGACCAACCTTGCTTGGGAAGGACATAAATGCTTTCCAAAGTTGTCCGGACTTTTCCCCATTCCCCATTTGCAGCCATTTTCGAGCTTTCTTCCCCATTTTCTCTAGGAACCTCCATTTTTGCCATGGATTCTTCGTACGTCCCTAGAATTTTGCCGAGGCTTTCAAGGAGAGGCAAGCACACTTCCTCGAGCAACAAAACGTGGATGCGGCGCCGTATGAGGCATCGTAGACGGGCTTTCGAGGTAAGGTTTCGTCTTTGCTCGATTTGGTCTTTTAAGGAGTCAGTTCCCGATTGGGATTTGCTGCGGCCGCCGCGAAGTTCGGGATGTTAGGAGGCATGTGTACCGTTTCTCCTACAATGAAATGGTGCCCACTTTTGAGGATTTTCGGGCTTTAATGGGGACCTGAGGCGGAGGCCATCTCGCTTCCTTTGATGGGTAGTGCCGCGCGAGCGTGAAGCTTGCAGTGTTTCCTTCTGACTTCGTTAGAGAAGTGCAGTGGCATGATCCTTGATTCGGGTCATATTGACATTTCGAGCCGCCTGAGCGGTTCATGGTTGATGATGAGAGTGATGTCTCTTGGGACGCATTTGCCTTGTGCGTGACGGCGACGCTTTTCATGGTCGCCTCCCTTGGCATTTGCGATGGCGCTGCTAGATGTGGTTGGGCACCGCAGAGCCGGAGAGGATATTGTTCCGTTGGTGCCGGGGGAGACTCTTCATGGTATCGACCGTCCGGCGACCGGGGATCGTTTCATGAGAGGGGGAAGCCCCGCTTTGCTCACCTTGTGGCCGCGAGAGAGACTTCAGTGCCATGCCCGAGGCTCCGACGTCGTTTAGCCCGTGGTCATTTGCTCGCCGACCTCTTGTGTTGATATGGATCACCCGCCCGGGAGAGATGGATGGCACAGCCTTGGTACGCATCGATCCGCCGGTGGGTTCCGCACCGGAGGATTGAGACTAGGAGGGTCTTCAGAAGGGTCCTACGTTGTTAGAGTTCCAGGTTTGTCTTGGTCCTCCTTCTATATTCCGTCGCTTGTTTCCCGGCAGCTTGGGATGAAGCAGAGCCTTTGTTGGCCGGGATGACCTTGCTACTACGGAGATAGCTCCTCTTCGTATGGCACCTGTGTGCTTTCTTGTATTTTCTCGAGGGTATGGAAGTATTCCGCTTCCCTCCCGTGGTACTCCTTAGACGCTCTGGGGAGTGTCGTATTGACGACTCGCACTCCGGCCCGGTATGAGCAACAGAGTCAAGGGCCCCAAGTGGCCTTGGGAGAGCGTGCCAGTAGCGATTCTGGGACCCGCTGCCGTAGTAGCTATTGCCTTAGGAGTGCCGAAGCCTCGGTCCGACCCTTTGATGTGACGGGAGACACTTTGTTTGACTACGAGACTAGAGTTGACCGACCGACAGTGGAGAGGTCCTCATTCGTGCACTCGCAGGAGGAGATCCGAGCCGAAGCACGGCGAATGAAGCCCCGAGAGCCGCCTGGATTGTTTGACTCTACGGGGAGGACCCCGCATCTCTGACCGAGAGACGCAGAGTTGGTTCACGTGGAGCGAAAGAAGACTCGCCGGGACGAGGGAAGAAAGGGAAGAATGGCGAGGGGACAAGCGCAGATGGCGCGGAATGACCTCCTAGGTATCCATTCATTGCATTGCAAACACATTATTTGTTAAATGTATTAAGTCAGTTTTTAGCATGTTGTGAACTTGAGAGTAGACCGTGCTTGAACTCATCAAGAAATGTTGTAACCGTTAGTGATTTGTGATTTACTTTTAAAGCTTTGTCGAGACGCAAGATCTCTTGTTTGCCTTTGTTTCTTTTGTGCACCTTGCTCGGCGTCCATCTGACTTTTTGTTGCATTTGTGGGCCGAAGCGGCCCGCCATGACGGCAATCCCTTTCGCTTAGGCTTTCGTGCTTGGCTGAGAGGTTGAATGATCCCTTGACAAGTCGTTTTGACGGTCTTTTCGCAGCTTCCTTGCCTCTTGTCGGCGTCGGGCTCTTGACCTCTTTTTTTGCAGTTTTTGCTTGAGCTTCTTTTATTTTTTTTTGTTTTTTTTTGTGAGCCCTTGCTCGAGCTCTCTTTTTTTATTTTTTTTGTGAGCCCTTGCTCGAGCTCTTTTTTTTTTTTTTTCGAAGCGCGTGAAGGCAAAGACAAGCCCCTGGCTTGGAAGCGTACATGAGCCGCCGCTTGATGCCGAGTGACCTCCGGATGTCCTTTGATGTTGCCGCCGTCGTTTGACTTGGTCAAGGTGACTGTTGGGGCGTGTTCTTGAAAAGTGCGTAGCTTGATGGAGGTCTTGATTGACATTCAAACTTTTTACTTTTTTTTTTTTGTGTATTTTTAGACCGGACCAATTAAGGTTGCCTACGTTCCCCCGGACTAGAGGGCTCAGGTCTGCGTAGTTCGACACTACATGGAGTGCCAAGAGATGCACAGCTGTTCTTCTTTAGGTGAAGTATCTGCGAAGTTTGCTTCCGCTGACCGGATTCATGAAGCGGATTGCCGTCTAGGTCTGTCGCCTTCATGGCACCTCCGTGAGAAGATCTTTTGTACCACGAAAGGGCCGATCCATGTGGGTTCCCATTTTCCCAGCTGGGTTGGTTCGAGCGGGAGGCTTTTCTTTGAGTACAAGGTCGCCTTCCCCGATGTCTCGGACTTGACTTTCTTGTCGAAAGCTCGCCATCCCGCTTTGATAGGCTCGGACGTGTTCCATGGCCTTTAGTCGTCGCTCGTCTAGCGTGAGCCAATTGGCCGTGTCGGCTTCGGAGCCATTCGACTTCGTTGATGTCATTTTCCAAGAAAGACTGGAGTGAGGGAATTTCCAATTCAACGGGAAGGACCGCTTCCATCCCGTATGTCGTGGCGAATGGGGTTTCTCCCGTGGATGTTTCCGATCGATGTGCGGTAGCCCCAAAGTGCAAGGTGCAGCTTCGGGCCAATCTCGTCCTCGGGTGGTCATTTTTCGGATGATCCGTTCGAGGGTTTTGTTTGCCGCTTCCACGGCGCCGTTTGTTTGTGGCCGGTAGGGAGAAGATTTGTGGCGTGTGATCTTGAATTCAGCCAAGCTAGCCTGTCGAATTCCCTTCGAAGTGTGAACCATTGTCCGATATGACCTCATTTGGGATGCCGTATCGGCAGATGATGTTTTCCTTGAGGAAATGCGCGACCTTCGAGGTGAGTACCTTGTAGACTCGCTTCGACTCCATTCGTGAAGTAGTCGATGGCTACTAAGATGAACTTCGTGACCGTTGCCGCCGGGCGGAGCAATTTTCCCGATGACGTCAATTCCCAAGTGGCAAATGGCCGTGGTGTAGTCATGCAAGAGAGATCGTGGGGCGGCAGATGATTGAGGTTGAGAACCGCTGACACTTGTCGCAGCCTTTCTGACAAAGTGGATGCACCGCTCCACGGAGATCCAAGAGTAGCCCATCCCGAGAATGATTTGCATCGTGGCTCGCGTTCATGTGGGGACCGCAAGCCCCATTGTGGACTTCTGCTCATGAACTTGTTTGCTTCTTCCCGGCCGATGCAGCGTAGGAGTGGCCCATGGTAGCGTTTCTTGTATAGCATGTCCCCGAGGATGACGAAGTGAGAGGCGAGGCGCTTTAGGGCCATGATGCTCTTGGTTTTGACCCCTTCGTGTGTGGGTCTTCCTTGTTCATGAAGGTGGTTTCCGTTCTTGAGGTATTGGAAGATCTCTCAGGCCGGAAATGGCGTCTGACTTGCGTCTCTTTCGCTCTTCAAAGAATCTTGCAAATCGTTGTGATTAAAACCTTCTCACTTGGGCCCGGTTTTTCTCGTTTGGCAACATGCTTAAATGTTTGCTTGATGCATTTATTTAATTAATGTGTTTGCCTTTTGTATAGATGAATTGTTATTAACCTGCTTTGATTAGTTAATATCATCATTTGTTAAAGATGCAATGAAATGATTTTTTAGAAAGGTCGGACCTTTTATTGAAAGCGTGAAGACTGTACATTGTTGATCAAAGATTCACAATCGCTGGGCGTAAAGCCGTCAAAAGGCTCAAAAGATGTGAATTCACAGACAACAAGACTCGAAGCTAGACTATAGGTGACGAGGGATTGACCAGTGCTTCATTACTCTCATGGCCGTAGCTCTAGAGGAGTGGTGCCGGTTCAGTGGCCAATCTTCCCTTGGCATGAGTCCCGGAAAATAGCTTGCATGCGGTTCGATTTCAAACCGTATCGCGGAGGTTTTTGGTTGCTCCCGATGATGTCCCTCCATTAGTGTTGCCACCACCCTTGGGGGTTTTTGATGATAGAAGTCGCCGAGGGCTACTTCTAAGAGGGCGAAGCATTCGCCGATCTCGGAGTTGATTCTTGCCGATGTTGATCACTTTCATAGAATCCGCCTTTATCTCGGGATCTTTGCTGACGACATTTACAATGTCTCGATTCGAGCGGGCATGCTATATCTCCTTCCCCGATTAAGCCTCGAGGAGGTTGCGCCACTGCTTCATCCGTGCCTGACACCGGAATGTTGAATTGAACTAAGCCGTGATGGCCGTCCCCGTAAGATCCGAGAGTGTCTGGCCAGAGGGTTGTCTTGTACCGGGGATCGGTGATGAGCCGCTTTGCAAGAGGGTTTTCGGCGAAGTAAGGGTCTACTCCTCGATCAATCTCCATTAGTGGCATCCATCTCGATCCTCTCTAAGCATTCTTCACGCCGCATATATCGTAGTTGTCATCTTGACCCATGAGCTCTTCGATTTCCACTCGTCGCGGCTTAGAGCGTGGATGTAAGGATCCACTTCGTAGCGGGACAGGTAGGAGACTCATCTCGGAGAAGAGTATTCGGTCATGTCGGGACCTTCTTCTCGGGTCGTAGCTTGCCGGGCCAAGCACTTGCCATTGCACCGCTTCCGCGGATCACTTCGATCACTCCATCGGCATTGATGAATTTCACGCATTGGTGAAGAGTAGATGATACCGCTTTCATCCGATGTATCCAAGGTCGTCCCAACAAAGGCAGAAGGTTGGTTTGATTTCCACGACTTGGAACTCTACCGACTCCAGCTTGTACGTCGAATTGGATCCTCAGATTGATGACTCCTACGATTGGTCGTGGCAGGAATCGTAGGCTCTGATTACCCGAGGTGAAGGCCTTATCGTGAGCGGTCGATGCGGAGTCGTTTCAATGTGCTCAAAGCGATGATGTTGATCAAGGAGCCGTTATCAATCAAGACGTTAGGGAGGAAGAACATCTCTATTTTTATGAGGATGAGGAGGGTTTCACAGCCGATTCTCACATATCGGCAAGTCATCGTCTGAAGGCTAAACCGCTTCCCGTGCTACCGCTTTGACTCGCCTCTTCGGGGAACGTTCGATCCATCCATTTGTATGCCTTCGTTGGGGCAAAGATCGTAGGGAGACAGCTTGCCTCGGGCGTTCTTGTCCGAATTCCTGGCCACGAGACCTTTGACTCGGTTTCACGCTCCTGGGCCATAGCGGACAAAGATGCCGACAATTTCGGAAATTGCAAGTGGGTCCGCTCTCGCTTGGAGTTTCGTCAAAGGCTATTGAGTTTACCCCGTCATTCCTGGGGAATGGATTTCCGATGGTATTGGGACCACGAGGGCGTTCCAATTTTCCCTCCTCAATGAGCCCTCGAACCACCCGCTTGAGCACGAAGCAATTGTCGGTGGTGTGGCCGGGTAGTTGTGGAAGGCGCAAAGGCTTGCTCATATCCATGTTGGGCCTGGGAGTCTTTGGTTGGAAATTCTCGAGCGGCTTCGAGAAGATTTCGCTTTCACCAAAGCTTCAAATACTTGACCCAAGGGCATTTCAAGGTTGTCTAAATGCCGGAACCGTGGGAAGCGAGGGGGATTGTTATTCTTCGGGGCCGCTTGATCGCGGTTTACTTGAGCTCCGTTCAATGTAGCATCTGCTCCTACGCTTCTTTTCCTTTGGTCGGGGTAGGAGTTGAAGTTGCCAGTGTTTGTTCGATAACGGTAAGACGAGGCAGGGGTTGCCGTTGCCTTTTGAAGACTCGTAGTCTTTTCAAACTTTGTCCCGGCATTGACCATGGCACTGAGATCCTGGATAGAAATGGTGGCCGATCAAGGTCCTCAAAGATGGCTTCGAGGCAGAATGGAAGATGTCCATCTCGCTTCTTTTGGAAAGTGGATCCATTATCTCGCTTAGCTTCCAGCCCATCTTTTGTAGAACTCGCCCACCGGTTCGTCATCCTTTGTTCTAAGTGGCTTATGTGTCATGGCGGTTTGTCTCCCATTCAAGGTTGGCGCGGTACTTCTCCAGAAGATTTCACCGATCCGATCCCACGTGGAGCGGTTTTCGCCTTCACATTGAGGAACCACCTTAGTGCCGTGGATTTGAGGGAATGCCGAAAGTGATCTCGCCATCCGCTGAGGGGTTGCCCCTTTCGCTCTCATACCTGTGACATAGGTGTCAATGTGGGTTTTGGGCATTCTCGTCCCGTCAAACTTTTCCATTTCCGCATCCCGAACTTTGGAGGGAGAGGGACCACTTTGTTCGGATCGCAGGCAGTGAGGGAGTCCTTCCGAGAACTAGCTAGCTTACCTTGCATGTCCTTCATTTGTTCGATAAGCCAAGCCATGCTGGGATCACTGTTCTGAGGCGGGTTACCGCTTTTCGTGGACGGAAACCGAAGATGGAGGTGGATCGTCGACGGGATCGCCATTCGGGAGTCTCGGGAGGTAGTCGAGTGTATACCAACCCATACCCCGGGTGTCAAGTTGAGGGCGTGATTGCCAGGTCCGCTAAGGGTTGTGTTTCGGGAACCGGGGAAATGATTCGTTAGCCCCAATCGCGTACTCAGCAGTGGCAAGCTTCGAGATGCCTGGATATCCGCCGGATGCCCGTCCCCGGTAAGCATGGGGACTTTTGATTGTGGTTGCGAGGCTCGTATAGAGGCAAAGGATTGAATCCTGGGGATACCGAGATGCACCGGGATCTCGACGGAGCAGCACGTATGTGTGCCGTTGGTACCGAGCTTGATGTGCGTGAGCCGAGAAATTGACCGTGCCGAGGCGGGCATGCTGAGCCGCTGACCGACGCCCGAGGGGAGCTGAGCGAGAGCCGCTTGCGTTGCCGGGATCTCGTAGCTTGGCGGAGGCGGAACTTGCCGATAGCTTTGAGAAACCTGGGAGCCGCATGTCTTCGTCCTCTATGAGAACAAAGGTTCCATCAGTTGGGAACCGCAATCGTTCCTCGAAGACGCAAGGTGTCTACGATCCAAAGCTTGCCGTTCTTCTTGGCGCTTCTTGATGGTTTCGAAGGCTCGCAAAGCACCTCCTCCATTGTCCTGGAGGTTCCTTAGTGGCGGGGTTCCGTTTCCTCACCGTTATCCGTTGATCCCGCCACGCGGAGAGTAGCGGACGGTGCAGCACCGCTGAACCGGAAGCGGCTATCGGACCTTGTGACCTCGATATCGAAAAGGCGGCTTCCGTGTATTCTCAACCACTCTCGGTTCGCCGGAGGGGGTGACGGGCAAGGTTTAGACACAGAATGGCCTTACGAGATAAAAGGGGGAAAGCTCACGTGGCGTGCGGTTTCCGTTTCTTTTATTTATGATTTTTTTGTTGTTTTAATTTACTTAAAACATGTTTTCTCGTAATCCTAGGTAGGTTGGAAAAGATTGCTCTTCTTTTCGCAACTATGCTAGATCCCGGGTCACCGGAGACCATCTCGTGCGCTATAAGCCCCTCGTTTTGCACCCGTATTTCGACATCCCAGGTGGATAGCCCTGTGCGAGGGTCCTATAGTGCAAGCGGTTTCCACCGGCCTAAAAGAAAATCGAACCTAAGGACCGAGCCTGCGTCATGTTCGTTTTGATGCATTAGCCATGCGAATAGTGAACCGAGCCGCCACCGAGTCAAGATCGTGTCAAGAGTTCGGCATGACCTTCTCTTTATTGCTTGCGCAAGGGATCTCGTGACGTTAGGCGTTGGTCGGGTCATATTGTCATGGCCGACGTATCAAAGGCTTGATGACATGGTGTCATGTGGGCATGGATGTATATCCTGGACTAACATCGTTCGGGTGTAGCTTCGAAATCAAGATCAGTCAAGATTTTAGCATGACCTTTCATCGCTTTGCTTGCGCAAGGGATCTTGAGTTCCGAGCCTTGACTCGTAAAATGGCCGCATGGTATATGTATCCAGCCGTATGACACGGACCGGGTAAAACCAACCGAGTCCGGACAGAGTGTGACTCAAGACTCAAACGTGTGGTTGACGCCGCTAGGATGGGATGTTTGGAATGATCCCGTGCGCGTCCAAGAGGCCTAGGAAGACCAAACGGATCGCAACCGAGACCACCCCGGCCGAGGGTTGTAGTGTGCAGCTGTATCCGAGGCAAAGAAGGCGTAGCGTGCGTGTAACCGAGGCAAAGAGCAGTGAGTAGTGCGGTGTAACCGAGGCAAAGAGCTGTGCGCGTAGTGCGGTCTCTAAAATTCTTTTTCCGAGTAAAACGTAAGTTTTTGAAGAATTTTAAATGTATGCACAGATGTATATTGATGCATTTTTTTTTTTTTTTTAAATAAAAAGTAAAGCACGTGCACACACACATAACAGTTAAAGGAAGGGGTAAAATGAAAGTTTGACCCTCATCATCGTTTTTAAAAATCTTTTGTTTTGTTTAAAAGTTTTTAAAACAAAATATTCCCCAGCGGAGTCGCCAACTGAAATTACCCGGATCCGAGAGGCAGCGCAATCGCGCCCTAAGCATCCGGCATTTCCCGCTTGCGCGTGGTTGGAGGTGTCTCGCCGTTGTTTTCGCATTTGTAGAGTCGCCACGCCGTTTTTATTAAGCCCAAAACATTGAAAAGGGCACGCTTAAAGATAATTTTAAACTGTTTTTGTGTGATGAGATTTTGAGTTCGGAGGTCAGATGACTCCTCGGGAAGAGAATATTAGAATATTAGAGCTCACCTGAGTCGCCTCGTAAAACGAGTCTTTCGAATACCCCTAATATCCTTTAAAATGTTGTGTGTGTGTGTGTGCTTTTTCTTAAAAATGCATGCTGTGTCGGATGTCTACATTGTACACTACGTATTGAAATGTATTGAAATAGTAATGGAAGGAAGCCTTACCAATGTTGGTTCGTGTCTGTCTTCCGCCGAGGAATAGTGTTTGAGGTCTGAGTAGCGTTCCTAAGCACGGATCGGGATTGCTTCTGGGAGGGACCGGTTGTCTCATGACGAGTTTCGCGTGAGTTGATGTTGCAGTGCCGCGCTCGGCGTAGTTTCTCGGCGCGGGGATCGCAGTGGATCACTCGGCGGAGGTTCTGGCGTGCGTTGGGATCGCAGGTGGATCACTCGGCGTAGTTTCGGCGTGGCCTTTGGGATCGCCGGTTTGACTCTGAAAGAGCCGGGACACCGTGGAAAGACTGTGCAAGGCCTCTGAGTACCACGAGGGGCCTCAGCAGTACCTCGAGAGTGCCTCTGGGCAGCGCGGAGCGCCGCGGAGAGCTCTGAGAGGCTTCTGAGCACCACAAGGGAGCTCTAAGGCCTCAAGGATCCGAAAGGGGCCTGGAGTGCCTCGAGAGGACTTAGAGGGGAAGCCATAAGGCTTAGGGAGGAAGAGAGAAGTGGGAGGTGTGTGAAATGAGGAGGGGGAGCCCTCTATTTATAGTGCCATTTGGTGCAAGAAGGTCCGTACGACCTCCCTCGGTAATCCGTAATTTGGTTTTCCTCAATTTGAGGGAATCTGTGATGATGGTGAATATTCTGCAATTATGATGTCCCCCGAGCAATAAGGTCCGTACGGACCAACTTGACATGCATAGAGGTCCGTACGGACCAACTCTGCAGGAGGGTAATCATTTTCCCCGGGATTTGAGGGAATATTGTGGACTTTAAGAGGATTCAGTAATTATTAAAGCAAAGAGGTCCGTACGGACCATGTATGCTTTTCCAATTTCCTGAAAATTCCCAAAAGGTCATTTTGTCCCATTTTATCCCAGGAAGGCTCCTCCCTTGGTTTGGCTGGGGGTTTTGAGAGGGTTTTGAGTGCCAGAGGTCGTCGAGACTGCGTTGATGAGTCTGCGGTGTTTCCCGTGTGCTTGAAAGGGGGTGATCCAGATTGGGGTACTTACAGCCGGGGATAATCTCTTGCTTTTGCTCTCGCTGAGTGCTTAAGAATTTGAAGATGGTAAAGTTTGGAAAGGAGTTGTCTTCTCCTTTTATACCTCCCGTTTTCTTACCTGAATTGGAAAGGTTTGGATAACGGGAAATTATTGTCAAATCATGTGCCGAATTAAAAGCCCATGCCAATTCCCAAGACGAATGTCCAATCGACAAAATCCGTACCATTAAGTGCAAAAATTACGGCGTATTGAATACAACTCACCTAACCGCCAAAAGTCAAATGTAGAGAAGCGACCTACATCCTACAAGTTGAGTTGTAAACGTCAAAACCAATCTGCATCAAATATTTACCATAACTTCCTACTCGACAAGCCGAGCTAGAAAGTTGGGGGCCACTGAACGGAATAAAAGTGACAGGCTAGGCCCAACGGGCTGGCCCTATGTCCAAGCAAGCCTAAAGCCCATCAAGCGTAGAAGGCCCATCAAGTTGTCATAATTATACGAGTTTATCAAGATAGATCACTCGACCAAGCTCATTGTTCCAGCTCCCTTGGTCCTGACCTTGCTTCGTCCGACACACGATTTATTCGTTATACTATCTCTGCCTGGCCAAGGCACGAACTTAGGTCGATGTATATTAGTTAGGCGACCTCGAACAAACCAAGCATGCGTAAACCCACGTCGCCGTACATAACCATTACTACTTTCTCGAAGTCGGTTACACCTACAATCCCTCCATGATTTACGAGATTCATCAACATCCAATGGCAACACTATAAATACAACTCTATACACAAAAGAAAAAGGTAATGTCATCTTGGCCATTTTGAGATATACATCAATTCAATACAGTTATCATAAGCTTATTCACTATATCTCATCATCACGCCGGAGGGTATTAGCCGGAGACTATCCCGGCAAGTTATTTGTTCGTTGTTTTAGGTTTTAGTAGCTGGATTAAAGCCTAATGCTGTACTAAGGCTGATCCGGACGATTCCTGCATCACCAATGAATTAAATTTCAGTATAAAAGATAAAAATAGACTTAGATCTAGGGGCGTATCCACGTTGTGGAGGGGGGGTTAATTGACCCCCCTGAATTTTGCCTTTTTTCCAATTCCACCCTTGAACTTTTTTAGATTTTTTGTCTTTAACCCCCTGAAAATTTTCAATTGACACCCCTGAAACCCTTGGTATATAATGAAAATTCCACTTGCAGGAGGAAAAAAAACAACGCTCCTCCAAAACCCAAAATTGACGCCGCATCTTGACAGTGAAAGACGCGGCAATTGCGATCAAGCTGCCGCCGGCCCTCCACCATCGGTCCATCGCTCACCTTCGTCGGACCTCGAACAAGAAGACAATCTAAGATTCTAAGGTAGGTATCGACTCTCTTCCCTCTCTCTCTCCTTCCTTCCCTAGTCCCTCCTAATTAACTTTTCAAATCCCTAAATTATTAAATCCCTAATAAAATTAGTGATATGGAATTGGAATTCCCATATATTTTCTCATAGATGTTTATCAATTGTTTTTTGAAATCGGTTCTATATTGAAATCCCTATATTTAAAACCTAAATTGATAAATCCTATTCCCTAAATGCAATAAATGAGGTGCAATTAGGATGCTGTTTCTGCGACTATGGGGTATCAGTAGCAGAAAGGAAGGCAATCAAACAAACAAAGCCAACAGTATCTCAAATCCATCCTTATTCATTATTCATTATTTCTCCTACAACAAAAGTACTCCCTCTGTCTAATAACAATAGTCTCTTGACTATTCTAACATATTATCAACAGATGTTTATCAATTGATTTTTTGAAATTGGTTCCAAAATCTATTGTTATTTGCATTATGAATCTGCCACATTCGACTCTTCTACAGGTGAATTAAAATGGGTCCTCATCCTCGAGAATTGAAGAGATCACTTGATGCGGCTATTTCTAGCTCTAAATCGAATACAGCCACCCGTCCCGGAGGTTAGAAATTCTAAACTATAGTCTTCCTTAATGTTTAAAGTTGTGAGAATAATTAATTTTTGCCATTGATATTGTGAGTATATTTGTTTATGGCAAAGGCAAATACTAAATACAGGGAACGAAATTTCCAGGGAAGTAAGTAAATTACCAAAATAACCTTTTATATACCTAATTTTTTTTTCACTCATTCAATTTTCCAGCTTTCCCTCTTTCCAGTCTCTCTCTTGCGACGATTCCAGTTCTCTCTCCGCACGACGACGATGACAACGATGGCTAGAGTAAAAATTCCAAATGTCCCTGCCGGAGCTGGCGCCGCCGCTAACGCCACTGCCATCGCCGTCGGAGCTTCTTCTAGCACCATGCCTATAAAGGTAATTTAAACCTAATTTTAACCTATCGTATGAACGGAGCTTCTTCTAGCATCGTTCATACGAGACTCATCTCGTATGAACTCACACGAGATACATCTCGTGTGAAATCATACGAGACTCATCTCATATGAACTCACACGAGATATATCTCGTGTGAGTTCATACGAGATGAGTCTCGTATGAGTTCACACGAGATGTATCTCGTGTGAGTTCATACGAGATTCCCAGTGTCCACTCTTTTTCTTTACATTGTTCATATTTGCCAGATGCTAAATAGCTAATTTATTGTCTCTTATTTGTTTTTTGTAGGCACGTGAGCGTATGACCGCGTCCAATAGAAAGAGGAAGGCTGAAAAGCATCCGGAGAGAAAAGAAAAGCGGAGCAAGTCTAAGAATGACAAGAAAGCCACAGATGAGGAGGAGCAGGAGGAGAGGGAGGAGGAGGCGGTAGCATCTGATGACGTTCAGGAGGAGGAGGATGGGGATAGTGAGGAGGAGGAGGGGGAGGAGGAGGAGGAGGAGGGGGATAGTGAGGAGGAGGAGGAGGGGGATAGTGAGGATGGGGAGGAGGAGGAGGAGGAGGAGGAGGAGGAGGAGGAGGAGGAGGAGGAGGAGGAGGAGGAGGAGGAGGAGGAGGAGGAGATAGATGTTAGACCATTGAGGCATGGGAGGAGGCGGGGTCAGATTGTGGCTAGAGGGCAGGGACGGAGGAGGAGACAGGATGCGGGTGAGGAGGAGGCACCATCATGGCAGATTCAGAGTGACCCAGGTGGCGGCCCAGAGGTTGTTTCACTTATATACGGGTTTGGTGATCACAGAGCCCGGGAGATTTGGAGGGACGCCACTAGTGAGTCAGTGGTGACTTTCCATACGAGACTGCTGCATCTGCACAAGTAAGATAATCATTAATGTGAAACTATTAAAATCTTGAAGTTATTTGGCACACACTCTAAATATTCCATTAATTATCATCCCATGCTTTTCTCGATCTCGAGTATTGATTATATTTTTTGTTTGGAATAAACAGGTTCAAGCGTGATGAACTGGAGGCTACTGATAGAGCCTGGCTGACCCTTGTTGATGCATCGGGCATCCAGCAGCTGCACGATGCCACCATTCAGAGGCCTAACCATGCGCTGCTAAAGTCATTTTTGGAACGGTGGTCTTCTAAGACTAACTTGTTCCATATGGCGTGGGGGGAGATGACGATTACGTTACATGACGTCTTTCATATCCTGGTGTGTTGTTATATATTATCAATTTCAAGACTATATGAACTATCTACATTCATCTCTTGTACTAAAATGTGTTATTTCATCTTCAATTTACAGGTATCAGCTGTGTAGGTGCACCTGTTCGATATCCGTATCTAGTGCCTGACCTATCCGGCATCAGCGTACACCTCGATTTGATCAGCACTGGGTACTTATTAAAGGATGTCCGACGTCTATTTTCTTACCGTATAGGGCGCATGACAGATGCCCAGCGTGCTTCTGCGTATATCCTGCACCTCTTGGGTTCTACAATGTTCGTGGACAAGAGTCAGGATAAGGTGCCCGCAGCCTACCTTCCCCTGTGCATGGATCTTGAGAGACTCCCCACTCTCTCCTGGGGATCAGCTACGTTAGCATACTTATATCGAGAGTTGGGAAAGGCATCCAGATCCGGATGCAAGCAGATGGGTGGTTGTGCGACTCTGCTAGAGGTACATCTTACTCTATTCACTTTCTTTTTACTCTGTTGACTCTGTCGACTCCCCCCTCCTCTGTAATTACATGTTGCATTTGATTAGTATTTAATACTTTTTTACATACATCACAGGGTTGGATATACGAGTACTTTTCAGATTTTCGACGAGTTTCTGACCCGCACTGGCAGCAGGGGCAGCCGAGAGCCCGTAGATGGTCACGTACTGATACAGCTGGGAGGGTATTAGAGCATCTAGTGCAGTATCGCCGCACTCTTGACACGGTGCATGTTGACAGGGTGAGTTATTCATATTAAAATTGTTTCAAATTGTTACACTCCCTCCGTTATTATGTAGACTTTGGCTAACAAAGTCTACTCACAGGTTATTTGGACTCCTTATGGTACCGGAGCGGACGCGATTCTGCCGATTTCATACTTCAGGGGGGTTATACGCTTTTGTGACATCACTGAGGCGTACATGCCTGATCGTGTTACTAGGCAGTTCGGGTACCAGCAGAGGATCCCCAGACAGCCCCCCGTGGCTCCCACGAGATGCATTTCATCAAAGGGTCAGAAGGGGTTCCAGAAAGAGTATGGTGACCAAGATCATGTTTGGGACTCGTGGGTGGAGTACGGCATGGAGGAGTTCAGGCCCGTTCCCCGTTGGGGGGCCACTAGTGACTACATATTCACCCGTGACTGCAGATTATATGGAGTGGTTTCTAGCTAGAAGTCATATTCGGATATCTAATCCAATACACGATCCCCCCGTTGACATTCCACCTCCCCCACCTCCCCCAGTTGATGTTCCACCGCAGCCTGGGGTTGCAGAGGTTGCAGAGGCACGAGGTATCATACTTCCATTTCTGACAGATGCCAGGCTCCCCGAGGACGTCATAGCTTGTCTTAGACGGGCGCACGAGATTTAGGAGGTCGTATTTAGGAGGTCGCATTTATGTATTACTGATTATGGAGTTTTGGTATACTTGTATTACTGATTATGGAGTTGTGAATTTATTTTCAGTAGGAAATGGATATGTATTAGTTTCTGTCATGGAGTATAGCTCTATGTCTCTCTCTTGCTCTCTCTGTCTCTCTATCCCTATCCCACTGTTTATTTGGTGTTGTTGTTGTTGCTGTTGTGTCTGAAGATGTTGTTTCTTGTTGCTTTTTGTTGATTTTGTTATAAAAACTGCAGCTGATGTGTCTCGTATGGATCCACACGAGATGTGTCTCGTATGGAATCATACGAGATTTGTCTCGTATGGATCCACACGAGATGTGTCTCGTGTGGATCCACACGAGACACATCTCGTGTGGATCCATACGTGACACATCTCGTGTGGATCCATACGGGACATATTCCTTAAAACTCTAAATAATGGCACAAATTTGTAACTCAATTTTCATTTGGATTTTGAGGAAAGTCATACTAATGAAAAATACTTTAGATGTCATTTAGAATGTAGAAAATAATTAAAAAAAAAATAAACTAGGTAGCCGTATACCATTTTCACAACATCGGGACATATTCCTTAAAACCCTAAATAATGGCACAAATTTGTAACTCAATTTCCATTTGGATTTTGAGGAAAGTCATACTAAAGAAAAACACTTTAAATGTCATTTAGAATGTAGAAAAAAATTAAAAAAAAAATAAACTAGGTAGCCGTATACCATTTTCACAACATCGGGACATATTCCTTAAAACCCTAAATAATGGCACAAATTTGTAACTCAATTTCCATTTGGATTTTGAGGAAAGTCATACCAATGAAAAACACTTTAAATGTCATTTATAATGCAGAAAACAATTAAAAAAAAAAAAAAAACTAGGTAGCCATATACCATTTTCACAACATCGAGACATATTCCTTAAAACCCTAAATAATGGCACAAATTTGTAACTCAATTTCCATTTGGATTTTGAGGAAAGTCATACTAATGAAAAACACTTTAAATGTCATTTAGAATGTAGAAAAAAATTAAAAAAAAATAAACTAGGTAGTCGTATACCATTTTCACAACATCGGGACATATTCCTTAAAACCCTAAATAATGGCACAAATTTGTAACTCAATTTCCATTTGGATTTTGAGGAAAGTCAAACCAATGAAAAACACTTTAAATTTCATTTAAAATGTATAAAAAAATTAAAAAAAAAAATATGTAGCCGTATACCATTTTCACAACATCGGGACATATTCCTTAAAACCCTAAATAATGGCACAAATTTGTAACTCAATTTCCATTTGGATTTTGAGGAAAGTCATACCAATGAAAAACACTTTAAATGTCATTTAGAATATAGAAAAAAATAAAAAATAAATAAACTAGGTAGCCGTATACCATTTTCACAACATCGGGACATATTCCTTAAAACCCTGAATAATGGCACAAATTTGTAACTCAGTTTCCATTTGGATTTTGAGAAAAGTCATACTAATGAAAAACACTTTAAATGTCATTTAGAATGTAGAAAAAAATTAAAAAAAATAAACTAGGTAGCCGTATACCATTTTCACAACATCGGGACATATTCCTTAAAACCCTAAATAATGGCACAAATTTGTAACTCAATTTCCATTTGGATTTTGAGGAAAGTCATACTAATGAAAAACACTTTAAATGTCATTTAGAACGTAGAAAAAAATTAAAAAAAATAAACTAGGTAGCCGTATACCATTTTCACAACATCGGGACATATTATTTAAAACCCTAAATAATGGCACAAATTTGTAACTCAATTTCCATTTGGATTTTGAGGAAATTCTTACCAATGAAAAACACTTTAAATTTCATTTAGAATGTAGAAAAAAATTAAAAAAAAAAATAAACTAGGTATCCGTATACCATTTTCACAATATCGGGACATATTCCTTAAAACCCTAAATAATGGCACAAATTTGTAACTCAATTTCCATTTGGATTTTGAGGAAATTCTTACCAATGAAAAACACTTTAAATTTCATTTAGAATGTAGAAAAAAATTTAAAAAAAAAAAAAAGGTAGCCGTATACCATTTTCACAACATCGGGACATATTCCTTAAAACCCTAAATAATGGCACAAATTTGTAACTCAATTTCCATTTGGATTTTGAGGAAAGTCATACCAATGAAAAACACTTTAAATGTCATTTAGAATGTAGAAAAAAAATTAAAAATTAAATAAACTAGGTAGCCGTATACCATTTTCACAACATTGGGACATATTCCTTAAAACCCTAAATAATGGCACAAATTTGTAACTCAATTTCCATTTGGATTTTGAGGAAAGTCATACTAATGAAAAACACTTTAAATGTCATTTAGAATGTAGAAAAAAATTAAAAAAAAAATAAACTAGGTAGCCGTATACCATTTTCACAACATCGGGACATATTCCTTAAAACCCTAAATAATGGCACAAATTTGTAACTCAATTTCCATTTGGATTTTGAGGAAAGTCATACTAATGAAAAACACTTTAAATGTCATTTAGAACGTAGAAAAAAATTAAAAAAATAAAATAAACTAGGTAGCCGTATACCATTTTCACATCATCGGGAAATATTCCTTAAAACCATAAATAATGGCACAAATTTGTAACTCAATTTCTATTTGGATTTTGAGGAAATTCATACTAATGAAAAACACTTTAACTGTCATTTAGAATGTAGAAAAAATTAAAAAAAAAATAAACTAGGTAGCCGTATACCATTTTAACGACATCAGGACATATTCCTTAAAACCCTAAATAATGGCACAAATTTGTAACTCAATTTCCATTTGGATTTTGAGGAAAGTCATAACATTGAAAAACACTTTAAATTTCATTTAGAATGTAGAAAAAAATAAACAAACATAAAAAACTAGGTAGCCGTATACCATTTTCACAATATCGGGACATATTCCTTAAAAACCCTAAATAATGGCACAAATTTGTAACTCAATTTCCATTTGGATTTTGAGGAAAGTCATACCAATGAAAAACACTTTAAATTTCATTTATAATGTAGAAAAAAATTAAAAAATAAATAAACTAGGTAGCCGTATACCATTTTCACAACATTGGGACGTATTCCTTAAAACCCTAAATAATGGCAGAAATTTGTAACTCAGTTTCCATTTGGATTTTGAGGAAAGTCACACTAATGAAAAACACTTTAAATGTCATTTAGAATGTAGAAAAAAATTAAAAAAAAATAAACTAGGTAGCCGTATACCATTTTCACAACATCGGGACATATTCCTTAAAACCATAAATAATGGCACAAATTTGTAACTCAGTTTCCATTTGGATTTTGAGGAAAGTCATACTAATGAAACACTTTAAATGTCATTTAGAACGTAGAGAAAAATTTAAAAAAAAATAAACTAGGTAGTCGTATACCATTTTCACATCATCGGGAAATATTCCTTAAAACCATAAATAATGGCACAAATTTGTAACTCAATTTCCATTTGGATTTTGAGGAAAGTCATACAAATGAAAAACACTTTAAATGTCATTTAGAATGTAAAAAAAATTAAAAAAAATAAACTAGGTAGCCGTATACCATTTTCACGACATCAGGACATATTCCTTAAAATCCTAAATAATGGTACAAATTTGTAACTCAATTTCCATTTGGATTTTGAGGAAAGTCATACCAATGCAAAACACTTTAAATGTCATTTAGAATTTAGAAAAAAATTAAAAAAAAATTAACTAGGTAGCCGTATACCATTTTCACAACATCGGGACATATTCCTTAAAACCCTAAATAATGTCACAAATTTGTAACTCAATTTCCATTTGAATTTTGATGAAAGTCATACTAATGAAAAACACTTTTAATGTCATTCATAATGTAGAAAAAAATAAAAATAATAAACTAGGTAGCCGTATACCATTTTCACAACATCGGGACATATTCCTTAAAACCCTAAATAATGGCACAAATTTGTAACTCAATTTCCATTTGGATTTTGAGGAAAGTCATACCAATGAAAAACACTTTAAATGTCATTTAGAATTTAGAAAAAAATTAAAAATAAAAATAAACTAGGTAGTCATATACCATTTTCACAACATCGGGACTTATTCCTTAAAACCCTAAATAATGGCACAAATTTGTAACTCAATTTCCATTTGGATTTTGAGGAAAGTCATACCAATGAAAAACACTTTAAATGTCATTTAGAATGTAGAAAAAAAAATAATAAATAAACTAGGTAGCCGTATACCATTTTCACAACATCGGGACATATTACTTAAAACCCAAAATAATGGCACAAATTTGTAACTCAGTTTCCATTTGAATTTTGAGGAAAGTCATACTAATGAAAAACACTTTAAATGTCATTTATAATGTAGAAAAAAAATTAAAAAAAATAAACTAGGCAGCCGTATACCATTTTCACAATATCGGGACATATTCCTTAAAACCCTAAATAATGGCACAAATTTGTAACTCAGTTTCCATTTGGATTTTGAGGAAAGTCATACTAATGAAAAACACTTTAAATGTCATTTAGAATGTAGAAAAAAATTAAAAAAATATAAACTAGGTAGCCGTATACCATTTTCACAACATCGGGACATATTTCTTAAAACCCTAAATAATGGCACAAATTTGTAACTCAATTTCCATTTGAATTTTGAGGAAAGTCATACCAATTAAAAACACTTTAAATGTCATTTTAAATGTAGAAAAAATTAAAAAAAAATAAACTAGGTAGCCGTATACCATTTTCACAACATCGGGACATATTCCTTAAAACCCTAAATAATGGCACAAATTTGTAACTTAGTTTCCATTTGGATTTTGAGGAAAGTCATACTAATGAAAAACACTTTAAATGTCATTTAGAATGTAGAAAAAAATTTTAAAAAAATAAACTAGGTAGTCGTATACCATTTTTCCAGCATCGGGACATATTCCTTAAAACCCTAAATAATGGCACAAATTTGTAACTCAATTTCCATTTGGATTTTGAGGAAAGTCATACTAATGAAAAACACTTTAAATGTCATTTAGAATGTAGAAAAAAATTTAAAAAAAATAAACTAGGTAGCCGTATACCATTTTCACAACATCGGGACATATTCCTTAAAACCCTAAATAATGGCACAAATTTGTAACTCAATTTCCATTTGGATTTTGAGGAAAGTCATACTAATGTAAAATACTTTAAATGTCATTTAGAATGTAGAAAAAAATTTTAAAAAAATAAACTAGGTAGCCATATACCATTTTCACAACTTCGGGACATATTCCTTAAAACCCTAAATAATGGTACAAATTTGTAACTCAATTTCCATTTGGATTTTGAGGAAAGTTATACTAATGAAAAACACTTTAAATGTCATTTAGAATGTAGAAAAAATTAAAAAAAATAAACTAGGTAGCCTTATACCATTTATACATCTCGTGTATATACACACAAAATGTTTAGTTGTATCTCGTGTTAACGTACACGAGATGTTTAAAATCCAGTTAAACCCTTCAAAACGACCTGCATTGAATTTGACGTTTAATATTCTGAACAGAAACCAGAAACCCCCATTATTATTCAAAAAATCAATCTCTAAGTTCATAGCATGGATCCTCACCAAATTCTCTCCAACATTCTCCAATTTTCAATGATCATAGCATGGATTCCTCACAAAATTGCTCAACATGTTCTTATGAGTGTATTAACCTTGATATGATAGAATTTGTCCATGATGAAGAAGAAGGAATCTCACCAAATTCTCCTCCACATCAACATTCTCCAAGTTTCAATGATCCAAGCTTCTATGAAGTAAGTTCTTAATGTTTTGTTTTGTATTGTGATCAAAATCAAAATAAAAATTCCATCTTGAATTAAAAATCCCATCTTGAAATAAAAATCCCATCTTGAATTAAAAATCCAATCTTGACCTACACATGAGATTTATTTATACAATCTTCAAATACACATGAGAATAACAATGCAATATCAGAGCAAATTCCAGTTTTCAAATACTCCCTCCATCCCAGTTCATTAGATACCAAAATTTAGGGCACGCGGATTAAGAAAATGTAAGAGAGAGAAAACGTGAAGAGAGAATGTTGTGAGTGTAAAAGTAAAATAGGAGAGAGAATGAGTGGGAGGAATAGTTAGGAGAGAGAATGTTGTGAGTGAAAAAGTAAAATAGGAGAGAGAATGAGTGGGGTAAATAGTGAAGATTCCTTTCCATTTTGGGTAAGTATCAATTGATGTGGGACGGACCAAAAAGGAAATAAGTATCAATTGAACTGGGACGGAGGAAGTATGTTTTTGCATTCTGGACGGAGATAATTTCGTGTACACATACACGACAGAGTAGCTTACTTATCGTGTGCACTAACACGAGATTTAATGAACTATGTTGTGTATGTATACACGAAATGTATACAGGATCCTTGAAACTGATGGTGCTGTAATTTGCAGGGTCCATTTCCGGATATCAGTGACGAATTCACGACATCAGAATTATTTCCAAATAGGGATGCACTTCTTGCACATGTACGGGAAATCGCGAGGCGTCGAAATATACACCTTGTTATAGACCACTCGAAGAAGAGAAGTGGAAATAAACTAGCTTATGCGATGATAATATGTCATTTTGGTGGACATCACAGGTCCGGAAGATCAAAGAACATTAGGAAGAGTAGTAGCAAGAAGAGAGAGTGTACTTTTAAACTACATGCCAAAGAAAGGAGGGATGATGGGTTATAGGGTTATGTTGTAAGGAATGGTATACATAATCATGGCTTTCCTTTCTATCCGGAAGGTTTTCCTCTCGAGAAATTGACACGTGGCGAATATGACGCTATGTGTAGCGCAAGTGAATGTTCATTGCGTCCAAATGACA
Source organism: Adenophora triphylla var. japonica (assembly GCA_022495995.1). Classification (NCBI taxonomy): domain Eukaryota; kingdom Viridiplantae; phylum Streptophyta; class Magnoliopsida; order Asterales; family Campanulaceae; genus Adenophora; species Adenophora triphylla. Next base: position 95,332 of record JAFEMH010002128.1, on the reverse strand, counting down.
TAGTAGCAATGTTAAAGATGGACGATGAGAAGAACGTGAGCACTCCGATGCACGTCCGCAATGCCATCACAAAATATAGAGAAGAAGAACGACAAGGGAGGACCCCGCTACAACAATTCCTTAAATTACTCGACGATCATGAATATATATACTACACGAGGGAAGACGCTGAGAGTGGCATGATCAACGACATATTCTTCTCTCACCCATTAGCAATGAAGATGCTAAACTGTTTTCCATATGTTGTACAAGGTGACTGCACTTACAACACCAACTGCTATGGACTGTACTTCTTGCAGTTTGTAGGATTTACTTCCACCGGGCATAATTTCACAATAGCGTATGCGTTCCTCAAGTATCAGAGTGAGGATGATTACATATGGGCATTGGATAATTTGCACAGTCTGTTTACACCTCCCCGGTTGCCAACAGTTTTTGTCACTGATCGTGAATTGGGTTTCATCAGCGCTCTCCGTAAGTTTTACCCGACACCGAACATTTCTTGTGTCAGAGGCATTTCGAAGTCAATGTTAGAAAGCATGGGTTGAGTCATACAGGTAGCGAGGATTTGGTAGAATCATTCATGAGGAGTTTCAATTATGCAATCTCAGCCCCTACCTCTGGCGAATGGGACGAACATTGGCAAGAGCTTTGTGACCGTTTCAGATCTTATCCTGTATTATTGGATTACCTCCGCGATACATGGATTACTCCATACTCTCATAATATTCTGTCTATGCACACGGATGTGTTACCACACTTTGGGACCCATACCACAAACAGGACTGAGGGTGAGCATAACAGGTTGAAGAAGGCATTGGGGAGTGCTTCTTCTACTTTTGACACAATCTTCAAAAAGGCTCATAAGATCTTGGATATCCAACTAAAAAATATCAAACAGAGTATGAATAGATCAAAGACCAGAACTCCAATTGATTTGAGGACCCGTATTCTGTATCACAACATATTGACTAAAGTGTCAATGGAAGCCTTGCGCAATATCAGACAAGAGCGGGCTCGTATTCAGAAAATCATTAAAAACCAGCGGGGTCGTAATGGGGGTAATGTCATCACTGAGGCTGCCTGCGGGTGTTACTACAGGCGAACACATGAACTTCCATGTAGTCACGAGATTGCACGGATAGAGGACTGTGGGGGACGGATTGAGCTGTCCTCGATTCATGATTTTTGGAAGAAGTTGGACATTGAAGTAGACAACCCTCCATCTGAGACTTCAATAAATAAAGACAATTTTCAAGCTATGTTGAATAAAGTTGAGAAAGCACCTGAACCAGTAAGGAGAAAGTTATTCAAAAAGATGGAAGAAGGGCTTAATCACCATACGAGAGATGCTTACGAGCCAAATCATATTTCAAAGGCGAATAAACCCCGGACCGGAAGTTCCAGAGAACCGTCAGACTGGGAGCATACTAACAAATTTTTTCGAGTCCCCGCTACACCATCCTCGACTAGCAAAGGGTATAGATCTTCATTCATTTTGGCTCACACTTTACGTTCTTGATGTATTTGATTTGCATGTTGATAGTATGAATGCTTCTCACTCTTTTCTTTGCCCTATTTCAGGTCTAGATCTGCATTCATTGCATCAACCCAAGCGAGTTCGGAGTCCACGCACAAACGCAAACCAGCTTCAGAACCCACACCATCTACCCCTACTTGTACTCCTACGTCTCATTGATGTGGCGGATTTCACTATATGTAATTCCCTAATTTTCTAGACATTTTATCATTATTTTAATGTAATTTAGATTAGTTTTAATGTAATTTTGAGTAGACTATGAATGGGTGAGTTTGTGGGAAATCTTTGTAATTGTGAGACATATTTTGAGTGATTTTGTGATGTTCCTGCAAAAGTTTATTAATGTTGAGGATAAAGTTGCTATTTTCAAAAGTGCAGGGATCAAACTGCATATCAGCAAAGTTTAGTGATCAGAATGAGTTTTTTGGAAAGTTGGAGGACCAAATTGAAAACAAGAATTAAAGAAATTTAATGGGATCATGGCAGCACGTGAAGAGGGCCGGCGTGTTGATCGAGAGAACGCTTTGACCAAGGCAAGGAGGAGATTGGCCCACGCACGCAGGAGGAAGTAATTTGTTTTATTTTCTTTTTCTGTTTCCTTTTAATTATTATTATTATTATTAGTTTTTAGGTTTAGTTTAGAGGGAGTATATAAACTCCTTTAATATTATTTTTAGGTTTTATCTTTGAGTTTTTACTTTTTCCTAGAGAAAGCTTGAGAATTTCCATGGAAGCTTAAAATCTCTTGCTTTAGATTTGATTGCTTGAACCCCTAATTATCAATTTGAGGTATTGTTCTTTTCAATCTGTTTATCCCTATTCATAATTTTGCTTGTGTTTATTTTAGATTTATAATTAGGGTTTGTGAATCTGGCCAATTCATTAGTTCTTTTTATGAATCTTTGCTAGAGTTTTCTATGACTGTGCCAGTGTAGGAAATTCACGAGTAGCATCTTTATGATTTATGCATGTGCCATGGTAAATTGTGAAGTGGGTAAAATTAGATGATTATCTATGTGAAACAATCATAGAAAGTATTCTTGATCTTAGTTTCTTAAACTGTTCATCGATTAATTCTGCGATCTATACTGTGTCAGTTAGATTAATTTATTAATCAGGGTTTCTAGTGAGTGTGCCACTGCTAGTAACTATTCTGAAAGAAGAAACAGAGATTGAAACCGATCTTGTGATCAGGTGAATAGGGTGACAGTGAAAAGAGATACCAATGATAATTGGCTAATTAGGTGGGGACGGAATCAAATCTGAAGTGTTTCGAAATTATTGTTTTTGCTCTTAGATTAGTTTAATTTCTGTTTTTAGGAATTAATTCATCAACAAACAAACCCCCCCATTTATGTGTGACTAGTTCGTAATCAATAACCGTTCTTAAGTGGTTCGACCCTGGACTTACCTTTGCTACATTCTTGTGGCCGAGTCCCGGTTTAATTTAGTAGGTGTGCGACTTAAGCCTACCAAATTTTTGTGCCGTTGCCGGGGAACGGTGTAATTGTTTACGTGCTCATTCTTTTCTTAATCTATTTCTTTTTCATTTTATTTCTTTTTATTTTAGTATTTGTGTTATCTGCTAAGTTGTTTTACCCTGCTCCCCTGTGGTGTGTAACCGTGCATGGTTCACACCCGTTCTACTAACGATTTGATTGTTTCGCTTGACCCAGAAATCGAAAGATCTTTCAGGAAAGGACGACAACAAAGCAGGAGAGTCAAGGGGATATTGTTAGCTGAAGAGATGCAGGGTGGAGATAATGTAGGTGGTGGTGAACAAGCAGTTCCACCGCAGACATTGAGGCAAAGGACTGCCCCGAATTGGAATGAGCAACCACATGCCGTCCAATTCCCTGCCTTACCTGCCGGGGTGACATTTGAGTTGAAGCCGGGGCTACTCAATCAGCTACCGCACTTCACAGGGATGCCTGGAGAGGATCCTAATCAGCACATATCTCAGTTTGTGCAAACCTGTCAGAGTATGAAGCCGGTGTCGATTCCGATCGAGCATCTGTTATTGACGGCGTTTTCTTTCACACTGAAAGATAACGCGAATGAATGGTATTACCACTTGCCCCCCAACAGCATCACGACATGGCAACAAATGAAAGAAGTATTCTTGGAAGAGTTCTTCCCTCAGGACCAGATTAATGTAATGAAGAGAGACATTAGCAATATGGAGCAAAAGGCAGATGAGACTCTATACGATTACTACAATCGCTTCTACAAGTTTTGTAGGAGTTGTCCATATCATGGGTTTATTGAGGATCAGCTGATCATCTATTTTCATGGAGGGTTGACCATTCAGGATAAGAGATTAGTGGATTCATGTTGTGGGGGAAGTATTTTGAATAAGACCACTGATGAAGCTAAAAAGTTGATCGAGGAGCTAGCCAAGAGCACAAGGACCCATGGCAAGAGGTCAACTGTGAGACAGGTTAGCGCAGCGGGTTCTAGCAATGGGTCGACTTCTTTGGATGGAAGCTAGGAGAGAGATCTTGGGATCTTCAAGGAGGAGGGAGGTAAAGTAAAGCTTGGCCTTCTTCTTCACCTTCTTGGACTTCAAGCCGTGTGGGATTTTCTATGACATTATGCACCCTACAGATTCGTGCCCCTCTTTGCAGACGGGTGAGATGGAGGATGTCAATGCAGTCGGGTTTGCACAGCAGGGACAGCGACCGATGGGTAACACTTATAACCCCAACTGGAGAAATCATCCTAATTTCAGATGGGGTACAGGTCATCAGCAGAATCAACCTGGTGGTCAGGGACAATAGTTTGGTAATCAGCAGGGTTATCAGCAGCAGCAGCAGTATCAGGGTAATCAGTTCAACGCTTATAGACCACCATTTGGACAGCCACCGCAGCAGCCGCAACAGCAGGGACAGTCTACAGAAGATATGTTCCGTACACTGGCTCAGAGTATGAGCACCTTATCCAGCGGTCTTCAGCAGTATCAGCAGAGGACCGATACGAGTATCAGCAGTCTTCAGCAGTATCAGCAGAGGACTGATACGAGTATCAGTGGTCTGGAGAGACAGATGGGGCAGATAGCAGATGCTGTGGGTAGGTTGGAGGCTCAGAATTTGGGAAAGCTGCCTTCACAGACTGAACCGAATCCAAAGCATAATGAATGTGCGATCACTCTTCGCAGTGGTAAGGAGCTGCAGGACAAGGTTGAAGTAGAGGAACCAGAGATTGAGGTTGAGATTGCAGAGCCAGTACAGAAGGCACCCGATCAGACAGAAGTTGCACCAGAGGTGAAGGCTCCTGTATATGAGCCTGAGGTTCCATTCCCCGAGGCCTTGAAAGAGCATCGAAAGCCAGAGCCTGACAAGGCGATTTATGATACTTTCAAGAGGTTGGAGGTTAATATTCCTTTCTTGGATCTTCTTCAGACTGTCCCGAGGTATGCGAAGTTTTTGAAGGAGTTGTGTACTCTGAAGCGGAATCAGAAGGAGAGGAGTATGAAAAAGGGTAAGGTTAGCGAGCACGTGTCTGCAATGTATCAGCGGAAATTGCCTAAGAAGTGCAGTGATCCAGGGATGTTCGTGATTCCAGTTAATTTGGGGGATGCTTCTGAGCATAAGGGGATGTTAGACTTGGGGGCTTCAATCAACGTCATGCCCTATTCGTTGTTTGAAACTCTTAAGTTGGGACCACTGCAGGACACCAGAGTGGTGATACAGCTAGCGGATAGGTCAAATGCCTACCCGAAAGGATTGGTAGAAGATGTTCTTGTTAGAGTGGGGAAGATGATATTTCTCGCAGATTTCTATGTGCTAGAGATGGAGACGGATCCAAAGGCTCCCATACTGTTGGGGAGGCCTTTTATGTCGACTGCTCGGACAAAACTTGATGTGGCGAATGGTTCCTTGACAATGGAATTTGATGGCCAAGTGATGGAGTTTAATATCTTTGACTCTATGAGATACCCTAAGGATACGGAGTCACTGTGTTTCATTGATGTGGTTGAGCCATTGGTAGAGGAGGTATTTGAGGTGTCTAGTGGAGATGATGATCTCAAGACCGCATTAGAGAATGCTTTGGGGTATGCTAGTTTGGAGTTTGACATCTCAGATTCGATGAAGGAAGCAGTTATGGGTCTTACAGAGAGTGCCATGTTTGCTACAGAACCGGGTCATGGTCACATGAAGTTAGAGGTTCCAGTAAAGAAGCTTGTTCCATCTATAGAGAAGGCACCGAAGCTTGAGCTGAAGGTTCTCCCTGAGTACCTTAAGTATGTTTATCTAGGTGAGGGAGAGACGCTTCCGGTAGTGATTTCTAGCAGTTTGACTGAGGATCAAGAGAAGAGGTTGATTGAGGTGATCCGGGAGCGAAAATCTGCGATTGGTTGGACTATTGCCGATCTCAAGGGCATTAGTCCATCTTTGTGTATGCACAGGATCAACCTAGAGGAGGGTGCGAAGCCAGTGAGACAACCGCAGCGGAGACTTAACCTGCCAATGATGGAGGCGGTAAAGAAGGAGGTCCTGAAGCTACTACAGATGGGGATCATCTATCCCATCTCTGACAGTAAGTGGGTGAGCCCCACGTAATGTGTGCCCAAGAGGGGCGGGATCACAGTCTCTCGTAATCAGAAGGGAGAGATGGTTCCAACCCGGGAGCAAACGGGGATTTGTGTGTGCATTGATCTCCGACGCTTAAATGAGGTAACTCTTAAAGACCACTTCCCCCTCCCCTTCATTGATCAGATGTTGGAAAGGTTGGCCGGAAGGGCATATTTTTGTTTTCTTGACAGTTTTTTTGGGTATTTTCAAATACCTATCGCCCCGAAAGACCAAGAGAAAACTACATTTACTTGCCCTTTCGACACTTTTGCTTATCGGAGAATGCCGTTTGGATTGTGTAATGCACCTGGAACTTTTCAACGATGCATGATCAGTATTTTCTCCGATTTTGTGGAAAGATTTATGGAAGTTTTCATGGATGACTTCACTGTCCATGGAGACTCGTTTGATGAATGCCTTGCTCATTTAGGACTAGTGTTGGATAGATGCATTGAAACTAATTTGGTCCTAAATATTGAAAAATGTCATTTTATGGTCGAGCAAGGCATTGTGTTAGGTCATGTTGTGTCAAAAAGGGGTATTAAAGTTGACAAAGCTAAGATTGATGTCATTTCTTCACTTCCTTACCCTACCAACGTGCGTGAAGTCCGGTCATTTCTTGGTCATGCCGGGTTTTACCGGAGGTTTATAAAGGACTTTTCAAAGATTGCTTCACCTCTATGCATTCTGTTGCAGAAAGAGGTTGATTTTAATTTTGATGATAATTGCAAGCAATCTTTTAATGAGTTGAAGTCTAGATTGACAACCACCCCCATTATTCAAGCACCCGATTGGTCTCGCCCCTTTGAGATCATGTGTGATGCTAGTGATTATGATGTGGGGGCGGTTTTGGGTCAAAAAGTGGAGCATGCCTCGCATGTGATCTATTATGCGTCTATGACCTTGAATGGGGCACAAAGAAATTACTCCACCACAGAAAAAGAGATGTTGGCGGTAGTCTTTGCACTAGAAAAATTTAGGTCCTACTTGTTGGGCACTAAAATCATTGTTTACACCGACCACGCTGCTCTTAAGTACTTGATGTCTAATAAAGAGGCTAAACCAAGACTCATTCGGTGGATTCTCTTGTTGAGTGAGTTTGATATAGAGGTAAAGGACAAAAAGGGGGCTGAAAATTTAGTTGCTGATCATTTGAGTCGCCTTGTAACGGAGGAGGACAAGCCTTATAAACAAGCCCCAATCCGGGGTGAGTTTCCTGATGAGGTTCTTTGGGCAGTTAATTCAGCGGCTCCATGGTATGCGGACTTGGTCAATTTTCTTGTCTCTAATAAATTCCCTCCGGGCATGTCAAAATCTAAAAGAGACAAAGTCCGTAGTGATGCCAAGTATTATGTGTGGGATGAGCCCAACTTGTGGAGGCATTGTGCCGACCAAGTCATTCGGAGGTGTATTCCCGATAGTGAGGTGTCCTCTGTTCTGAAATTCTGTCATGAGCATGCGTGTGGTGGTCATTTTGGTGTGAAAAAGACCGCTAGGAAAGTCTTGGAGTGTGGCTTCTTTTGGCCAACTTTCTTCCGGGATGCGGCCACTTTTTGTCAGTCGTGTGATAGGTGCCAAAGGGTTGGTAATATTGGGCGCCGTAATGAAATGCCACAAACCCTCATTGTGAATTGTGAAATCTTTGATGTTTGGGGGATAGACTTTATGGGTCCGTTCCCTAATTCTTGTGGGTTTGTGTACATTTTACTTGTGGTTGACTATGTGTCCAAATGGGTGGAAGCCATCCCTACCCGCACTGATGATTCAAAATTGGTGGTCAACTTCCTTAGGAGCAACATTTTGTGTCAGTTTGGGATGCCAAAGGCCATTATTAGTGATAGGGGGACACATTTCTGCAATAAGACAGTCGAAGCTCTAGTCAAGAGATATCACATCACCCATAAGGTGTCGACTGCTTATCACCCCCAAATAAATGGCCAAGCCGGGGTATCTAATAGATAGATAAAATCCATCCTTGAAAAAACTGTGAACCCGAATAGAAAGAATTGGAGTCAAAGGCTTGATGATGTGTTGTGGGCTTACCGGACTGCATACAAGACACCAATTGGTATGTCACCATATCGGTTGGTGTTTGGTAAACTTTGTCATTTGCCGGTTGAGCTTGAACACAAGGCCTATTGGGCGATCAAAAAGTTCAACTTGAACTTGGAGGGTTCCGGTGAGGAGCGAAAATTGCACTTGAGTGAGTTGGATGAGATTAGGAGGGATGCGTATGAGAATAATCTCCTTTATAAGGAGCGAGTGAAGATTTGACACGACAAAATGATAATTAGAAAGGACTTTAAGGTGGGTCAAAAGGTCCTTCTTTTCAATTCCCGTCTTCGTTTGTTTCCGGGAAAGTTGAGGTCCCGGTGGACCGGTCCTTATGTGGTGAGGGAGGTGTCCCCGCTTGGGACAGTAGTAATCTTAAGTCCTAATGAGGACAAAGGATTCAAAGTGAATGGTCAACGGTTAAAACCGTATTTTGAAAATGAAGTGGTGAATACCGCGAGTTTGGAGGAGATTGATCTCCAAGACCCGGTATATGTTTGATTACTTTGGGGTCCGAGTCTTGTCAAAGACTTTAAACTTTGATGCTAGCCGGGGGCTTACCCGGCGTTTGGTCTATCTAAAGACGGTAAAGAAGGGCGGCTAACCGGGAGGCAACCCGGGATTTAATTGCTTATTTTTGGTCATTCTGTACATTATGTTTTTAATTTTTGTATTTGTTTTCATGTCTAGAATCGGTGCTACTGAAGGGTTTTGTTTTGTGGTGTTGTGCAGGGAAAAGCATGGGGAGAGGAGCAAAAAAAATGCCTGGGGCCTATTTTGAAAAGAAATATATATATATATATATATATATATATATATATATATATAATATCAGGCGTCCGCCTCAATTTCAGTGAGGCGCCCGCCTCAAACTGTCGTTACGAAAGGCCAAATGGCTGTGATTGAGGCGCCCACTGTCTCCAGTCCATGCGTCCGCATCAGAGGCCAAAAACAAAGGACAACAATCTGTTTACCAGGCGCCCGCACCATGATCATCCAGGCGGCCGCCTCGCGGTGGAAAAAATTGAGCCCAAGCTTCGGTCGTTCATGCGGCCGCCCTGTAAGTCCCCAAGCGCCCGCCTCAAGCCGGCAAATCGATGGACCAAAGGCTGTATTTGAGGCGTCCGCCCCACCCCCATTGATGCGCCCTCCTCAACCTTGTCAATTCTAGGCCATGTTTCTGTGCACGATGCGGCCACCTCGAATCTCCTCATGCGCCCGCCTCGAGTTGAAATTGCCCAAGCCATGTTACTAGAACCGAGGCGCACGCCTCATTCTCACCTGGGCGGCCGCCTCGCGTCGTACCCAGCTGTTGGAAAACCGGTCCATGGTAGGATAATTCGGGTTGGTTGGATTTAATTGGGTCAAAGTATAAAAGGAGGATGGGTCGTGAGTTACCTATTTTTCATAATCAGCAATTCAAGGCCGACTTTTTCTCTCTCCTCTCTCTCTACCCTCTCTCTAAATTCTGACCGTACTCCCCATTAAATTCGGCAGCCTCTCCCCCTTCCACCCCAAATCTCTCAAACTTTCCTTCCCAAACATCATCCCCTCACCTTAAGCATTCCGATTCACCAATTTGTGTTCAATTCCGGGCGGTTTCAATTTCAACCCTTGAGTTTTTCGGCAGAACCTTTGCAGATTCCGGCGTGGTTTGAATTTTTCGGCGAACTTTGAGTTTTCCGGTGGGCTTTTTCCAGAATTTTTGAAAGGTTCGAAGTTACTCTCTTCCTCTGTATCTATTCGGATTTGAATTTTTGTCGAGCACTTGGGATTTGTTCTTGGATTAATTTGTGATATTTTGTGATTATGGGTAAAACAAATGAACAATCGAAAAAGGGAGGAGGTAAATCCAAGGACTCTCGAAAAAAGCAAAGGGTTGATGAGAGTACATCTAGTGTTCCTCCCCCTCCCCTCGGAACACTTTTTCATTGTGAGGACCCCCATGATTCCTCGAGATTCAATTACTATAAGTCCCAAAACTACTTCTATTTTCATACGGATAGGGGCATGATTGCCGAGAGGCAATTCAACATGGGATCATTCGGGCTTACTCCTAAATTTGGGACTCGAAAGTGGCAGCGTTTGTGTGATGAGCCTACCGAGGAGGGTAATAGTTTGGTTGTGAAGGAATTTTACTCGAATATGAATATAATCCCCACGGATCGAGGCCATTCTTTTGTGAGGGGGAAGACGATAAAATTCATGAGTGAGGACATTAATAGATTTTACGGGCTCCCTAGAGTGAAGCAGGAGGAATGTGAGTATGTGCAAGCCATGAATGGGGATTGGCGAGTGTATTTTGCTGATGTGGTGAGGACGTTGGAGGGTAACCAACTCCAATGGACTAACAACCCGGATGGTTCGCCTAAGTATGTGATCGAGACTCAGTTTAACATAGTGGCGAAGGGGGTGAACAAATTTGTATGCTCTAGGATCCTTTCGACGTCTCAGCATGTGAGAGTCCCTTGGAATCACGCGTTGTTGATTCATTTGATTATTAACGGAGGAAAGATTTCATTGGGACATCTTATTTCAGATCATATGCAAGATGTGGGAGAAAGTAAACGGAATGGATTTCCGTACCCATCACTGATTACAGGGTTAGTCAAGGCTGCGGGGGTTCAGTGGAGCTTTGGGGACGACATGGTGAAGGTTATTAGGCCCATCTCTCGAGCTTCCCTTGAAAGCAATAAGAGGGAGGTAAGAGGGATGAATGTTAGAATTGTTGAGGAGCAGGTTGAGGAAGAGGCCGAGTATGAGGAGGACGAGGATGAGGATGATGATGACTATATGGAGGAGGCCGAGGGCGTTGGTTCTGGGGCTGCGAGTATGGGTGGCAGTGACGTGGATCATTTGATGGCTCATATGGATATGCAGTTTGCTAATTCTATGGATCTTCAGGAGCAGCTTCACGATTATATGGTGCGTATGGTACCACAGCATGACAATGGGAGATGGCAGAGGTGGCCATTTCCAGAGAGCAGCTCCAGTCAGCATGGTCCATGGGGCTATCATTTCAGGCCGCCGCAGTAGTTTCGAGAGGTATCCCTACCCCTGTCTTACTTATTTTATACTTTTGTGATGCATATGGGACTATGCATGATTTAGTGAGGGGGTGGGGTGCATGGTTGTTGTTGTATATGCTGTTTTGTTTTCTTTAAAAAAAATAAAAAATAAAAAATGAGAGGCTAAGTGAAAACCCGAGAGGGCACTTAGGCAAAAGGAGATAGTGTGTTAAAAAAAATAATAAAAAAAATAAGAGGCTAGGTGAAAACCGGAAACGACACCTAGGCAAAAGGTGAGTGAATTTTACTTTCTATCTGTTAATTCACCGGTGTTGGAGTCACAAGGGTGGTTGGGAGTCTCGAGTTAGGATTTTCATATTTGGTGTAGGAGGCTCGGTTAGAGGTGATTAGGATAGAAACCCTCGTTCTTTCTTGGAGTAATAAGGGGGCGTTGGTGCTTTCACGAGGTAAATTTTTGCTTAAGGATCACTACCTTAGCAATTTTTTTTATGAGGGTGTTTGCAGTGTGAGCCAAGCGTGGGGAAAACATAGGACATATTTAGTTCCCCTTGACTTTTATGTGTGGGCCCTAGTTCGGATGACCATTTACATGTTGGAGTTGGTATCGAGCTAGGGCCGTGTATTCATATGATTTTGAGGAGTGATAAGGAGACGGAAGCATTTATATTCCGTATTGTTTTTGACTGATATGGATTGGTGGAGTAGAGGAGATTAGGGGTCATTTTCCTCCCATGCTATCTGTTTAGACCGGTGCTTAGAGTGGGGATTGGATATTACTCAGGGACGAGTAATGGTCTAAGCGTGGGGGAATTTGATGTGGCGGATTTCACTATATGTAATTCCCTAATTTTCTAGACATTTTATCATTATTTTAATGTAATTTAGATTAGTTTTGATGTAATTTTGAGTAGACTATGAATGGGTGAGTTTGTGGGAAATATTTGTAATTGTGAGACATATTTTGAGTGATTTTGTGATGTTCCTGCAAAAGTTTATTAATGTTGAGGATAAAGTTGCTATTATCAGAAGTGCAGGGATCAAACTGCAAATCAGCAAAGTTTAGAAATCAAAATGAATTTTTGGGAAAGTTGGAGGACCAAATTGAAAACAAGAATTAAAGAAATTTAATGGGATCATGGCAACACGTGAAGAGGGCCGGTGTGTTGACCGAGAGAACGCTTTGACCGAGGCAAGGAGGAGATTGGCCCACGCACGCAGGAGGAAGTAATTTGTTTTATTTTCTTTTTCTGTTTCCTTTTTATTATTATTATTATTATTATTAGTTTTTAGGTTTAGTTTAGAGGGAGTATATAAACTCCTTTAATATTATTTTTAGGTTTTATCTTTGAGTTTTTACTTTTTCCTAGAGAAAGTTTGAGAATTTTCATGAAAGCTTAAAATCTCTTGTTTTGGATTTGATTGCTTAAACCCCTAATTATCAATTTGAGGTATTGTTTTTTTCAATCTGTTTATCCCTATTCATAATTTTGCTTGTATTTATTTTAGATTTATAATTAGGGTTTGTGAATCTGGCCAATTCATTAGTTCTTTTTATGAATCTTTGCTAGAGTTTTCTATGACTGTGCCAGTGTAGGAAATTCACGAGTACCATCTTTACGATTTATGCATGTGCCATGGTAAATTGTGAAGTGGGTAAAATTAGATAATTATCTGTGTGAAACAATCATAGAAAGCATTCTTGATCTTAGTTTCTTAAACCGTTCATCGATTAATTCTGCGATCTATACTGTGCCAGTTAGATTAATTTATTAATCAGGGTTTCTAGTGAGTGTGTCACTGCTAGTAACTATTCTGAAAGAAGAAACAGAGATTGAAGCAGATCTTGTGATCAGGTGAATAGGGTGACAGTGAAAAGAGATACCAATGATAATTGGCTAATTAGATGGGGACGGAATCAAATCTGAAGTGTTTCGAAATTATTGTTTTTGCTCTTAGATTAGTTTAATTTCTGTTTTTAGGAATTAATTCATCAACAAACAAACCCCCCCAAATGTGTGTGACTAGTTCGTAATCAATAACCGTTCTTCAGTGGTTCGACCCTGGACTTACCTTTGCTACATTCTTGTGGCCGAGTCCCGGTTTAATTTAGTAGGTGTGCGACTTAAGCCTACCACTCATCCACCACAAGCTTCTTCCGGTCGTGGGAGAGGATGGGGTCGAGGGCGAGGTCGAAGACGAGGACGGGATCTGGGTCAGGGTCATGGAGAGGGAAATGGATAGCCCAATCACACTAATATATACAGCTCTCCGTATATGACGTCTTTTTCGCCTTTCATTATCCCATATATTGGAGGCATCACAGATGTGGCATCTGATGGACATTGTGGCTATAGAGCCGTAGCAGCACAGATATACGGAAATGAGGATATGTGGGCTCGAGTGCTCATAGAATGTTACAATGAGGTGCATGCTCGCCAAGACCTTTATCAAAGAGTTCTAACTTGGATAAATGTAAAGGAACTCTTACGTAGGATTGCTATTTATGTCCGACCGACGCCGGACAATACTTATTGGATAGACCTCCCAGATCTTGGGCACATCATTGCCACGAGGTATAACGTGGCGTTCATTTCGTACTCGGCTAGCGGTGGCAACTTATGCCTTCGTGTGACTGTACCAGCAGCAGGAGTAGGACCACCGATAAACACAGTTGTGGTGGGACAAGTGACAAACCATTTTATATTGGTATGATACTTTAATTCGTTAAATTTAACAATATTATTTAAATTCGTTATACTTAACTGTCTCATTTATATTAGTTATATTTAATTGTCTTACTTAAATTCGTTGTATTTAACTGTTATTACTTTTGCAGCTGCACATGTCAGGCAATGATTACCCAATACCACCACCACCGAGCACTTGGAGGGAACACTGTGATCCAAGCGCAAGTCAACTGATCCTCCAATATCGAGATAGGATAGCAGCATTCAATGAACTCTATGATTAGGAAAACGATGCAAGAAGATAAAAGATTACGTAGGGGATAGTATATGTGTAATGGTTTTTGAATTATCAAGTTTGTATGAATGTTTGGATGTTTTGATGTTTGAATTATATGCATAAGCCTTGTTAACACTTTTATTTCGTATACAATTTGGCGATAGTATATGTGCAATGGTCTATTGGTCCCTCCCACTGTTTTGTGGAGATGTGCTATCATATTAAGAATCAAATTTCAGTTCTGTTTCTTGTTGCTTTTGCTGTTGCTGTTGTGAAAATGCAGGTTCAGACACTATTTCGTGTAAGTATACACGAGATATCATCTATAATCTCATGTATATGTACACGAGACATCTCGTGTGCGTACACGAGTCATCACGTGTACATATACACGAGATGTAATCTATAATCTCGTGTATATGTACACGAGACATCTCGTGTGCGTACACGAGTCACCACGTGTACATATACACGAGATTATAGATTACATATCGTGTATAATTACACGAGACGGGCAAGGGCAGCGTTGGAATATTTCGTTCTCTGTATATAACAATATCCATGGCAAATGATCAAAGTGTTGGGATTTGTTTTTGTTGAAATATTTTATTCTTACTTTTTCGCCTTTACTCATTATATGCATTTGAAACATTGTTGGGAGATGCTTGGTTGAATGATTGTTTGGTGATTTTTGTAGAGGATGAGATTTTTAAGAAAACTGAAATTGATGATATTATGAAGTATTTCACGAAGATGAAGAATAGGAGACCACTTATGTAAACACTCTTATTTTTATATCATTAAACTTTGAACTCATGTGAAAAAATAGGCTTTATATGCCTATTTTATTTTTGATTTTTGCTAGTCTGATTTTATATTTTATTTTAGCATATCTTCATTTGGGTGCCTTTAGCTTTTCATTTGTAACTTTTATTGTTGCGCTAATGTTGTAGTTATTGCTTAGCTAACGGATCTGACGTCCTTGCATATCGAGAAAAAATTCTTTGAAGTGCCTAATGGGCCTTGGCCTAGTGGTATCATGGTGGCTTTCCGAAGGGGAGGTCACCGGTTCGAGTCCCCCCAAGGAGATTCTTTGGGCTTTAATTCCTACCTTGGTTTCAGGGTCCTTAGGAGCCCCCCGGGGCACATCCGTGCAGTTAAGGAAGCAGCATTGCTGGGCTTGTATCCTCAGTGTGGGGAGTTCGAATCTTGGCAGCTGGAGCAGCCAATTGGTGTTGTAAGAGTGATGCAATTGTCTCTTTGGCAGAGCAATGGGCAGCCCAATCGGTGGTGATGTAAGAGTGATGTAAATGCCTTGTAGGAGGGCTCCCAGGGGCTCGGAGTATAAGGGTGCTGCGCCACCCCTACGCATAGGACACATCCCGCGATTTACCTCACCAATACCGAGGCGTGCACGATGGTCCAGGATTAGTCCGGCGAAGCTGGGAACATGGGTAACAAAAAAAAAAAAAATTCTTTGAAGTTAACCCCCTAATCATGAATCCTAGATTCGCCACTGCTTAAATCCTTTTAACCCAAAACAATATTTATTAATACTTTTATTCTTTAACCCAGTGAGATTGTCAACGGTTTATTTCTATTGAAATTAGACCCGGCATTTATGATTTTGATTTAACAAAGTATCTTTACTCGGGTTAGCAGGGGGTTTGCTAGACAGACATTATCGAATAGGGCTATTTGATGAGAGATATGAGCAAGAAGCTTCGAGAAAACTAGTGTTTTCTGAATTATATGAGGCCGGTAAGGAAACATCGAATCCATGGGTATTTGAACCGGAGTATTCGGGAAAAAACAAAATTTTTGATGGAAGAACAGGGATCCTTTTAAACAACCTGTTTTTGAAAGATACTCAGACATGAAACATATCAATTGCCTGAAACATATCAACATGTTTTTAATATTCAAATTAATAAAGGCATCTCCATGAATAAGGTTAGACTCATTCAACACCTCACAAATACAATACTTGATAATTTTCTTATAAACAAAATTATTTTTACATCGGAGGTTTTGCTAGAGAACTTCTCGTTACATTTTCTCTACTTAGCAGAAATCCTACCAGATAGATATCTGACGCGATGCATATATTCCTCTTCCTCTAATCCCATTCTTGTGCTTCTTTATTATTTTCTCATGATTCGATTAACTCAATTTCACATTTATTAATTGTTAATCTGTAATTAATAAATGAAAAACAAAAAAATTTGATTTCATTCCTGTTTTTTTTTGGTTTTTAGATCTAGTTTTTTAGTTAAATAATTGTCAAAATCATTTATATCTCTCCGCCAATGATAGGAGAGAAGTACGACAAATGGAGAAAACGATAATGACGAGGTTTTCCTATTTCTTCATGATGACATTTATCTCTATATTAATGGTCATTCCGACCATTATCGACATCACATTTTTTTTTTATTATTTTTTATTTTTTTATTTTTTTTTTTTTTTGAGGCTTGCCCATTTTTTGTGTAAGTCAATTTACTAACAAGTCCATCAATTCTCTGAAATTTTCTTAAAATCCCCCTCGGAGGCGCCTAATATTAACTAGGGAGGGATAATCATCCACTCTAACCACTGGGGGGAGTCGAACCCAGGACCTCCGTGTTGGTGTCCCAGTGCTGTGGTAATTTGTTCCGGACAAGATGAGTGCTCACTACCCATTTATCTCTATGATATTCAACATATGGTATGTGATCTATGGATGAGTTTTTGTTATTTTTTATCCCTGTGTAAGAGCCATTTGCTTACTCTTCAACTTTGAGGCCCTTTGCTTTCTCTTCCAGTTGAGTGTCATTGTACTTTTAGAATGTTAGAATTGTTGTTTGTCAATGGATGAAGTCTATGTTATTGATAAAATAAGGAGAATACAAAATATATTATGTATTATTTTTGTCTCAAAGTTTACATAATCTAGAGACTCATATTTATACTCAAAACATATGAGTCATAATTCTATTAGATTCTAACAAATCTCTCATTATTCTAATAGTAAATATAATTCTAATTAAAAATACTACTAACTAAGTTAACTTTTCTAAGTTGACTTAATACCAACTTAGCTAACTAAAAATTTTCTTTTCTTGAATATCTCTCAATATCCTTACACCCTCCCTCAAGTTGAAACATCTAAAATGTAGATTTCCAACTTGCCAAAAAGAAATAAAAAATTAGGTAAGGTACAATATAATAATAATAATAATAATAATAATAATAATAATAATAATAATAATAATAATAATAATAATAATAATAATAATAATAATAATAATAATATAAATAATAATAATAATAATAATAATAATAATAATAATAATAATAATAATAATAATAATAATAATAATAATAATAATAATAATAATAATAATAATAATAATAATAATAATAATAATAATAATAATAACTAAAAAATTAGCAGCAACAAAAATTTGATGTTGTAACTTAAGTTGTGCCGGAAGTTGTGATATTTGAAGAGACATCCGCATCGGGTCTTCTTTTTCTTCAATCATCATGTGCACAAATTGTGCACGCACAAGTCTTCTTTTTATTCGATCACCATTTTAGAGTAAATGACACTTAATCATTGTTTTTAGAGTGAACGACACTTTAATTATCATTTTTATAGTGAACGACACATAATCATCGTTTTAAAGTTAACGACACTGAATTATCGTTTTTAGAGTGAACGATACTTAATATTTTAAAAGATGGAAGTGATGTTAATATAGTTAATCATCGTTTTTAGAGTAAACAACACTAAATTATCATTTTTATAGTGAACGACACTCAATAATCGTTTTTATAGTGTACGACACTCAATAATCATTTTAAAGTGAACGGCACTTAATTATTTAGAAGATGGAGGTGATATTAATATGGCTTGTAGTGGCCGCACTTTCACATTTAGTGGTGGCTGAAATATGTGAGGGAGAGACAATTATTGCTAAAGAAAAGGGCTAAGAGTTTTTTTTTTTTGATAAAAGTTTAGTACCTTGGTGGATAGAAGATTGATAGGAAGATGAACCATGATCTTTGTCGTTGAGATGATGATGAATCTCTTTAATCATCAAATATACTACATGAGGAGACATTAATGATTAGTTTACCACGTCAGAATTTCCTCCATCAAAGAGAAAACGTGACAATGGTTATTAAAAATATAGAGACATGATTTCAAGATCGAAAGCATGCTCTGATACCATTATAGAACATGGAGAGCCAAAATATATACTCCCTCCGTCCCAATATTTAGTTCACCATTTTGGCCTCGGCACGCAAATTAAGGGTGGAGAAAATGTTGTGAGTGTAATAGTAAAATAGGAGAAAGAATGGGTGGAGGAAATAGTAAATTTGAAAAGTGTTGTGAGTGTAATAGTGAAATAGGAGAGAGAATGAGTGGAGAAAATAGTAAAGATTCTTTGCCAAAAAAGGAAAGGTGAAGCTTTAAATGGGACATCCAAAATGGCAAAAGGTGAAGTTATTAATGGGACGGAGGGAGTATTATGTATTATTTTTGTCTCCAAGTTTACATATAGACTCATATTTACACTCAAAACATATGAGTCATAATTCTAATAGGATTTTAACAAATCTCTCCTTATTCTAATAGTAAATATAATTCTAATTGTAAATATTTCTAACTAAGGTAACTTTTCGAAGTTGACTCAATATCAACTTAGATAACTAAATATTTTATTTTCTTGAGAACGTCTCTCAATATCCTAACAGTTATCCAATATTTTTATGCATGGTAATGGTATTGCGATGTTTGGGACCTACGATTGAAAGTTTATTTTCGACCAGAATGTCTTTATATAGTTCTTAAAGCAAAAAATAACAATAAAAATTGCGAGTGAATTTTTTGTGTGCCGATATATGGCAGTGTTCAAGTTAAGCTTGTAGTGCCATTTGTCATACGAGACCTACGATGGAAGATCGAAGATTGTGAAGGCCTATGAGCTGAAAGCGACCTTTATATTTGAGATAAACCTCTTAATATAAAATAGAGCTTTTTTATTAATTCCCGTCCTGCAATTAATTATTTCTTTTGGTGAAAAAAAAAAAAGAGAGAGAAAAAAAACATATACATCTATATTGGATACCCCGATATAGACATGTCCAAATAGAATCGGAAATTGATGGAACCGGCGGATAGAATCGAAATCGGGAACCGGCGAAAATTGGGAATCGCCGGAACCGAGAATCGAACGTAACCGGGAACCGGATTGAAACGGTTCGAATACGAATCCACCATATTGGGAACCGAGGAACCGGCGGAATCGGGAAACGGCGGTTCCGAAACCGGGAACCGGAAACCGGCGATTGATCAAGGTAAGTTAAATGTAATATTTAGCATTTATTTAGTATTTGTACTTGTAGTGTAGTGTTGTTTTATTTAAATTAGACTAGAATTTAGATAAATGTTATTCTATCTTTAATAATATACTAACCAAATTTTGTCCACTTCTCATTCTTTTCAAAAACATACTCCCCAAGTGAAAAAAAAAACAGATTAGTTAGCATCTTTACTGTCTTATGAGGTTTGAATTTAAAAAAAACATAAAAAGTTAGATGGTGATGGAACCGGTGGAACCGTTGGAATCGGAATCGGAACCGGCAGATAGAACCGGGAACCGGGAACCGAATTAATAAGGTTCGAATACGATTTCGGCTATTTAGAAATCGAGAACCGGCGGTTCCGAAACCGAGAACCGAAACCGTTTGGACATGTCTACCCCGATACAACATGTTTTGGCATTATCATTAGCAATGCATGAATCATTGGTGTGAAATGTCTTTATGTATTTAACTGAGGTACAAAGCTATAAACATTGATTTTCAATGGAGGAAAAGTACAAAATGCAAAATGAAACATGTAATGGCAATACACATGACCTCAAAAGAAAATAAAATCTAAACAAGAGGCTTCACATGATCTACCATCTTCCATCTTTTGGATCGTAACAAACAATAGCAAAGGGACACAATTTTAGGCACATAATGCAAACAAAAAGCTCACATGTTCCAAATGATTGTCAATTGAGAGAGAAAAATAAGCCAGTCCGGTCCATGTCATTGTACTTCGATAAGAGATAAATATATGAGCCATATATGACGCTCATTCAATAATGAACAACAATAATTTGTTAGAGGAGCCAACCATGCAGTGCAGTGTTGGAATTGGATTTGTTGAGTGTACTTACCGCTCCGTTGCCAAATATTTGTGAATAAATCAATGCAAAAGAAATTGCAATAGAACGAATATTTGTAACAATTCAAGAATAAATGCTGATGTAATAAACTGAAAACAAAGAGAGTAATATAAGAGATTCGGCTCAGGCCCAATGTATTCAATTAGCTTCCAATCAATTTTCAAGAGCACCGATCCAAGGTTGGAAAAGAACAGTAAGCCAGCACTCAAATTCACAACCCCTCTACAGCAGCAACACAATAAGCCACATCCAACCCTCTTAGAAGCTGCCACGTCAAGAACACTCACACACACAACTGTTGACTGATCAAACCTAATTGATGGAGAGCTAACCTAAGAACTCCAGAAATAGAGATGCACAATCTGACCAAATAAACAACTTCCAAATTCTAAGTCAATGTCAATTTCTCTCACTCTCTCTATGAACTAAAAGAGAAAAAACCCCAAAACAACATGTATGACTCATGTGTTTCTGTGTGGCTGCAGCAAAGGGGGAAGGGGGTTTATATAGGGCTGCAATGGAGAAGGATAAGGGAGAAACATGAGAAAGATCAAGGAAAAAGAGATCAAACTTACCGGATAGATCACAAAAAAAAACTTGACGATAGCGCAACTAGGTTTATCAGATGCAACAAAAGGGATAGAAGTTTGACATCGTCAAAACAAGCGCAATTTGACGACATAGAATATGGGCTGAATTTAATTGGGCATTTTTCCCTCATAAAGTGGGCTACCCAAATGGACCTCTAACACTTACATTCTACACTTTGGATCTAGCACTGGTTCATGACACACTAGTGCAAGTCACGATGCACTCATAGGAATACATATATATGGGCACTCATCATTGCCTTAGCCTTCAGCACTTGATCCAACACATAGTAAAAACAAAGTACGTAAGACAAAATCTAGTTTATTTCTAACACGAAGAAAGAAAAGTAACTAGACACCCCAACTCTCACAAAGTTAAGAATATGATTTTTTGGGATAAAATAACAAAAACATCAACACGAAGTATCAAAATTCAAAATTTTCAAACAATTTAAAATTTTTGAAACAGGCAAACATTTAGTTCCCATATCAGAGGATTAAAATTGGTGTCAATTTTTTCAAGATAAACAACATTTTTAGCAACCAAATCACTAATGAAATGGTACCTAACATCTATATGATTAGTTCTATCATGAAAATAGGATTCTTACCCAACTGAATGCAGATTGACTATCAGAAAATACTATCACTTTGTCATTTAGAAAACCAATTTAAGAAATTAAACCTTTAAGCCATATTGCCTCTTTTATAGCCTCAATTATAGTCACATATTATAAGATTTTATTTTACACAGAGCCACAATTGGAAGTAACTGAGATTTCCAACTAACACAAGAGCCACATAACGTAAAAACATATGAAGTGGTAGATTTTATATTGTCCCTATCATTGGCATAAATAGAATCAAAATAACCAACAAATTTTATACCATCATCTCACTTAGGAAACTTCAAACATAACTTATTGAATGCTTCAAGTACCTCAACAACCATTTGAGAGCTTGCCAATGGGGCAATCCTGGGTTTGACATATAACGGCTTAAATACGAAATAGCATAAGTAATATCTGAGCGGGTACTAACCATTTGGTACATAACAGAACCAATATCATTCGAGTAAAGGGATGTTTTTCATTTGATCTAGCTCAAAGTCATTTTGGGGGCACTGCTCTTTACTAAGCATAAAATGTGAAGCAAGAGGGGTATTAACAGACTTAGCATCTTTTATAGAAAATTTACTTAAAATCTTTTCAACATATGAAACTTGGTTTAAGTAAATAACAGATAAATCACGATCCCTGATTATATTCATGCCAAGTATCTTACTAGCATCACCGAGGTATTTCATGTCAAATTTAGCACTTAATCAGTTTCTAACACTCTCTACAGTTTTAGAGCAGGGGCTAATAAGAAGCATGTCATCAACATTTATGAGCAAGAAAACAAGCATACTCGTATTATTATTGAAATACAAACAATGATCAAACACACTCCACTGGAATTTTAAATCTATCATACATTTATCAAATTTCAAATTTCACATACGAGGAGACTTTTTAAGCCCATATAACAACTTTTTAAGCAAGCACGCATTATCAGGACAGGTATTATCAAATAACCCTCAGTCTGCTTCATATAAATCTTTTCATCAAGATCACCATGCAAAAAAATAGTTTTAACATCTATTTCTTTCATATCCCAATTAAACTGAGCTACCAAAGTAAGCATAATCCTAACAGTTGTGAATTTAACAACAGTAGAGTAAAACCTTTTACTACAAGTCTAGCTTTAAATCTAACAGAGTCGGATTCATTCTTGACTTTATAGAGCCATTTACAAGAAACAATTGAACAGTTTTTTGATCAAGGCACTAAAGTCCAAGTATCGTTAACATGCAAAGAATTCATTTCATCATTAATAGCATCAATCCACTTATTCTTGTTAGCAGAATTTATAGCTTCATTATAGGTTTTAGGCTAAGTATTATCAATAGATTCAAACTCACTAAATACAAATGAAGTCATATCAAAATCGTGAAAATGTGCAGGTTGCCTAGGTATACGTCTAGGTCTATCATGACTTAGTTGGTACTCAGTCAAATCATGCAACTCATTATGATCATTTTCAATATCTTCATTTTCAACATCAATATTTTGCTCATTCACAATAATATGATCATCAACAGGAGGAGTCTCATTTTCTGTTGGTGCAACAGGCTCATTAACAATAGCAGGAATAGGCACATAAGAGTGTTCCACCATTTTTGGAACAGGGGGAGGGGGAGACACATTATTCAAGCAAGGAAATTCAGTTTCATTAAACACAACATCACGGCTAATGATCACTTTCAAACTCGGTTTCTCCCTTAACCATAATCTA
Organism: Adenophora triphylla var. japonica; assembly: GCA_022495995.1. Classification (NCBI taxonomy): domain Eukaryota; kingdom Viridiplantae; phylum Streptophyta; class Magnoliopsida; order Asterales; family Campanulaceae; genus Adenophora; species Adenophora triphylla. The sequence continues at coordinate 72,016 of JAFEMH010002128.1, read as the reverse complement.
TACCCCTCAACACCCTCCGGGTATCCCAAGAAAATGCACTTCACAGTCCGAGGTTCAAGTTTATCATTTTTTCTATGGACATACGCAGCACAACCAAAAATTCTCAAATTAGCATAATCAATAGGTTTTTTAGAAAAAACAGCTTCAGGTCACTTTGAAACCAGGTTCCTCCCTTACCCATAATCTATACCCCTCAACACCCTCCGGGTATCCCAAGAAAAATGCACCTCACAGTCCGAGGTTCAAGTTTATCATTTTTTCTATGGACATACGCAGCACAACCAAAAATTCTCAAATTAGCATAATCAACAGGTTTTTAAGAAAAAACAGCTTCAGGAGATCTACCATTAAAGGGAACAGAGGGCGACCTATTTATAAGATAGGCGGCAGTCATTAATGCCTCACCTCAAAAACGTTAGGACAAACCAGAAGTAGCAAGCATGGTTTTGACTCTTTCTAAAAGAGTTCTATTCATACGTTCAGCAACACCATTTTGTTGCAGTTTATAAGGCATAGTCTTATGCCTTTTAATCCCATTATCAAGGCAAAAGTTATCAAACTCATGATTGCAAAATTCAAGTCCATTATCAGTCCTAATCACTTTAATTTTTCTACATGTTTGATTTTCAATCATGACTTTCCAAGTTCTGAAATTATCAATAGCATCAGATTTGTGTTTCATTAAAAACACCGAAGTTTTTTTTTGAAAAATCATCAATTATAGATAAGAAATATCTATTACCACCTTGAGTGGCCTCACTAGCAGAGCCCCGCACATCAACATGCAAATACTCAAAAATTTCTTTACTAGTGGAATGATTGTGATTAGGGTTAGGAAAAGACACTCTATGTTGTTTACCCATCACACAAGAGTCACAAAAAAGCATAGAAGAAAATTTATCTTTACCAAAAACACCATTTTGTTCAAGATATCTAAGCCTTTACTACTCATGTGTCCTAGTCGTGTATACCATAAATCAGTTTTATCTTCGTTAGCCATATTAACATAATCAGACATAGGATCAGCAGTACAAACATACAAGTTTTTAATCTTTTCAGCTTTGAAAATCAATAAAGACCCCTTTAAGATTTTCATACACCCACTACCCCATTTACCTTCAAACCCATCGTTTTCTAATGATGCATATGATATGAGATTGTTAGCTAAATCAGGCACATGTCGTACATCTTTTAGAGTTAAGAAAAACCCACAATCAAATTTGAGACAAACGTCTCAAAAACCAGCAATTTGACACTTTTTATAATTAGTTAAAGAAACAGATCCAATTTTTATTTCAGTATATGTATGACACATATTTTTATTAGGTGTCATGTGAAACGTGCATGCAGAATCTAACAACCATTCAATTTTCACATCATGAACATATTTCACCACAGTTTCAGTGACCATAAAAACAACAGGATCTTCTTCACCAGAAACAAAATTATAATCAATTTGCAAATTATGATTTACAGGATGTTCTTTCCAATAATGACCTATTTCCCCACAGTTATAACATTTTATATTACCTTTGCCACATCTAGACTTGCTTCTTTTTCTCTCAATATTCTTACTTGATTCAGCCTTATCACGTTGCTTATTCTGATTATTAATCCTTTGCGTCGGTCGTCCTCTCACCATATTAACCTCACCGATAGTTGATTTACCCTTATTAACTCTTAATTCCAACTCTTTGCTTTTAATTCCGTTAATCACAGTATCAATCACAATATCATTCCTATCATACTTAATCGCAAATCTAACATATGTATAAGAGTCAGGTAGAGCATTCAATAGCATAATAGGAGTGTATTCATCAATGTTTTTATCACCGGTTTGCTTAATATCTTGAACAAGTTTAGTAAACCGAAAAATGTTACCATCCATGTCTTTGTTCAAGTCTAATTTAAACTGAAAGAACTTCTCAAGTAAATACATCTTACTAGGTAACGATGTTTCAACATATACTTCTTCCAGTTTATCCCAAAGAGCTTTAACACTATCCTGTTTACAAACTTTTCTAAGAAAAGCGGCAGATAAGTTCAAATTGATCGAAGAATAAACACATTAATCCATTTCAATCATTAATTCTTGTTTATCTGATTCATCATATTGTTGAGTTAAAGCTTCGAAAATTTTTTCTTTAATAAAAATGCCTTATATTTTTTTTGCCAAATCGAAAAATCACATTTGCCATTGAATGGCTTCATCATATAACCATTCATATTAGCAGCCATACAAAACAATGAATTTCAATTCCCAAAAAATAGACAAAATATCTAAACTGAAATAAGTATTAAAGCACCAAAACACAACCGAAAAAAAAGAAAGAATAAATGCGTTTTTATTTTCCTTACCCAAGAAACCTTGTACTAGGTTTCTTTTTACCGTTCACCGTTCGCGAATTAACCGGGCTCTGATACCACTGTTGAGTGGACTTACCACTCTGTTGCCAAAGATCCGTGAACAAACCAATGTAAAAGAAACTGCAACAAAACGAATATTAGTAACAATTCAAGAATAAATGCTGAATGTAATAAACTGAAAATAAAGAGAGTAGTATAAGAGATTCGACTCAGGCCCAATGTATTCAATCTGTTTCCAGTCAATCTCCAAGAACACCGATCCAAGGTTGAAAAAGAACAGGAAGCCATCACTCAAATTCACAACCCCTCTACAGCAGTAACACAATAAGCCACACCCAACACTCTTAGAAGTTGTCACGCCAAGAACACTAAAACACACAACTGTTGACTGATCAAACCTAATTGAGGGAGAGCTAACCTAAGAACTCCAGAAATAGAGATGCACAATCTGACCAAATAAGCAACTCACAAATTCTAAGTCACTGCCAATCTCTCTCACTCTCTCTAAGAACCAAATGAGAAAAAAACCCAAAATGGTGTGTATGACTCGTGTGTTTCTGTGTGGCTGCAGCAAAGGGAGAAGGGGGTTTATATAGGGCTGCAATTGAGAGGGATAAGGGAGAAACATGAGAAAGATCAAGGAAGAAGAGATCAAACTTACCGGATTGATCACAAAAAAAAATCCCGACGATAGCGCAACTAGGTTTATCGGATGCAACAAAAGGGATAGAAGTTTGACATCGTCAAAACAAGCGCAGTTTGGCGACATAGAATATGGGCCAAATGGGCTGAATTTAATTGGGCATGTTTCCCTCATAAAGTGGGCTGCCTAAATGGACCTCCAACACTTACAAGATTTTCTCAGAATCGCTTCATCAGCTGCTACTGTAAGTAATTGACAATTGAATATTATCAAACTAAATTAATCTCAGTCATTCATGTAGATAACAATCATTGAGGCGAACCTTGATCATTTGTTCACTTAAAGTGGTTCGGTCCATGTAATGGGGAGATGATTTAAGATACATGGCACATAACAAAAACTCCCTTTGTTCCACGTGAGTGTGAACTTATTTCATTTTTCGTTCGTTTCATATGAGTGTGAACTTTTCAAAATGACAGATTTTTTATTCTATATTCAATGGGACTCACTTGTCATACTCAAAATAATAATCCACTTACTATTCATTTTTCTTATTCTCTCTTATTTTATTTTTCATACTCACAACACCTCATATACTCATTAACTCTCCTTTTATTATAGTATTATTTCTTAATTATTGTGCCCAAAATTTTTGTTCACACTAACGTGATACGGTGGGAGTATGTTAGACAATTGGCACATAATACATGTGTTAGACAATATTTCACTTTACTTGACACCAGATTTTTTGATACGATAATTAAGAAAATGTAGGAGAGAGAATTAGTGGGAGGTGTTGTGAGTAGAGAAAATAAATTAAGAGAGAATGAGTGGGGGAAAAATAATTTGATTGGTGGGTAAGTATAAATTTTTTCTACTTTAGGTAGTATAAAGTGAAGTGAATAGAGGAGAGAGTATATTCCAATTTTGTGTAATGACAATAGGGGAGTAGTAGACCTGTCAATCGGGTCCGATCGGGTTGAGTCGGGTTAAAGCGGGTGACGGGTTGAAGCGGGTAACGGGTTGAGACGAGTAATACTCGTTACAACCCGCTTAACATACGGATCGAATGAGGCGGGTCGACTCGGATAACCCGATAAGCTCAACTCTTTTTTTTTCTTTTGAATTACTCGACTAGAAAAAATAATTTTCAAAAATAAATTAATTTTTTTGACCCGACGGTGGGGGTGGGGGTTGTGGTGGGGACAGCGGGTGGTAGTAGTGAGTGGGGTGGGGCTGGGCCGGGGGGGGATTAGGGGTGAGTGGGGCTGGGGTGGTTAAAAATAAATTTAAAATGTTTAATTTTTTTTTTGACCCCGGGTGGGGGGGGGTGGGGTAGGGGGTGCGTGGGTGGGCTGGGGGCGGGGGTGGGGTAGGGGTATTACACATCATCTTCCAGACTTTCACCAATCTACGAGCTAATGATATGGTCCTCAACCCAGCTAAGTGCGTCTTCGGAGTTGCTGCAGGAAAATTTCTGGGGTTTATGCTCTCACTACGGGGAATCGAAGCCAATCCCGAAAAAATCAAGGCTTTGATGGACATGGCAGAGCCTATGAGCATCAAGGAGGTTCAACGCCTGAATCGACGAGTAGCGGCCTTAGGTCATTTCATTGCCAAGTCTGCCGAAAGGTCGCTTCCCTTTTTCAAGGCTCTCCGAGGTGCTAAGGATTTCAAATGGACGGAAGAGTGTTCCCAGTCATTTAAACAGCTAAAAGAGTATCTTGGCTCCCCACCCCTCCTCCAAAGCCCCATCGCAGGAGAAGATCTCTACGTTTATCTCTCAGCAAGTGACAAGGTCGTCGCCGCGGTGTTGGTTAGGGAGGAGGGTGGAACACAGAGGCCAGTTTACTATGTTAGTAAAGCTTTGTCGGATGTGGAAACCCGCTATTTCAACGCGGAGAAGATTGCTTACGCTCTCGTAATCACAGCACGAAAGCTACGAGCTTACTTCTCTGCTCACCCCATCATTGTTTACACCGACGCCCCACTGCGCAAGATATTGCACCGCCCTGAAAGCTCCGGTCGTCTACTCAATTGGAGCATTGAGCTGACGGAATTTGATATTCGTTATGTGGCAAGAAAGGCTTTGCAAGCACAGGCCCTGGCAGACTTCCTAGTTGAAACGTCGTTCACCATTGACGACGATCAAAGGCTGCCGCAGAAAGTGAGCAAGGGAAAGGAGGTCAGCGACCAGCCAGTGGAGTTAGTTTTGCCTATGGGATGTTGGAAGGTCTATTCAGATGGGTCGGCAACTAGAAATCAGAGTGGGGCAGGGATCGTTCTTGTCGAACCAGAAAGCGGAACAGTCTTTGAAGAAGTGTTAAGATTTAAGTTCCAAGCATCGAACAATCAAGCAGAGTACGAAGCACTTATAGCAGCCATTGAATATGCCAAGTGTTTTGGAGCCAACAAAATTGCGGCTTTTTGTGATTCCCAATTGATCGTGAGCCAAGTACGTGGAGAATATCAGGCCGTCGACTCCACCCTTCAGAAATACCGTTCTTTGGTCGGCGAATTGGTTCAGGGATTGGAATTTTGGGCCATCAAGAGAATTGCTCGTGAAAACAACGAACACGCCGACCTACTCTCCAAACTGGCAACAGATCAACTCCCTGAAGACGAATATGGCCACCACTTGGCCTATCTCGACCAACCAGCTTATGAACGAGTAAAGATCATGTGCGTTGGATCCGGCCCGAAGTGTTGGATCGACGAGCTTAAAGCGTTTATTGAAAAAGATGAGTTGCCATCTGATGAGGTTTTAGCACGGCAAGTTAAGAGAAAGGAAGCCAGATTCACGGTCGTAGAAGGAGAGCTATACCGACGATCTATCACCAGACCGTTGCTAAAATGCGTCCACCCCGACAAGGTAGTTCAATTGCTTTTCGAGGTACATCAAGGAGAGTGCGGGGGCCACCCTGGGGCTCAAACTTTGGCTGATAAGTTAATTACCATGGGGTACTACTTGCCCCATCTCCGTGAAGATGCCAAACAGTTTGTGAGAAAATGTGATACCTGCCAGCGTTTTGCCGACCTCCCCAAACTCCCGACGACTGAACAAACCCCGGTCATGGCTGCTTGGCCGTTTGACATGTGGGGTGTTGACCTAATTGGGCCTTTTCCACAGGCCAAGGGAGGAGTCAAATATGTGATTGTGGCGGTTGACTATTTTTCAAAATGGGTGGAGGCCAAGGCCTTAAACAAAATCACTGAAAACAATGCCCTAAGCTTCATCCATGACTCAATATGGTGTCGCTTTAGAATCTCAAGGGTAATTGTTTCAGACAACGGCCTACAGTTTTCGAGGAAATTTGAGCAAGAATTGAACAGAATGGGCGTAAAACACTCTAAGTCGTCTGTCGCCTATCCTCAAGGAAACGGACAAGCTGAAGCGGCAAACAAGCTCATCTTATCTGCCTTGTGTAAAAATCTTGAGGGACGCAGTACAAGATGGTTGGACGAACTACCCTCGGCTCTCTGGGCAGTTCGCACAACCACCCGGGGGCCTACGGGGGAAACCCCATTTGCTTTGGCTTATGGCTCTGAGGCCATGGCTCCCGCCGAGCTTCAGCTACCAACAGATCGAGTTGCCCTCTACGATGTGGAAAAGAATATCCATAACCGACAGGTCGATCTGGACCTTGTGGACGAGCGAAGATTAGACGCCCAACTAAGGATGGAAAATTACAAGAAGAAAACCAAGGCTTACCATGACAAGAAGGTGAAGAAAAGGTTCTTTAAAGTCGGCGATCATGTCCTCAGAAAGATTGAAGCGACGGGACTCAAAGCCCGTCAAAACAAACTGTCTCCCAACTGGGAAGGACCATACATCGTCACCAGTGTGGTCAGAGAAGGAACCTATCACCTAGATAAGCCAAACGGTGAACATCTTAAGCATCCATGGCACGCCAATCACCTTATGAAGTACTACTTTTGAGACCGTCGTCATCAACAACATTCAGCGCCCTCAGGGCACCCTATCTGTGGTTCTTAGTTAAAACTTTTATTGTCATTTTGTGAAAATTCTGGAAGTCTGTAATTTTGAAAGTTGTAAGGGATAATCTATAAATCCCAGGAGTCTTATAAAGTGACAGAGTTGTCAATGTACGATCGTTGAACAGAAACTATCAATGGAAACTCATCACTTCACTGAACTTCGTCCATTACAAACTCAAGCTTAGAACGGTTGAGGCTTGACTTCGACCCTCACAACTACTTTGATCAAGTATAAAGATCAGTCAAAGCAAAGACTTTGGCACTTACACTCACTTTAGCCAAGTATAAAGGTTAGACGGAGCCAGACTTCGTCGAACGCTATAACGGAATAAGACGACTCGTCCATGGAATCTTGCCTACGAGCAAAAACCTACGGACCTTCGTACTATTCCTACGAGCCATTGAGAAGTTGAGAAAATACAAGGATTGAACAAGGGTCGACCACATGAGGACGACCCAGGTTCTGGTCATCACTTACGATGACCATTCCACACTTGTCCTCAAACTTACTCGTTCAATAAGTTGTCTCATGCTATCTACGTTAACATAGATTAACAGAGAAAACAAAGGCATTGAATAACTTACATAAAACAAGCAAACATTGTATGTACGACCCCCTCTAAACGACGAGGAAACAGGTCGACGATATTACAAAAATTAAAAATTGTTTGAGACAATGTCTGGAACAACCACCAAAAGAAGGAACATTGTTTAAAACCTCATTACAAACGACCTCAGAAAAATCAAATAATTACTGGGGATCAACACCGGTACCGGATGGAGATGCATCAGGATCAGGGCCGTCTCCAAGGAAGTTGGCATAATAAGCGTTGAAGTTCTTGGGATCAACGGCTGGAACTGGCCACTCGTCCCTTCCTGCCTTCTCGTCGTCTTCCTTGATAATTAGCAAATCATTTTCATTGAAGGGAACGAGAGGGTGAATGAGACGAGCCTCCTGGTCATGAGATGGCTCTGAGCAAAGGTCGGCCAATTTCCTTACGGACATTAAGTCCTTGGTTTCTGGGTCAGCCAAGATCCGCCGCGCCAAGTGCCGGGTTCCGTCCTGAAAAAAGCTGTTGGCCTTGTCGGTGATGACCTTGAGAAACTCACCGCCCCTTTTAAATTGCTCCACATCATCCAGTTTTGCCTCGTCCAGTTCGACCTGATGAACGGCCCTCATCTCCTCGACCTGAGTCCGAGCAGCCTCATAGTCTAACTTCATTTTATCAAACTTATTCTCGGCGGCCTTGAGACCAGTCGCCAAGATCCTTCCATCCTTCTCAAGCTTGGCCTTATCAGCTCTCAAGACTTCCGCCTCCTTCAAAATCTCATCTTTCTGGGACATTAATGACTCGTAGGCTGTGGTCAATTAGACGACGTTGGTCTCAGCCTCCTTCAATTTCTTCTCAGCTTCTTCCTTGGCCGCCACCGACTGGATCAGCTGCTCATTCTCTTTTTGCTCGGCGTCATAACATTCCTTGAAGTCTGCCGTCTTAGCCTCCATCAGCGACGTCATCTACAACCAAACTATTATTATTAATACGAGTATAAAACGACGAGAAAGACGCGCGGAAGATATAAGATTGAATTACCTCAGTTTGCATTAGCCCGAAGCGAGCATGATAGGTTGTCGGGCTCATCTTAGCTCCCCTAATTTGGCGGACAAGATCAGCATCCTTGCCCCGTTTGGTCAAGGCCGTCCCCAGGAGGAGAGCAGGACCACTTCTCGCCAAGCAAGGAACCCCAGTTATCTGAGGAACCTTACCAAACTTGGTGGCCATTTCCAGTGCCTTTGCCCTGGTGAGTACTCCGGAAGACGAGCCAGGAGTTTCAGCTCGGGGGGTTGAAGGGTCGGATGAGCTGATAGGGTCGTTGTCCGCTCTCTTTCTCTTTTCCTTATCTCTCCCTGAGCCGGCCGGATGGTTTTTCCTCTTCTTGGAGACGTGGCTCCCTTCCCCGACGACCTCATAATTGGAGTCTGAACTTCCAACGTCCTCAGGGTTAACATGCTCACCCTTAACGACGACCAGTTGGTTTTCAGCATCAGCAGCCACACTTGACTCAATCCCAACCTTTTTTTCCAGTTCGTCGACCACGATTTGACGGCCTCCAGTGTTCAAGCCTTCAACGACGACCTCCCTCTCAATCAGGGGGATTGCACCAGCAGGATTGTCCTTGGTAAGCTGATCGTTCCTCTTCGATTGATTCTCTTGGCGGTCGTAGATGGCATTAGTCGCCGCTCTATCTTTCTTTGCCTTGGTTCGCGCGTTGGGTATGATTGCCTCGTTCACATTCATGACTTCCTTTTCAATAAGGTGAATATCCTTTTCTGAAAGAACTGCCAAATAAGAATGAAAAAGGTTAAGTCAATAACGACGAGACAAAAAGACATATTATCAAAGTAAATGGACAAGTGTTGAGAGAGCTCAACCCCCAAACATCTCAAGGTTTTCGCAACGCTCTTCGAGATGGTCAAAGCGAGCACCGGCACAATTAATGCAATTAACTTCCCAAGTCAAGTCATCGTGAACGACCCAGACTGGATAGCGAGTGTCGAGATTTATCTTCACTAAGGGATCGGGGCCCTTCGACGGCCTAGACATAATGCCGACCCTTATATACCTCCAGTGAGAGGCTTCAATGTCCGTGAACGACACCCATCCAAGACTTAACAAACCATCAATCTTCTTCTTTAGCTCGTCGGCCCACGGAGCTTGAAACACATGGTCGTCGGTAACAAAATCATGACTCTCAGGCCAAGGAAACTGCCATCCTACTCGGCTCTCCACTAGGATCATATGATTGTCCCATCCGTACACTTTATTTTGTGTATCAAGGAACAAGCCTTGAACATTCCTAATGGACGACACGCTTACTAGGGACTTCCCGTTCTTAATAGATCGTTTCGTCCGATAGTATTGACGAAACACTTTATTACATGGCTCGTAGCCAAGAAATCTGCAGACGATTATGAAGCATGATAAGACCCTGACAGTGTTGCCACTCAACTCCATCGGCACACAACCTGAGTCTTCCAAAAACTCGTTGATAAAGGGGTCCAGGGGCAACCTCAATCCAAGCTCGAACTGTTTATAGAAGAAAGCAACTTTCTTCTTGCTGGTGAGGAGTGACTGCCTACGAGGCTCGTACTCTTTCAAGCTAAGATACTCAAGCTTGTAATTATTGGCATGAACTCTGAACGAACTTCGAAGGGAATCTATGAACAGCTTCGCATTATCTCCCTTCTTCTTTGTACTGACCTTAGTGATGGCCCAATCACCTCGTGCCCCGCCTCCGAAGTCCAGCTCATTCCCTCCAACCCGTACACTGGTATGGAAGGCGTCGACGATCCTAGTGCCTCCCGCACTTGTGCTAGCTTCGTTCGTTTCTTGAGCCGGCTGGTCAGGGCGGCCGTCGTGATCCATGTCTACAAAACAAGGAAAGACAGAAGGGGAATCAGTCCTAACATTTGTAGACGACGACCTAACTATGGGCAACCTAGATTCCCCTACAACCGAGTTCCTAAGTGAATCACGACGGGACAAAGAGTAATTGGCTCGTATGTGATTTGGAAGGTCGTTCATTGACCTAAAAGACGTAATTCTTGGGTCAGCTTCCACAAAATCCCCAAGAACTTCACCAACTGGAAACCCTAAAGGTTCATTTTCAAAATCGAACTTTGCCAAAATAGATGAACATTTAGCCAATGGAATCTCCCTCCAAATACCCTTGGCACACTTGTATACCCTCTGATTCAACCCAAAGCCAAACTTGACCCCTCTCTCAAAGCTCACCGTTCTGGGTCCCATTGAATAAAATCCTTAAACCCCAAACAAAAACCCAGAAAATGAAGAATAACGAAAAAGTTACCTGCTTCTGGGTTCGAAGATGGTATTTCCGATGAGTTTACCGATGGTAAATCAAAGAAGTTCCTAATCCAAGCGGCCGGATTGTCCAAAGGTGGTGAAGTCAGAGCAGTCGATATCGCCGAAAAATGTTCGCACGGTTGCCGGAGTTTTTTGTTGCTGGTTGCCGGAAATCGCCCTTGCCCTTTGCTCTCCAAGAAATCTGATGCGGAAAATTTGAAATGGAGGAGGGAGGAGGTTTTTTATATTTGGGGAAGACGAAGGGTTTAAGCCTAGAAAACCCAAACGGCGAAATGATGGGCATTAAATACCCTCTATAACTTCCGAGGAGAATGTTCCATCGCGGGACACGTGTCAATTAATGGAGGAATCTCAGCCGCCCACGTCATCAATGCTGACATCACCATAATTCAAAATTCAAATTGACGGTCGTACGGATAGCCTCAGAGGGAAAACGACAACTCCTGGCCCGTCAAGACGATCCATGAGTTGGGGGCCACTGAACGGAATAATCTGTGATGGACCGAGCCCAATACTTTTCTACGAGCTATGGACCCGGCAGGCCCACCGAAGGATCAACTACGAGATGTCAGATCAGGATCTGGATTATGGCCCGTCCAACAACGGATGGCGGTCGTCGCCACTGAGCGACCAAGCCCATCCAAGCGACGAGCCAATATACCCTTGAGCAAAAGTTTGGACTTTAGCCCGTCGACGTGTCCAGAAAAGATCGTCGTCAGTGAGCCATGACCCACTTAACGACGAGCCTTCCAGCCGCCCCAAACTTGTCCTTTTCACCAGTGACGTCGATGTTGGACGACCAATTCTCAAGCACCGTTCACTCGTCGAGTCACCTCTCAAAGAGACGACCTAATTGGACGTACAGCTCCAGGTCGTCCTTTCTATTAAGCTTCTTCAGCAAGCTTGATTACTTAGCTAATTTGGGACAATGTCAGACCTCCCACAGTGCCTTGTTACACGTGCAATCATGCAACCAGTAATAACTCCAAAAGGTGTACAGGTTGATTTTCCCTTATAAGCTAAGCTACTTATCAGTGTCAGGTGTTGCAGAGTCCTTACATAGACGGACCAGTCCCAGCGTGACACGTGTATGCTTGGGAGATGGAGCTGATCCAACGGTGGGTAACCATCCAATCCAACGGCTCTGGCGAAAACCCTAATATCACTACTCCCACTATAAATAAGAAAATAACGTCATGGACACAGGTAATGCTTTACTGCATATTTACGTACTTCCGCACTCTCCATACCATTACTTCCATTTCCTCAGTCCATCATCTTACTCTCACGCCGGAGGGGCTTGCCGGAAGACCCCCGGCGCAGTTTCACTGTTATTTCTTGTGGTGTGCAGATCACAAAGCTAGCTCAATCATTCGCTGGACCCAAGAACTGAGTCCAACACGCTTTCCTGCGCGATCAGTTGGATTAAGCGAGTTCTTGAGTAATAGATAAAAATTGACGGGCCTAGGGAGTAGGACAATTGAGAACTTTGCATAGTTTGCTACAATGTTTGTAAAATAATTATTTATGTTTATTGTAATTTTAACTAACAAATAGATACAAACAATTGATTTTATAACGAAACCTCCCATATTTATAAAAGTGGTCAAGACATTTAATCGAGAATCACTGAATCAGTCACATTGTTCCCATTCCCCTTCCCAATTAAAATTGTTGAATAAAATTATACGATGGGAATGTAAAAAAGGAAGAGGCATGGGCATATAAGTAATTTCAATTTGTACTTTGGCCTATATAAACTCACACATGACTATCCCCCTACCCTAGTGTAAGCTATACAGTTGGAACAAACGAAGAATATTTTGCATCTTTTGCGTTGGCAACAATTTTGACAAAAAAAAAACATGAATCCCCAACGCCGTCTTCTCATTCTCTCTCTCCTCGCTACAATTACACAATTCACGACCACCGCCGGTTACCCTTCCCCACCGTCAGCCAACGACACAGCGTTCATCCGTTCAAGCTGCGCCTCCACTCTTTACCCCGACCTATGCTACACCTCCCTCGCCGGCTATTCCAACGCCGTCCAGCAAGACCCAGGCCGGTTAGCTCGCGTAGCCATCGGAGTCACACTATCTAAAGCCCAGAGGATGGCCAATTACGTCTCCAACCTCTCCCACCAAGCCGACTATGGCTCCGTCCCCAGAACAGCGGCCGCCGTCCATGACTGCTTCACCGTGTTCAGCGACGCCGTGGACGAGATTCGCGGCTCTCTTAAGCAGATGAGGCGGCTGCGTGGGTCCGGGGATTCTTTGAGGTTTCAGCTGAGCAACGTGCAGACGTGGATGAGTGCCGCGCTGACAAATGAGGAGACCTGTACGGACGGATTTGAGGATGTGCCGGAGGGACCGATTAAATCGGACGTATGCGAACGGGCGGGGAAGGTTAAGGAGGTAACAAGCAATGCGCTAGCGTTGGTTAATAGCTATGTTATCAAACTGTCCGGACCTTGACGAGCGTTAACTGGCCGTTGGGTGGTGGCAAAATAGTCATAAAAGTTCTGGGCAACAATTTGTGATGCCCGAATTTTGATGAATTTTATTTTGTGATCTTTGTTTATGAAAACAATATTATTAGTATCAAGTATATTTAGCAAAAGGGTATTAAAGTTATTGTACATTAATTAATTGTATGGATTTTTGTTGTGTTTGTAATGCCTGTTTCACATTTTCTCTCAAAACAAATACTCCATCCGTTCCACAATAAGTGACACAGTTACTGTTTCGCACGAGAATTAAGGAAAAAGTGAAAAGGTTGATGTGTTGTGAGTGTAGATAGTTGAGTAGGAGAGAGAATGAGTAGAGAGAATAGTAAATTATAATGGTGTTGTGAGTATTAAAATAATGTAGGAGAGAGAATGAGTGGAGGGAATAGTAAAGATTATTTGCCATTTTAGGAAGTGTAACTTATCAGTGGGACGCCCAAAATAGCAAAGTGTGTCACTTGTTGTGGGACGGAGGGAGTAAATGTCTCAAGTTCATAGAAAGAATCATCAGGCTTTGGCCTGGTGGCCAGAGCACATGGCATCCAACCTAAAGGTTATGGGGTCGATCCCCGCCCTTTTCTCTAGAAGTTAGAGGGAAGACGTTCTTTCCCTAGAATTTCTTAGGCGTTTCTGTGTTTGTGTGTGAGTAGAGAAAAAAAAAGTTTTGAATATTTCAAGTTTAGTTGTTGCTTGGAGTCAAGTATCAATAACATTAAACCTTTAGTTGCTAATAATTTATATCCTTATTTTAAATAATAGTTCCATCAAAAGCTCTTAGTTAATAATATTTGTCACCTTTAGCCTCAGACTCATATTTGAAATTTTGAAAAATCAAACCTCTTTTATAAACGCCAAAAACTTGTAAAAAACGCGTTTTTTTGTAAGCTTACAAAAAAACGTGTTTTTAAACCCCATCTCTCTCAGACGCAAAGCAAAGAGCGTTCTCTCACTACATTCTCTCTCTAGACGCAAACCAGAGAGCCTCTCCGCAATCGTCTTTCCCAAGCTCTCCCTCGCCGACGACCTTCCTCAACCAATCCCCTATCTCCATCAGTACACCTAAATGCACTGCAATCAACCCTTCTTGACGAGAAAGCATTACACTGAGCCGCAGACCTCTGTAACGGCCTAGCCGGCAAACAATTCCTTCGATCATCAAAATCAGCCAATCGCAAACAAGACGGCGGCTCTCCGGTAAAGAAATTGTAGGAATAAGTAAAATTTTACACTGAGCCGCAGACCTCTGTAACGGCCTAGCCGGCAAACAATTCCTTCGATCATCAAAATCAGCCAATCGCAAACAAGACGGCGGCTCTCCGGTAAAGAAATTGTAGGAATAAGTAAAATTTTGCAGTTGAATTTGGGCAAAATGGCTATTAATTGATGGGTAGCCATTGGTATTGATTTTTGGCTTTGATTGATTTTGGCTTTGTTTAGATGCCAGTGCATTAGTTTTTAAGTGCCAGATTATATGTTGTTGAATACCAGTTTATAAGTATTTGAGTACCAGTTTGAGAATTTGATACATTGGTGGACTGGGTAATTAGATGCCAGTGTATGTGTTTTGGAGTGTCAGTCCATGTATTTTGGAGTGCCACTTAGTGTATAATAGAGTGCCACTAAGTGTGTAACTGAGTGTCAATGTATTTTTTGAATGCCAGTTCTTGTAATTTTGAATGTCAGTTCATGTTTTTTTGAATGCCAGTTCATGTTTTTTTGAATATCAGCAAAAATAAATATCATTATTTTTGAGTGCCAGTATATTCATTTTTGAGTGCCAGTAAATGTGTTTTCAAATGTCAGTCCATGTATTTTTGAATGCCAGTGCTTGTATTTTTGAGAGCCAGCAAAAATATTAGTGTAACAAAGTGCCAGTGTTAGTGTAACAGAGTGCCAGTGTGAAGAGTGCCAGTTCATGTATTAAAAAGTATCCGTGTAAAAAGTGTCAGTTTCATGTTTATAAAGTGCCAGTATGAAATCACTGGTCATTTGTAATATTAACACTGTCATTTATCATGGTTGCCAGTAATTACAAAAATGCCACCGTTTATTTTGAACATGGTTGCCAGTAATTACAAAATTGCCACCGTTTATTTTAAACAGCTTTTAAAAAACACGTTTTTCCTTATCTTAAGAAAAAATTAGTTTTTTATAAGACCAACTCTTTATAAACGAATCACAAACTTTATACCCTTATTTATCGTTAAATAAAAAAAAAGTTGCCTCTTTCAAATTTTGTCACCTCGTATAGTATGATGTTATTGATATTGCAATTTTTTTTATTTTATTTTTGGTACATGTATAACAGCATATTATAATTTGGCAGATATAGCAACTTACTCTCAAAATTGTTTCCGATATAGAAAAAAACGTGATTGTCGTAACATATGGATTGATTACGTGAAATAAGTAGCATAATATACTCTTCTCCTTTTTTTAAGTGCATGGAAATAAAATTTATTTATATTGACTATCAATATAATAAAGTCAAAATCTCACAAAAAATGCGTTTTTTTTCAAGCTTAAAAAAAAACGTGTTTTTAAAAGACGTCGACTCTTTCCCTTCCGCCGCCTGTCACAACCCAATCAATTAAATTAACATCAAAATTCAAAAAACAAAAACCCCCAAATTCAATAGGAAGAATGGTGATGGACCGAGTGAATTGGATGTCTAATACCTTCTCAGATCATGATCGCCTAATCCTAGTAATCTCATATTTAAGTTTTTCTGCCATTTTAGCCTCATCAAATAGAGGTGGGGTGACTCTCTGTACTACATGATTTTTGTAGAATAGTCATCATGAATGCTTCAATTTGTGCGCGTAAACCTTCCATGCTCAAGCCAGATCGGGGGTTCTCACAGAAGGTGCAGGAGATAAAAACATGGAGGAAAGGGTAAGGAAACTAAATCCATGTTATCTTCAAGAAGTACTGTCGAGAGAGTCCTCAAGTCCGATAGTATCGACCACATCAACCCTCTGTTTAACAAATCAAATAAATTGAATTGAAACAGCGAATTTATATGTATGAATTTTGTCTAAATAATTGCCAGGGTTATGATAAAAATGTACCAGTACACGTCTAAAAAAGTGTCAGTTAAAAGCTCTCTTTATCCAGAAATTCAGTATCAGTGCATGTGTAACAAAGTGCCAGTGTCAGTGTAAAAAAGTGCCAGTGTTAGTGTAATAAAGTGCCAGTGTTAGTGTATCAAAGTGCCGGTGTTAGTGTAAAACAAGTGTCAGTGTTAGTTTAACAAAGTGCCAGTGTTAGTGTAACAAAGTGCCAGTGTTAGTGTAACCAAGTGCCAGTGTTAGTTTATAAACAGACACTTAATATACATGCACTGACACTTTTTTACACTGACACTTTGTTAAACTGACACTGACACTTTTTACACTGGCACTTTGTTACACATGCACTGGCACTTTGTTACACATGCACTGACACTTTTTTACACTGGCACTTTGTTACACATGCACTGACACTTTGTCACACTGGCATTTTATTAAACTGGCACTGACACAAACGGAAAAAACAAAACACGTTTTTCCTAAGTGCTAGAAAAAAATAGTTTTTTATAAGACCAACTCTATAATAAAATTAATGGGTAAGATTTTATTTTTATAGACTAGATTGACATTATATTTAAATAAATTTTATTTATATTGACTATCAATATAATAAAATAAATGGGTAAGATTTTTCGAAGAAAAACGAGAGTAGTCGTTACCTTATTACATTCTAGTATTCTTATCACTATTTCGATCCTCCCATAATTTACGGCGTCAATACTTTTATAAAGGTGCGACATGAGGATTAAGCTAAGAAATTCTATGTTTATATTCCTCGATGACAAAGTGTATATGACAAACCTTTTTTAGTTTTGGGTTCTACATTTTCTTAAAATTACATTTCCATTATACGCATAATTTTGTGAATACAGTAATATAGTGTTTTACTCCCTAGATGTCAATATATATATATATACTTCCACCCTTTCAATAGAAGCTTCCCATTTTGTCATTTTGGGTGTCCCGTTAAAAGCTTTCACTTTTCTTTTTTAGCAAAAAATTTTTACTATTTTCTCCACTCATTCTCTCTCCTAATTCACTATTACACTCACAACACTTTTCAAATTTACTATTTTCTCCACTCATTTTCTCTCCTATTTTCAAATCACACTCACAACATTTTTTCTTTTCCCCCAATTTTCTTAATTTGCGTGCAATGCAAAAAGTGAACACCTTCGACTGGGACGGAGGGAGTATATATATATATATATATATATATATATATATATATATATATATATATATATATATATATAGGGTCACGCTCCAATGAAAACCGTTTAAAATGAGAACCGTGAGAATCACTTGTGTACAGTAGATATTTAGCTACTGTATACATATACAATAGACTGTATACATATACAGTAGATACTTAGCTACTGTATACAAGTGTATACGTGTGGTTATACACTTGTATACAGTAGATACTTAGCTACTGTATACATATACAGTAGGCTGTATATGTATACAGAAGCTAAGTATCTACTGTAAACAAGTGTATACAAGTGATTCTCACGGTTCTCATTTTGTTATGGTTCTCATTTGAGCACCTACCTATATATATATTCCCTACCCTTGGGCTGATCCGAATTTTTTTGGCATCATCAGTTTTAGTCCATTGCTAGAAAACGTTCGAATTATCCTTTAAATAGCCGAAGAAATTCTGTTCCGTTCTCCTAATCCTAATGGAAAAAGGACACACTACTAGTATCACTCCTGATCAGGATAACCCTCTTGTGGATGAGACTCATGGCAAAGCTGAAACTACTATTCCCCTTGCCAATGGAGGACTACCTCCTCCTCCATCACTGAACTATGGGCTGCCACCACTGGGAATGAACATGCGTTCTAATGGAAGCCAATAACCGAGGTAATCCTGAACCCTCCCCGTCGACGACGACGAGGTAGACCTGCTGGCAGTCAGACGGGGAGGAATGCCGCCCAGGGAGGCACATGAACATCTCCCCCGCAGATTGATCGCAGAACTCTTTTGCATTGCTAGATGGATACTCTGCAATGCATTTACGAAATTGTAGACACCCCATTCTAAACCCATCGGAGCAGAGTAATACCACTCTAAGTCTCGCCGTGAGTCAAGAGTAGAAATTCACCATTTCGTCATATTTCGTTAAGTTTTGACTAACAACCGTTAGTTTGGACTAAACTGCATACGAGATAACGAGGGAAGGACAGAACTGTCAATTGAACAACCTTGTCCAGCTCAGAACAGTCGTGTCTCGCGCGAGACTAAGCTCCTGCAGGCATGCAGAAGCCAGTTTCCTCGTCGATTTCAACCTCTTTCTTGATAAATCTTATCATCATCCGATTCTCCAATAGCATTTGAGTTCTGAAACCTTCCTAGGGTGATTTCCCTCTCCACCTTCACCTCTTCAATCTCCTATAAATACTTGATGATTTTTAGTATTTCGAACCCCGATCAACCTCTGGCATTTTACTGGTTTCTCTCCCTGAAAGATTCCTGTAAATCACCCCCTAAATCACCTAAAGTTTGTTTATCAACCTTGTTGATCAACAAACATCGAAGTCCAAATCAAGGATTGAGGCGAAGCTCTGTCCGCATCAAGATTCGACTCTAAGATTGAGTTGAAACACTGTCCAAATCTCTTCATAAAAGGTAATATTCCTTCCCTTTCTAATTGATTGTTAGAGTGGTATAGTATATCGAATCTAGGATCGGCCTAGAGCCTCCCCATATCATGGGGACGGTCTCGAAGCAAACGATCCTATATTCCGTTTAACCTCGTTAAATGGATATTTTACTTGTTTATTTAAAATGTCTTTTTTCTTTGAAAACCCCCTTTTAGCAAGACCGATCTCCGAATTGGGTGGAATGGGTGCTCCTTGACCTTCCTATTCCATAACCTATGCCCCGAACCCAAAATCTTTCAAAAAATGGTTTTTCTATGTTTCCAATCAAATAATATAGGTGGTGACTCTCAAAACAAAACAAACAAGCTCGGGGAAAACCGAGTCTTTTCGCGCATCGCTACAATTTGGCAACTCCGCTGGAGATACATAAATTTAAAGTGGCTTAAACTTGCGTTAATAAAGAAGGGTTTTCAAAAAAAAATTATTTTTTACTCAGTTCAGGCTAGTCTCGCACGAGACAACTCCCTCTCTCGCGCGAGACAATGCTTCGATATTCTGTTTGTGCTCTGGTTTTCCCGTTCGTCTCAAGATTCGAGATAAGAGTCGAACACGCAAGGGGGATTCCAGACTACATTATCTGCAGAGTTCTTTCATCTTAAGGCCTCCCTTAAGATGTAGAAATCGAATCCGTATTTGGTTTAAATAATTGATTGTTATTTATAACTGCGTGTGATTGAATTTTTTAAATTTAAGTCCGGTTCAATGGGGATTCGGGGGTTGTAATTTAAATTATTTATTTCTCTCTCTCTCTCATTAAGTGGAACTACGACGGCCTGAGTCTTCCGGATTTGGGAGAAACGTAGGCAACCACTTGGTGCAGCCATTATTTGTTTTCCTTTTTTTTTCAAAAAAAAATCTCTATTTTATCAATCACCTAGATGAACTCTCACACACGCGCACTCATGCTATATCTTTCATTGTACTATATACCCTGATTAATTCGGGACCCACACTAAGGACGGATGACGGTAACCACCTAGTCGCCGGTCTCTTCGAAGTTGGATCATCCCACTTCGCGTATTCAATCCAACTAGATTGTCATATCGCGGGGAGCCTAGCCTTCCAGCCCTGCATCGCCACATATCATATAGAATGTATTTCTAGGATCACTCCATGACCGGTCGGTTTTGACTTGGTGATCTTTCTTATTTTTGACCAAAATAAAGCCATGTAAAATTGACCATAAAGAAGGACACGAAATAGTCCCTTCGGAAAAGTCCCTTCGGAATGACCCTTTCGAATTTGTCCCTTCATAAGAAAAATAGTCCCGTCAGAAAAAAATCCTTCAAACAATCTCACATGGCTTTATTTTACAAAAATCAGACTGATTACTTAGTCATTAGGTTTGGATAAAGGCCTTAGAAACCCCTCAAAACGGATTCTCCGTTCCGACCAGAAATTAGGTTTAATAAAAATTGACTTTTCGTGTGGTTGTCTCTCGCGAGACTGCCTGTCCCGCGGGGGACAATGCTTCTGTTTGCTGTGATTGAGCCTGAACCCTTTAAGCCTTCTTCCGACTCGTTGGGGCTAGACTGATCCTGATTCAATCTCTGCATCTTCTCAGTCAGTTTTCCGAAGCTACTCAACCTCAAGACTCCCAACACAATGTCCGGCATCGACGAAATTCCGGGTGACGAAACTTTGTCCGAAAAAAACCACAAACTGCTAGAAGAAGGCAATGGTCGGTTAGAGGAGCAAGCCACCCAAATCCACACCCTCGTGGAAGAAATCCAAGAGCTTAGGGCGGCACTTGCCTCAAAAGAAAAGAAAAAGAAAGATGATTCTTCCTCCGAAGAAGAGGAATCATATACCAAAAGGGCCAAGGGCCGTCGCCAAAGCAAAAGTAAGAAAAAGAAGTATGAGCCTAGCTCGTCATCTTCCTCCTCTGACAATGAGAGTTACATATCCAAGAAAGAGAGCAAAGGGAAAAGCAAGAATGAGCCCCTCACCATGGCAATGCTAGAAAAGAAACTTGCATCCCTCGATGTGAGTAAGGGAGCCTCGCTCTCTATTGATTATGACACCCTTCGTCAATCCATGTCCAAACTTCCTAGAAAGTACAAAACACCCGACATTGCAAAATTCAATGGTACTACCTGTCCCAAATCCCATTTGGAGACCTATTCTTGGGCCATGCTACCTATGGGTGTTGATGACAACCTGCTAGCTCAATGATTTCCACAAACTCTCGATGGTGCCGCTAGAGATTGGTACATGACTCTTCCACTCTCCACAAGGATTGATTGGCCACTCGCCAGTCGTACCTTCCAAAGGATATATGAGGACAACTCTACTTACCGCACTACTAGATGGGACCTCGAGCAAACCAAACAGCTACCTAGCGAATTCTTCACAAATTTCGTCAAAAGATGGAGGGCTAAATTGACCGAAATCGTTGATAGGCCAAGCCTAGACGAGCAAATTGACATCCTCATCCAATGTCTCCGAGAAGAGTTTCAAGAAAAAATTGCGGGTAACTACTTCCCTAGCTTTGCCGAACTTCACAAATTCGGTATACGAGTAGATGACCTCATCAAGCAGAAAAAGGAAGCCAAGAAAGAAAATGGGTTCCGTTACAACAAAAGCTCCTCTTCCTCTTCCAACCCTAAGGACACTTTCGTCAATGCCATAGTCTTCAATCATCCCGAAAAAGGTAAGTACTCTGCGGTACCTCCACCACAAAAGAAGAAAAGGGATAGGCATTACGAAAAACTTGAAGGGATAACTCAAGAAGAACTCCTCGAGGTGCTTGTCAAGAATGGAAAAATCAAACCAAGAGAGGGTGGCCCACCAAGGAAAGATCTTCCGGCTAATCATGCTAATCATCTCTTCTGCAAGTATCACAACACTACCGGCCACGACACCAACTCCTGCTTCCACCTGAAGGTTGTGATCCAAGATTTGTTCGATGCTAAAGAGATAGGGCTTCCTAATGTTGTTACTAATCCATTACCAAATAATGAAGTCAATTTGATAGAGATAGAAAGTAGCTCCGAGGATCCTACTCGTCTAGCCACAATTGTGGACGAGAGCCCTCTTGAATTTAATAAATCTTTTTTCTGCTACATAATGTCTTGGGATGAAATCTTAGAGCAAAAGGGAAAAGGGTCTAAAACATTCAATCTCCTCACACGATCCGGTCGAGTGATTATCAATAAAGACACAAAGGATGAAAATCCTCCTAAACAAGCAAAAGCTTCATCATCAAATGAGCCCGATGATCCTCTCTTAGCCTAGCTAAAGAAGACACAAGCAAACATTTCAGTTTGGGACCTCATAGGAGCATCCCACAAACATCGTGAAATGTTGAAGAAAGCCTTGGCTCAAATGACCATTTCCTCAGAAGCTACACCTGAAGATCTTACTCAAATGATTGGCCAAGTACAATTTGGCAATGTCATCACTTTCACTGACTTGGACCTCCCATCCTATGGAAACAATCATCACGAGGCCTTGTACATAACTGCTAAGGTGAATGGATACCGAATGCCACACATTTTGGTCGACAATGGATCCGCAATCAATGTTCTTCCGAAGAAAGCCTTGTCATCATTGGGTCTGACCCACAAGGACCTCAAGCCGTCAGGGCACACTGTACGAGGTTATGATTGCACTGCTAGAACTGCTTTGGGCTCAGTCACAATACCTCTAGAAATGGGACAAGTCACCATGAATGTTGAATTTCAAGTCATAGACATCCTGGCATCCTTCAACTTACTGCTTGGTCGCCCTTGGCTACACAACATAGGAGGTGTACCTTCATCTCTACAATAATGCATCAAGTTCAGACACAATGACACGATAGTCACGGTACATGGGGAAATGGTTACCGCTAGCCCTATCCTTGAGGTACAACATAGCACTTCTGATTACTTATTCAGTGGCTTTGAGATTGAAAAATATGGTACCGTGAATGTCATCGAGACTTGCAACAAAAACGACTACTCTAAAGCACTTTTTCTTTTCAGAAACCTTCCTGTTTGGAGAATGATGCAAGCGAAAGGGTACTTTCCTGGCTTGGGACTTGGCAAACACTTGCAAGGGGTAACGGATCCACCACCTGTTCCCCCCACTACACACAAAGCATGGCCTTGGTTACATCATTTTCGTCCATGATGAAAGTGATGAATTAACTAATAATAATCAATAGAACGAAAAAGTTAATAATGAATCATATGATGAGATAGATCAAGAAAAAGAACAAATTTTTAAAAGAATTAGCAAAGCAAGTAGGTCATTGTGGAAAGAATGGCCCTGTTGACAATGAAGAAATGCAAACGGTTAATCTTGGGACGACGGAAGACCCCAGAGAAACCAAGATCGGTAGCTTCTTCAAGGGGGAAGACAGAGAAACCTTAACGCAGCTCCTCAGAGAATATGTCGACGACTTCGCTTGGTTCTACAAAGATATGGCAGGGTTAAATCAGTCGATCGTAGAGCATAAGATACCGCTGCTACCTAACGCCAAACCAGTCAAACAAAAACTGCGCATAACTAAGCCCAAATGGTCAATGCAAGTGAATGAAGAGATCATGAAACTCTTGAGCGTAGGGTTTATCAAGGTGATTGAATATCCGGAATGGCTAGCCAACACAGTGCAACTAGCCAAATCAAATGGGAAAATACAATTCTGTGTTGACTTCAGAGACTTGAACAAGGCATCCCTTAAAGATGACTTCCCGCTACCAAACATAGACATGTTGGTCGACGTTACTGCGACTTACGGAGTCTGCTCATTCGTGGATGGTTTTGCAGGGTACAACCAAATTCTCATGGCAGAAGAAGAAAAACACAAAACAACGTTTACCACACCTTGGGGGACGTTCTGTTATACGATCATGCCATTTGGTCTAAAGAATGCAGGGGCTACCTATCAAAGGGCAGTCACAACACTATTTTATGACATGGTCCACAAGGAAATAGAAGTGTACGTAAACGACATGATTATCCACTCTAAAGGGACAGATGGTCAGCACTTCAGAGATCTCTGAAAATTCTTCAATCGACTGAGACAACACAAGATGAGGCTTAACCTCGCAAAATGCTCATTTGGGGTGGTCAAAGGAAAGGTCTTGGGATACATGGTCACCGAACGTGGCATAGAAGCAGATCCCGCCAAGATAAAGGCCATCATAGACATGCCTCCACCCAGAGCACAGAAAGAAGAAAAGGGATTCATGGGCAGACTCCAATACATCAGTCGATTGATCAATCAACTGAATACAATGTGCGATCCTATCTTCAAGCTACTCAAGAAAAATGCACCTCAAGAATGGACCGAGGAATGACAAGAGGCATTCGAGGAAGTTAAGCACTACTTAACCTCCCCACCCATCCTGGTTCCACCACACAAGGAGAAACCCTTGAAACTCTACCTCATGGTTACTGACAATACACTAGGGGCTATGCTTGCTCAAGAATAGCCATCTTCGCATACAGAGAATGCAATCTAATTTGTTAGCCATAGATTCCAAGGCAGTGAAGTCAACTACTCTCCACTCGACAAGTCTTGCGCTGCTCTTGTCAAGATAACACAGAGACTAAAGCACTACATGGAAGCCTTCCCGGTTCATCTCATCGCTTTATGGATCCTATGAAATACATCCTAAACAAATCAGATTTGTCTTCACGCCTTGCTAAGTGGTATTTCATGCTCGCGGGATATGATATCACTTACATCACTAGAAATTCGTCAGTGACAGTGTATTCGCAGATCAGTTGGCCGAATTTCCTTGCGACGAAGTGAAGGGGGAAGACCCGCGATTCCCTGATGAGGACATCATGAGTATAGAAGACGAAAATAAGTGGCAATTATTTTTTAACGGCGCAGCCAATAAGAAAGGTTTCGGCATCGAAATGTTGTTGGTGGATCTTGACGACATCCATACTCCACTAGCAATATGTCTTGACTTTGATGCCACTAATAACACTGCCGAATACGAAGCTTGCATAGCGGGACTCGAAGCAGAACTAGAACGCCACGTGACCGAACTCGAGGTATTTGGGGACTCCCAGTTGATCATCAATCATACACTAAAGAAGTGGAGGATCCAAGATCCGACTCTTCAAAGATACAATGCCCACCTCCAAGAGTTGGTGCAACATTTCCAAGATGTCTCATTCCACTATCTCCTTAGAGACAAAAATCGGTTTGCTAACGCATTGGCTACACTTGCTTCATTGGTCGAAATCCCTGCAGGAAAGGCAGTAAAACCTTTCAAAGTATCTCGGCGAGCGACTCCTGCCTACTGCGCCGTCATAGACCTTCATGACTATGAAGACAAGTGGTTATCCGAATGCTCCACCATTGAGAACTCTGAAAAGAAACTATCGTACTATGACATTTGGCATTTCATCCTAGATGGAACCATCCCGCTTGAGGTCGACAAGAAAACTCAAGTTGCCCTTAGAAGACTGGCAGCTAATTACGTCCTCATTGCTGGTCGTCTATTCAAAAAATAATCCCAGGGGAACCTCCTTTGCACCACCAAAGAAGAGGCCCAAGAAATAATGGACCATGTTCATCAAGGAGTATGTGGAACCCACATGAGCGAAAACATGCTCGCCAAAAAAAATCATCAGACAAGGGTACTTTTGGTTAACCATGGAAGCCGACTGTACCAACATGGTCAAGAAATGCCATAAGTGTCAGATACATGCCAACCTTCAGCATGCACCGCCTTCCTTGCTATACCCTATGTCATCCCCTTGGCCGTTCTCAATATGGGCATAGATGTGATTGGAAAGGTTACACCCGCGGGAACCAACAGGCACTATTTCGTCTTAGTAGCCATCGACTATTTCACTAAATGGATTGAGGCCGCCTCCTACAATGTTTTGAATGCCAGAAAGGTAGCAGAATTCATCAAGTACAACATCATTTGCCGATATGGGCTTCCACAAGAGATGATATCTGACAATGGCTCCCATTTCGAGAAAGAAACCGATCGCCTCTTAACAGAGTACACAAAATCGTAAGGCATAAGTCATCTACTTACAGGCCTCAAATGAATGGAGCAGTTGAAGCCGCAAACAAAATGATCGAACTCATCATCAGAAAAATGGCAGTCACTGGAAAAGATTGGCCCGACAAGCTACCCTTTGCACTTTGGGGATACGGCACTTCGGTCCGAACAGCTACAGGTGAAACTCCATATGCCCTCACATACGGGATGGAAGCCGTTCTACCAATAGAGTTGGAAATACCATCACTAAGGGTTCTCCTAGAAAACCAAGTGAATGAAGTCGACTGGTTAGAAAACAGATACGGAGAACTAGCCCTACTAGACGAAAGAAGGCTGAAAGCAGCCGAGCACACTCAAGCCTACCAAAGAAGAATGGCGAGAGCTTTCAACAAAAAAGGTCTAAGCAAGGAACATCAGAGTAGGTGACCTGGTTCTCCGTGAAGACCGTCCTGGACCATTCAACCCTCTAGGCAAGTGGGGACCGAGATGGATAGGACCCTACATCGTAAAGAAGATATTCTCTCGGGGAGCCCTTCAGCTAGTGGACTTAGACGGAGATCAACTACCGAAGCCGGTCAACATGGACAAGCTCAAAAAGTACTTCGCGTGACTTGGCCTCTTAAAAATAAAAATCGCTCGCTAGGTTGAAAATCCCGAAAGGGGCGGCCTAGGAAAAAATTAGAGCTCGCACAATAAAAGAAGACCGCTAGATTGAAAACCTGAAAGGGCGGTCTAGGCAAAAGAAAGGGTGTGCATTGAAAAAAAAAAGAAGAAGAGAGAGGCCTTGTCTCGCGCGAGACTACTCTTCAGTCTAAAATCGAATTTTGTCCTTTTTCTCTAAAAAATGAACTACGTTAGACCTAAGCCTCTCATTTAATTCCTGTAAAAGAGGAACGTAGGTAGCCTTCGGGTTCGGTCTAATCAAATAAATAAATCAAAATTTCATCCTTTTATTAATTGAATGCATTTTATTAATAACAAAAGGGAAATCCTAACGACAACGGCTAAATTGCTAAGCAAA
Organism: Adenophora triphylla var. japonica; assembly: GCA_022495995.1. Taxonomy (NCBI): domain Eukaryota; kingdom Viridiplantae; phylum Streptophyta; class Magnoliopsida; order Asterales; family Campanulaceae; genus Adenophora; species Adenophora triphylla. Next base: position 44,887 of record JAFEMH010002128.1, on the reverse strand, counting down.
CAATCTTGAAAAAAAAATACTAATAAATTAAACTACTGATCTATCAAAGCAATCTCTCGGTACTCTCTTGGATCTAGCCTTTCATTGATTGGTAGGCCAGCGGACATGATCGCCCCCGTCACCTCGATCTCTCTTGCGATTCGGACCCTTCGAAGCAGAACATCCTTCAAGGCAAGTGAAAACAGATTCTGAAAGCTTCTTGAAGACATTGGGCCTATCCAAAGGTTGCATCTTTTCGAAAAGACCCTTACCTCGTCTCTCGTACCAATCTCCATCAAGAAAATCTTGGGTTGGATCAGTCCGTACATTAGCAGGATCAGACTGAGCCTCACTCCATCTCAACATAATGCTTATCACAAAGGAATCTCCTAGAAGTGAAAGCCGCAGATCATCAATCTTCTCCGTACTTGGGTGACCAGTATGAAGGAACCAATCCAAGTACTTGTCAGATAAGAAGACACTTGCATCAAAAGTCCGAAGGTTTGACCAATGATCTCGATTAGTTCCTTCACCCCATGCTTGAGCTAGCACCTTCGCGAACTCCAAACCAATATAGGATACCTCACGAGAGGCTCCTTCGAAAAGATAAGTGTCATGCTGTTGGCCAAACTGACGAAGCACTCGCTTGGGAAAATAAAAAGAGGAATCTCGCAAACCCGGAAGAACAACCCTGTCAAAACCCTTGGTATTGGCAACATACTTGTTCAACCTCCAATAAGGTGGACACCAAATAATATCTACAGTGGCGAACTTTACAATCAAATTAGCCCACTCATCTACCGAAAGATCCTTGATTAGCAACTTCCTCATATGGTACATAAAGGGATAATAATCCAGCGGAGGATCTACTAACTTGAGATGCTCCCTAAGCCAAATTGTCAACAAAAGAGGACTCCCTTGAGTCATGGAACCGGTCTTATGCAGCTCATCAAGACCATGAAGGGTCTCACCCAAGATTAGCGGAATAATGTTCCTAGAACATTTTCTACCCTGCAGAACGATTTCCACCAATTGGGAGTCAAACAAGCCATCCAGGCACGTGAACAAAACATCTTCGAAAAGGGAAAGAGCCAAGAAATTCTGTTTGTAAACATGGAAGGCCTCGTCATCCGAATCTCCACTAAAGCGTTCAGGAAAGGAAGAGCAATCTACCCATCTGCATTGAACCAACTTATAGCAAGTGTCAAGGGGGATCCCTAACAATTCCTTCAAAGCTTCCGAATGGTTCCTATCGAATTTAGGAATAACAATCTCACCAGTCAAAGGCATATCCAAGATAATGGCAAATTCCTCGACAGTAGGCACCATCTCATTAAGAGAGAAATTAAAGAGATGAACAGAGGGATCCCAAAATCGAGCAGTGCCCTGCAGAAGATTCCAATCCGGTAGGAGGTTCTTCAAAGTAAAAAGGACTCTGAATCCAAATTCTGCAATAAACTTATTGCGAGATCGATTATGAAACGATCTCACAAAGGTCCTTGACGCTTGCTTGAATGCTTCGACTACAACGGACGGCAGATAAAAATCATCGACAATCATGGACGTTGGAATGACCTCCTTGGAAGCCATGGATCACAGGGTTGGAAAAGAAGACAATAATTCGACCCTAACAAGATATCTCTATAGTTTGAGAGGCTGGAATGAGTCATCTGGCCAGACTACAGGGTGATTATATAAGGGAAAACTGGCAGAATCCTGTTCAAAGAAGAAAAGAACTCTTCCTGAGTAGCGAGTCTCGCGTGAGACACCTTCTCCCACGACATACAAACCTTCAGAAAAATCAGCAGCCCTCCTGCACAAATGAATGATCTAGCCCCGAATTAGCGAAGCAAGTCTCGAAACCTGCAAATACAATTCCTAATATGCAGTACAGGCATCAAAACCAGGCTCAAAACCTTGACCTAAATGGCCATTTCATTCCACCGTGGAAGTCGAGAAAATTAACAATTTAATTAGACCTAGAATTAGGAATTAAGAAAACTTTGTTGTTGTGCTCCCTACGTGCTAACATGTACAAGAAAAGAAAATTGTTTAGGCCCACCCGGCCAAATATTTACAAGTTTTCGAGAAATGAAAAGGGGATAAAAGGGGATCACGCCATCAAGTTCCCTGAGCTGTCAGCACCTCCATCATCATCACCACCGCTGGGGCAGCCGTCCCTCCTTGAACGTTTGGCTCCGCAAGTGGGGGTCACTGCAGAGGCTATCGTCGACGGCGTCAAAGCCGCCTTTTGAAACAGCCTCTCGTACAGATCCGACACCATGGACATCAGGCCAGCCATCCTACTCGCGCTGCGGTCATAATCCTCTGCTGACATGATGACCTGTTAGTCGAAGAAAGATCCTCAGAGGAAGTCGGACATATACACATATATGGACGAATACGGGAAGCAGTATAAACAGAAATGTACTGAAGATGTCTAGGGAGGGCGACGATAACCCTCCGGAATCTGGTTCGGGATTGCAATGTGACCCACTTTCTGCATGCCTCCCATCATGTACGTGAAGCTCGGAGGACCATAATTCGGTGCAAAAGTCACAGGACCCGCATACTGTGACGAAGAGCTTGGGGCTGACGAGCCTGACACAGAGGCATAAGCAGAAGCTCGAGCACGTGACCGCCTACCACCTACCACAAGGGGACCAATCAAGCAAGGCAAGAACTCAACATATGAAGCCCCTCGGACAATGCAATCTATCGCCGCATAGCCATTCACAAGATGGGCATAATCCCCGTCAGGGTTGAAGTAGGTAGGGTGCATCGCCCTAGGCGGATCCTCTGACACTCTCCGTGGAAGTGAACCCCGGCCATGCTGAGGGAAGACTCTCTCACCTAGATACATGGTATCCCCCTCCAGTGATACCAATATCCTCTGCACATCGGTGACATCCCAGACACAGTGAACCTCTCGCTCCAATAAGACCCACAGATACAGACCTAACCGCTCAAACTCGAAGTTATCCAGCAAGGCCCATGACTCCTCAATGGTCAAGGTCCAGTCCTGATCCCCCACCTCCTCGTCCACAGTCCGATTGGAATGGCTCCACCTCCTGATATCCGGAAACCTGGGATTGCGATCATCCAGCTCAAACTTGTGCAATGAAAAGATGGCATACCCCCATATCTGTACAAGGAAACAAAGCAGATTTAGTACAAAAAGTGCAGGCAAAATGTACAGATAAATGACAAAGAAAGACAGAAAATATACCTCCCAAGCATAAGAATACCCTGACAGGGTATCCTTGGTGTGCCTACATGCCTCATCCATGGCATGATAACAGAAGGCCAGTCCGGCTGAGCCCCAATCATAGGTCCTCACCAGGTCCAGATCCTCCAGCAGCCCTAAGAGAGCAAGGCGAGCCGTGGAGGAATGGTTAGCAAAGATGGTCTCTGATAAGATATACCAGAGAGCACCCCTTACCAACTGATCTGTGTCTGCATTAGGCTTGTCAGCATAAGCCTTGAGCTGAACGTGAAGAGGCGACAACTCAACAGCAAATCCCTTAACCTTGTTAGGGGCAATGCCATTCAACCGTTGCCACTCAGCTGGATTCGCAGTGTAAGTACCCAAATCCGGATCGTCCAAATCCGTCAGAAAGTTAACCGAAATCCGTTAACTGGCCCGCTCCAGGTTAACCGGAACTCGTTAAACTCCCCGTTGCCGTGCCAACGAGACGTCCCGGGACTGCCCCGTGCATCCCGACGTCGAACCGTACTTAACACGTGTCATCACACGTAAAAGTATGTCTTTCCCGGAAAAACGCACTTTCCGGCACTTTCCGGGGGCATTTCGGACATTTTCCGGACTGTTATTTTAAAAAAGGGACAAAACCGGGACCGGGGAACGAACTCCCACATGGCTGGTGACTCATAGGGCACGTGGCAGCCATGCCACCTCCCTCTAGTCACTCTTCAATCACAAATCAAGGCCAAAAGACCAAAATACCCCTGATTTGCAAGCCAAGTCCGGCCGGACTCCCTGTGCACATTTTCTGAAATTGCCAGCAAGTCCTTCAAATCCTCAAAATACCACAAAAGTCCCCCTGGATTCAGGCAAAGTCCGTCCGGACTCCTACTGCATTTTTCACCTATAAATAGAAATGGCTGTCAAAGCCAAAGGAGGAACTTTTTTACCCCAAAATTCACCACACCCCACGGCCCAACTGATTTTCACCCCTTCCGAGCTTCCGTTCTGTCTCGATTCGCGTGAAACCTTCGTATTTCGATCAAATACGCCCCTTACTACTTTGAAACAACCTTTCGAACTACTTTCCGTGTCCCGTACACACCTTCCGAGCCAAAGGAGTCGACCCTAGCCATAGGTATAACTCCCTCTCTCTAAATCTCTCGTTTCGTCTCGGTTTACGCGCCAGTCGCTACAACCGTTTCGAACAATGTTATCAAAATGTAGACGCCTCCGTCTAACGGGGTCCGATACGTTTTAGCCCCTCGATCCTCTTCTCTTTCCGTAAGAGAAGTAATCACGGGTTAAAATGGCGTTCCGACCCCGTTCCGTTTACTTTCTGTCATTTACCAATTCCGGATCGATCGATCCGTTGATCGTCATTTAATTTCTGTCATTTACAAATCCGAGCCGATTGGCCTCGTTGATCGTCATTTACGATTCCGGATCGTTTGATTCCGTTGACACTGCTTTAAATACTGTCATTTACAAGTCCGACCCGTTTGGATCGTGATAGTATTTACTTTTCAAAGTCCGAGTCGCAACCCGATTCGTTGATCGCATATCATTTAATACGCATTTTTCCCGTAAAAATCGTTAACAATGTAATGCCCGGTTCAAAACCGGAGTTCGTCCGTCGAAGTCTCTTTCAAAAAACGCGCGAAATGACATTTGGCCTTCAAACGCTCATCTTCAAACTAAAAGCCGCCATTTGACACTCAAAATCATTTAATACGCATTTTCCCGTAAAAATCGTTAACAATGACTCGCACGGTTCAAAATCGACGTTTGCCACGCAAACGCTCCTTTCAAACTCAAAATCGACGTTTGCCACGCAAACGCTCATTTCAACTCAAAACTGACGTTTGTCATTCAAACACTCGTCTTTTCAAACAAAGTCACCTAATCAACGTTTGACATTCAAACCAAGATTAAGCTTGTCATTCAAGCCCCCATTTCAAAACAAACACACACACATACACACGTTTTCGAGAAAGGCAGAAAGACTCGTCATGCGAGGCGTTTCGGGTGATCTCGTAATACTCTACCCGAAACGTAACGTGACCTCCGAACCTAACAATCTCTGGTACTAAAAAGCTTTTTACTCGGTTTTGCTACCAATAAAAATGATCCCCCATTTTCAAAGCTTTTTCCTAAGTTTTTGCTACCAATAAAAACGACACCATTTTCAATAGCCGTTTCTCAACGTTTGGGCTCAAAATACAAAAACCGCGTGGCGACTCCTCATTTTTCCTTCCCATGAAGCGAGGTCTCAGACACCAACCCTCCGCGAAAGACAACCGCCTTCGCTCGCGCGAATACGGGTAATTTCAGTTGGCGACTCCGCTGGGGAAAAGATACTTTTTTCAAAACTACCGTTGTTTTTTAAAAAGCCTTCCGTGGGTCAAACTTTCGTTTACCCTTCCTCGTTTTCGTGTGTGTGAGTTCCTTTAAACCTCGAACGGTTTTTTTCAAAAGGCATTACATTGTCAACTTTTCAAAATCATACCATGTTTGTGCATCCCCATTCATGCTTGATTTTCATCGCTGTCTTTTGAACTGTGCATCATAAATTCTTTAAGACACATTCTGAAAAAATCTCTGTTTTACTCAGAAAAAGAATTTTAGTGACCGCACACTACGCGCACTTGCTGCCTCGGTACACTGCACACTACAACCCCTAACCCGGGATGGCCTTATCAGTTGCACTCCGATTGGTCTGCCAGACACCTTTCGGGGGCGCACGGGGTCGTCCCAAACATCCTATCCTAGCCCGTGTAAGCCATGCACTCTTTGTGTCACACTTTGTCCAAGACCCCGGTTGGTTTTTGGCTTAGCTTGTGTCATAAAGCCTAAGTGTATGTTTTTTACGCCGGGCCCCGCCCCGAGTCAAGCTCGAGAGTTTGAGACCAAAGGTCGTTCCCGACCCGAAGTCTTGAGCTTTTCAGCCTTGACTTTGACGCGGAGCTCTGCCGAAAAATATACCCGAAGGTTCAATGTGACGCCGTGTCACCAAACCTCGCCGTATGTACTGTGCCAGCCACAACTTGGCCAACACCAAAAGATAAGGTCTCTCGCACAAGCGAGTCAGGAGAGGTCATGCCCAAATTTTGGCACGATCCCCGCCTTAACTTAAGGACGTTGACTTCGACTGTGGCCCGTACGTCACACACGTTGAAAGTTTGCGTGATCAGCTAGCCTTAAGTTCATTGTTTCCTTTGGCGGTGGAACTCGCTTGCCTTATCGGACCTCGCTCGGGATAGTCCGTCTGAGAAAGATGATCTACAATGGAAACGAGGGGCTTATAAGCCTAGTGACGAGATCCAGGCGATTAGAGCTCTAGGATTAGTTGCGAAAAGAAGACCCGCTCTTTTCCAACCGATTAGGACTACGAGAAAACGCGCTTTAAGTAAACATTAATCGGTAGCTGCACATTGCACAATCCCGAAACCTTGAGCCAAATACCCTTTTCCGAAGCCTAAACCCTTCCTTTCGTTCCCTGCGACGAGCGAGAAAGTGGTTCAGATTTCCGGGTTAGCGCCTTGCCGGGAATCACCGTTACTGGCGGCGTCGAGACAGTTCTTCGGTTCCCTCGGTTCCCTCGGCCAGAATTTCCGACATGTCTAGCTCACCGAGAAATCGTGACGGGGAAGGACCCCGCCACCGGTAATAGATATGACTTTGGAAGAAGCCATCCGGGCTTGTGAGGTTCACAAGAGGCGGAAAGAAGATCAATAGAATTTCGTGGTACGGCTTACGAATGAGCGTGGTATAGCGGCTATCCCCGGTCGAGACGGTACTTTTGTCACAGTCGAGGATGACGATTCCCGAAACCGGTTTACCAAACCTTTAACCGGGTTCCTCCCCGCCAACTTACGGGATGCCTTCGAATCAAGAAAAGCAGTGACCTAGGCTCCATGTTGCCACCTCTCGGGGCAACCCTGTCATTTGGCCGGCCTAGTGCTACTCCTATCACTCAATACCGCCAGCGCACCGCTGGACCATCTCAGGATGCCAACATTCCTCAATACCCTTCAGGGTTCGTCCCGTTGCCTACACACGAATCCCTAAACACCGGGGACAAACCCCGATCTGATTCGAGAAAAGGCTCCCATATATCCACATATATCAAGCCTTCCACCTCCAATCACTACCGCTCATGTGGTAGCACCCGGCGCCGAGCCTCACAGACCACCACTGGACCCAACCTTATCCTGGATGGCCGAGCAGATGAAAGACCTGAAAGCCACCATGAGCAGCTCAAAGCAGGAAACGCTCAAATCCATAGATCCGGGAATGGTCACGCCTCTCCCTGCCAAGTTCAGAATGCCGGAGATGGACCGATTCGACGGAACCGAATGTCCTCAAACGCATGTCGATACCTACGTTCTCGGCATGAGAGCAAAAGGAGCAACCCTCCAGCAAATGGCCGACCACTTCCAGCATACGCTCAAAGTTCGGCGTTACGATGGTTTCGAGGGTCAAGCTGCGGATCGCCACACACAGGATAAGATTAGTAACATCTTCTGGAGCAGTACCGATCCAACTTAGAGTGGGAAACAAGTCATGAGGACTTAATCACCACTGAGCAGAAAGCGGATGAAAGTGTTGGGGAATTCTACAAGAGATGGAGCTGGAAACTCTTCGAGATCATGGAGCCACTCTCCAAAGATGAACAGATGCGGATCTTCAAGTCTTGCTTAAGACCGTCCATCGAACTCTCATCGGTCATCATTTCTTCCCGAGATCTCCGGGCCATGGTCAATGCCGGCTCACGGTTCGAGAAGGATCTCAAGGAAAAGTTAGCTCTTGCACGGCCCATCATGATACCGCTCAGCGGTTGCATTCAATCCCGCACCGGCCCAGCGAAAGGGAAAGATACGTGCATCAACTACATCCATCGGGGACAACGGTCGGGTAACGAAACCCGGTCCCACAAAGCAACAATTCCACTCGAAGCGACTGCCGTACACTTCGACAAGTTGGACATGCCACCGAGCAAGATCTTTGGAAGGGTTAATCAAGGAGGGTCTCCTTAAACCCGTTGCAAATTACAAACCCAAGAATCCCGTAGCCAATGCGGACAAGAGCAAATCTTTGCGCCTTCCATCGATATCACGGCCATACCACCGACAAGCTTGTTTGGGGTTACGATACGAAATCGAACTTGATAGAAGAAGGCAAGTTAGAAGCGCCCCCGTGGGCTGAATACTGATCGGGAAACCCTTTTCCTAGAACAATAACGGCGTGAATTCCATTGAGTGGGTGCCCAAGAAGAGTGCCGCTGAGAACCGGTTTCTCCGCCTCTTTCGGAATTTGGATCCTCCTCTAATTTCCACATCGGCTACGATGTTTGTAGGGCTCACTTTGCACAGGAGTACGAGTCTCAGCTTGATCAGGAGCAATCCTCAGAAAACAAAAGAAGAAATCCTCTCAACGCAGCAATGAGAGAAAGATACTGAGCTTTGGAGATACCGGTGTAGGTACCGGAGGAGAACCTCGGGAGGTTCGACTACTACGTCTTGTACTCCGGCCCGGTCCTCCTTGCCTCCAGGCCATGCGGCTTTAGAGCAGCGGGGGTGGGAAAGCGAAAAGTCAGTGAAACCAGGTCGGACCACGGGACAGGAATACCTCGGATCTTGGTAATCTTACTTGCCCGATCGGAAGCCTAATCCTCCCGGGATCGACCAAGATTCAATTTGTCCGGCCAGAGCTCGGACGGCCGGTAAAGGAAGATCAAAGTCGGCTTAGGCTCACTTAATCGCACCGATCAATGTGCTAACAGGGCGGCCCCAGCCACATGGGCGGCCTCGACACAATCCCGAGGTTCAGTGAGGCTTTACCTCGCAAGAGAAGACGAGGAAACGGATGGTGGATGACTCTCCTTCTACGGATAGAGGCGAGATCTACGACTCCCGGTATGGCGTATGATCACGTTACGGCAGAGACCCTCTGAGAGATGCCTCGAGGCTGGCCTGAAGCTCTGTACATCACTCTCCAGGCTCGACACCATATCACTCCTCGGAGTATTAGTAGATAACGGAGTTCGGTAGTTAATGTTCTCCCTCTCGGCATGATGCGAGCCCTCCGTATCAATAGAAAGCCATTTACGGTCGTCGGCTCGGACTATCGAGGTCTACGACAGCTCATCTCGTCCCATCACTGGGACGGTGACTCTGGAACTACAGGTTCGAAACCCAAATGGTGCCAGCAAAATTCCATGTGATGGGCATTCCATCCGAGGTTCACGGCTCTTTTGGGATGCCCTTGGCTACGCCACATGAAAGCCATAGCTTCCACTCTCCATCGTCGGTGTGTTAAGTTCATTAACCGGCGGGGAGATCTCGAAGTCATCAGGGGACGGTTTCCTCATGGAAACGAAGCCGAGAACAGTAGCCAAACGTGTCGCACTCGAGCACTAGGGGTTACCTCCTTCGAATCAACCAAGGGACTATCGGGGGTAAATCTCATCAGAATCCCTCGAGTCGGAGATGCTAACTATGTAAACATACTCGGCGGTGTTGACCACAAATTACATCAAGTTTCAGCCTAATCGTTTCCATAGATTTGGAAGGAAACCGAACATCGCCATGAGTAAAACTCCATTTTCAATCTCATTCGGAGGTCAGTTCATCATTCTCCAAATCCCGACTTTCATCTGAGATTTCAGAAGTTTCAGGTCCATCAACAGTCATCTCCAAATGGAAAATGAATTTTGCATGGAAGTCGTATAAGGGATGTTTTGAACAACTTTCATTCTCATTGCGCCCCTCTTCTATGAAGAGCATGATGTTTTAAAGCCTCTTAAATCCATTTTAAAATGAGACGTCCACTGCCTTTTTGGATTGAAGCGTCGAGATGAATTGATTACGGACTTAAAGAAATCTTTTGAGCCCGCAAAACTCAACCTCTGCATTCACATGCATACCAAAAATCATGGGACTTGTTTAATGTCTTACAAAGGTTCCCAATTTTTAGTTTTCTCAGTTTGAATTCACGTGATTCACGACGAGGAATCCCTGCGATCACAGTGAATGGTTTAAGCTTGGAAGACTCATCATTATTCCAGGATAGATGAAGCGAGTGATCGGTCCTAACGTTATTCGTGTAACGAGTCACCCTCCGAACCCAAATCTGCTCATGGTAGCGAGGCCTTGGCACGAGCTCGAGCTCATCCCTACTTAAAACAAAAATGGCCCAGTGGCAACCGGCCCGTGCGCGTCGGTCAAGCTTGATACCCTCAAGCGCCGCCAAGAAGAAGAAAAAATCTTTCTCAGTCGAGATCAACCTCGGTGCGCTTACGGTGGCGACTCTGCTTTGGGGATGAATAAGTCTTATCTGAGTCGGCTTCAAGAGCAAAAAAAATGAAAACCTCGCATTTTGTGTTCAAGCTTCGGTCGTCCGGCATTTGAAACACACTTGATGTGTGTAGCTACGATAGATTTGGCGTGAGCGAACCGTCGGCTTATTGAATTCAATACCCCGGAAAAGTCAAAATTTTGACTATGGGCAAATCGTTGCCTTGAATTTTGAATTATGTGCTTATGTGCTTATGGAATGTGCATTTACTTTAAAAAAAAAGACTTTCAAAAAAAGATTTCCCGCCATTCGATTTTCACAAAAATCAGTTTTCAAAAAAATCATTTTGATGCATGCCTACGGAGGCTTAGACACATGAGGAAAGCCCTCTATGGAACTAGCCGCTCAAGAAGATAGGCTTTGGGACGAAGACTCAACGCGCGCTAAGACCTTCACTGACTGAAATTACCAGGATCCGAGAGCGGCGCGTTCGCGCCCGGCATCTGGCATCTTTCGCGTTGGAGCGGTTTAGTCTCGCCGTTTGTTTGTTTTGTAGAGTCGCCGCGCCGTTTTTATTAAGCCCAAAACATTGAAAAAGGGCATCGGTTTAAAGATAATTTTAAAGCTTGTTTTTGTGTGATGAGATTTTGAGTTCGGAGGTCGAGATGACTCCTCGGGAAGAGAATATTAGAATATTAGAGCTCACAGAGTCGCCTCGTAAAAACGAGTCTTTCGGATACCCCTAATATTCTTTAAGCATTTGTGTGTGTGTGTGTGTGCTTTTAAAAATGCATCTTTGTATCGGATGTCTACATTGTATGCTATGTATGAAAATGTATTGAAATAGTAATGGAAGGAAGCCTTACCAATGTTGGTTCGTGTCTGTCTTGCGGGGAATAGTGTTTGAGGTCGGAGTAGCGTTCCGGTACGGATCGGGATTGCTTCGGGAGGGACCGGTTGTACGCGGACGGAGTTTCGGCGTGAGTTGAGGTTCTTTGGCTGCGTTCGGGCGAGAGGTTCGGCGTGCGTGGGGATCGTCGGGATCACTCGGGGCGAGAGTTCGGCGTGCGTTGTGGTGGCGGGGAGTCGCTCGGGCGGAGATTTCGGCGTGCGTTGTGGTGGCGGGAGTCACTCGGGCGAGGAGTTTCGGCGTGCGTTGTGGTGGCAAAGGGAGTCACTCGGGCGAGAGTTTCGGCGTGGTTTGGGATCGTCGGTTTGACTCGGAAAGAGCCGGGACACCGTGGAAAGACCAGGCGAGGCCTCGGAGTACCACGAGGGGCCTCGAGTACCTCGAGAGTGCCTCGGGGCGGCGCGGGAGCGTCTCGGGAGCGCTCGGGGAGGCTTCGGAGCACCACGAGGGAGCTCGGAAGGCCTCGGAAGGATCGAAAGGGGCGGGAGTGCCTCGAGAGGACTTAGAGGGAAGCCGAAGGCTAAGGGAGGAAGAGAGAAGAGGGAGGTGTGTGAAAATGAGGAGGGGGAGCCCTCTATTTATAGTAAAAATTTCGGAGCAAAGAGGTCAGTACGGACCTCCTTGGTTATCCGAGAATTTTGGATTTCCTCGATTTGAGGGAATGCAATGATGATGGTGAATATTACGGAATGATGATGTCCCCGTGCAAGAAGGTTCGTACGGACCAACTCGGCATGCAAAAAGAGGTCCGTGCGGACCAACCATGCATTTGGGTAATCATTTCTTCGGGATTTGAGGAATATTGTGGACTTTAAGGGGATTCGGTAATTATGACGGCAAAGAGGTCCGTACGGATCAATATTGCTTTCCCAATTTCTGAAAATTCCCGAAAGGTCCTTTGTCCCTTTTATCCCGGAAGGCTCCTCCCTTGGTTTGGTTGGGGGTTTGAGAGGGTTTTGAGAGGGTTTGAGAGGGTTTTGAGTGCCGGAGGTCTCAGAGGCTGCGTTGATGAGTCTGCGGTGTTTCCGTGTGTTTGAAAGGGGTGATCAGTTGGGGTACTTACGAAGCCTCGACGGCGTCACTTATGAAAGAAGTGGGGTCGCCGATAAGATAAGGGTCCTAATGCGGATCGCGTCTTTGGGAGAGGAAGTGGCCAGAGTGAGGGTCGATGTGAGGACGTGGTGGTGTCCTTTTGTGTGACCGTTTAGGTCAATGGGTGGACCACAGTGATAGGATTCCTACGTATCCACTGGCGGGAATCAAGCACAGTCGTAGTTCGGAGTGTGGGGTGAGTGTTTTTGTGAATGCGGGCGTGGTGGTGCCACTGAAGTGTCGTGTGACCGCCGAGGTCGGTGGTAAGGGACGTGGTGGTGTCTGGGTGGCCGTATAGGTCGATGGGAAGGACGTGATGGTGTCTGGGTGGCCGTATAGGTCGATGGGTGGACCGTGATAGGATTCCTACGTATCCACTGGCGGGAATCAAGCACAGTCGTAGTTCGAGAGGTCGTGAATTTGTGAGTGCATGTGGGCGTGGTGATGCCTGAAGTGTTGTGTGACCGCGAGAGAGTCGGTGGTAAGGACGTGGTGGTGTCCTAAGATGTGGTGACCGCCCGAGGTCAATTGTGAGGACGTGGTGGCGTCTGGGATGGAAATTTTACGATTTTCCTAATCGGGTGGTTTTAAGGCCTTAGGGCCGGAGGATAGAGTGAGGACTTGACTCGTCTTACGATTGCGGTTGGTGCCACGGCTGGAGGACTTTGAATCGTCTTACGGCGGCGGTTGGTGCAGCCATGTTGGAGGACTTTGAATCGTCTTCGGCGGCGGTTGGTGCCACGGAGGACTTTGAATCGTCTTACGGCGGCGGTTGGTGCCACGCGGAGGACTTTGAATCATCTTACGGCGGCGGTTGGTGCCACTATTTGGAGGACTTTGAATCGTCTTACGCGGCGGTTGATGTAATGCGCGAGGACTTTGAATCGTCTTCTAGCCGCGACTTTGATCGTCTTCTAGCCGCGGTTGGTGCCCGAGGACTTTGAATCGTCTTCTAGCGGCGATTGATGTTATGCGCGAGGACTTTGAATCGTCTTCTAGCCGCGATTGTGGAGCGGCTGGTGCCTTGTGCTTCGAGGCGTAGATGCCTTTGTGTTTTTGCATGTTGAGTAGAAGGTTGGACTTACGATGGCTTGCCGGTGCTTGCGTTGCCGTTGAAGTGGGCGAGGATGACGGCGGTGATTGCTTCCTCATTTGGCATTTTGGAGCGCTTCGTGCCTTGGGACTTGTACTCGGAGGTGTTGGCTCCTTCTTGTGCTTGTTTTGCCGTTGAGTGGGCAAGGATGATGGCGGTCTTTGGGGATATGCGATCTTGTATGACTTCCCTTTCGACTTGTTGGGGAAGGAGCTCGGGCTTACTTTGATGGCCGGTGCTTGCGGCTTTGCCGTTGAAGTGGGCGAGAAGTTCGGGCTTACATCGGCGGCCGGTGCTTGAATTGCTGAGGATGCGTGACCTTGTAGGGAGCCACTTTTGCATTGGGAAGATGACTTCGGACCTCACTTTGAGCCGGTGGTTGAGTTGTCGTTGAGCGTTTGGAGCGTCTTGTGCCTTGATATTCGTCTTTAAGGAGGTGTTGGCTCCTTCTTGAATTACCGTCGGGCGTTTTGGAGCGTCTGCGTGCCTTGATATTCGTATTAGGGGAGGTGTTGGCTCCTTCTTGAATTGCCGTTGAGCGGGCGGTGGTTGAATTGCCGTTGAAGTGGCGAGACCGGTCTTACGCTTGCCCGGCCGGGGATTGAATTGCCGTTGAAGTGGGCGAGGACCGGTCTTACGTTGATGGCGGTGGTTGAATTGCCGTTGGAGTGGCGAGGACCGGTCTTACGCTTGCGACGGCCGAGGTGGTTGAATTTGCCGTTAGAGTAGGCGAGGACCGGTCTTACGCTTGACGGCGGGGATTGAATTGCCGTTGAAGTGGCGAGGACCGGTCTTACGGCGACGGCGGTGGTTCCCGAAGTGCCGTTGGAAGTGGGCGGGGCCGGTGCTGCAGTTGGCAGGGCCGGTGGTTGGGTGCCGTTGGAGTGGGCGAGGACCGGTCTTACGCTTGGCCGGCCGGTGGTTGAATTGCCGTTGGAGTGGGCGAGGACGGTCTTACGGCCAGGAATTGCCGTTGGAGTGGGCGAGGACCGGTCTTACGCTTGACGGTCGGTGGTTGAATTGAAGGGTTAGGGACCATTACGCACTTGGATTTCTTTGAAAAGGCCTTAGGACAGCCGGGGGCAAAGATTATAAGGGCGGGGAAAGTAATTTGGCCACCCCTTGCAAAAGAGGTCCGTACGGACCAAGCTGGTTGCAAGAGGTACGGACCACTTTGGTTTTACAGTTCCCAGTTTTGACCGGGTTAAATCTTAGAGCCACCTTCCCGTTCTTCTTCCCATTTCCGGTTCGTGAACCGGGCGAGAGAGAGAGGAAAAAATCCTCCATTGTTAACCAAAATCTTCCATTTTTCGCTTGAATTGCTTGCCATGGCGGAGGATCTCGAAGGAGTCGTCGTCAGCCTTGATCAAGAAGTGGTCGAGCAACGGATGGAGCTCCAAAGGGTGGATTTCGTTCGTTCCATCTTCGAAGAACCCGGATGTCTTGTATTCCGAATCCGGAGGTGCACTGATCGTCGCTCACATGAACGTCGGGAGGTAAGAAATGCATTCCGTTTTGATTCCACTGCTCTCGAATTTTTGAATGCTAGAACTAGGTTTTAGTTTTCGCATTTTTGAATTTTTTTTTTTATTATTTTATGCCTTTTTGTGAAATTCTTGATGAATTGTTGAAAATGGACATGTAAAAATTGTGGGTATGTGTATTTTGTGCAGAAATGTGTAGATTAGCTTTTATTTGTGAAAATAAAGTGCTTCTCTAATGAAATGCATGCTTTGGTGTGTTGTACCGTATGCTATTTATGTATGTACATTATGAGAAAGTTTGTCGTGTAGTGACAAATTTTGTGAAAAAATGTGACATGTGCCGTGTTTTGTGACGGGTTATATGTGAAAGTGTGTGCCGTGTAGGGACGGATTTTTGAAAAATGTGTTATGCGTATGTGTCGTGCCGTGTGTGCCATGTTTTGGGTGACGGACTTTGTGGGGAAAATATGTGCAATATGTGCCGTGTTTTTGTGACGGGTTATATGTGAAAAATATGTGCACAATGTGTGCCGTGTTTGTGACGGGATATATATGAAAAATATGTGCAATGTGTGCCGTGTTTTTGTGGCCAGGACATATGTGAAAAATATGTGATAATGTCGTGTTTGTGACGGGTTATATGTGCCTTTGTTTTATATTAAATGCGTGATTGACGTACCTTTCTTTGTGTTTACTGCGGGGATGCGGGAGCTTATGGCAGGGAAGGCCAAGAGGATGAAGACTCGGGGTCGCTCGAGGCATTTGTTGGCTGTGGCGGCGGATGCAGATATTTACGTGGACGGTAGGCCGAGTCCTAGGAGGCTGGTCTACGCTTACATGGGTGTGTTCGTTGAGAACTGGCGGAGTGTCGACACGAGGAAGAACAAGAGCGTCTTCCTTGGCCTTTCGAGTGCGGTGGGATACCACCCACACCTTCCATCGAGCAGGGGAGAGGTGACGGTGACGCCGGCCCAGGCTTTCTTTGCGATGCGGGCTTTCCTTGAAAGGAGGGCCGGTGCGGTGGAGGATATGATCTCCGATGTAGTGTTGGCCGAGCTTGGGCTTTGAGCCTCGTCCTCGCGAGGGCACAGGGCATGTTGTATAGCGATGTGGGCTGAGATCACGGCCGGCATTGGGGCCTACATGTTCGAGTGCCGGCCGGGTGGCAGACGGGCGGTTGGCGCGCTCCTTTTTGTGGTATGCGCTTGTCAGAGACTTTGTTCTCGAACCACGCGACCGCGGCTCCCTTTGCTCTGTTGGAGAGCTTGATTGACTGGATAAGTGCGACATTGCTTGGGGCGAGGCGAGGCTTGGGCGAGCTCTACTTCTCCTTGGACCGGTTTAGCCAGGGTGTGGCGATTCGTTGGCTGTTTTGACTTTGCTTTGGAGGTATGAGTTTATTGCTTGTTTTTGATTTAGCAACTTGTCGTTTCTCCGTTTTCTTTATGCCTGAGCCTTCTACATTTTTGTCGCGAGTGTGGTTCTATGAGGTTTTCGGTGTTTCAGTGGGATAGAGATCACAGGGCATGTTCTTTGCGTACCTGCTATCTTTGAAATTTGGGCTCGTACGGCGAGGAAGAGGAGGACCGGCGGGGAAGCTCACCATCGCCTACGGGGATGTGCGGGGAGCGTGCGGAGAGGGTAGCCGGAGGGTTCGTCTTGTTCCGTGGGCTCGGTATGAGGGATGAGTTTGAGGGGCTCCAGGAGTGACGGCGCGACGGAAGATCTTTGCGGGGCTTGACTTGCGATGTCATGTGCACGGGAGCGGGTCTTACAGCGGCATGGCCGGTGTGCTTCCGTGGCTCGAGGACCCTCCCTTTGGGATGCTTGATTCCGGGACATGGATGTGCTCGATTTTGAGAGGTACCTTGGCGGTGTCGGCGCAGGAGTTCATCTTGTATGGAGAGGAGTACGGGGCCTTCGTGAGGAGGAAGGCGAGGACGCCGCAGTGCGCGAGGAGAGAGGGCGGCCCGCGGAGGGGCTCCCCGGAGAGGTTTCGATGCGGGGCCGGTTTCACGTACGTCCGTGGGGACGGATCGAGGAGGAGGGTGTGCATGCCCGTTCGGAGCGAGCTCTGCTTTGCATGCGAGTGGATCCAGATAGATCGGTGAGTGTGCTTGACTCTTTTCCATCTTGGCATCTTTTACGTATTTTCTCTTTTTGTTGTTGAGTATAAGCTTGTATTCTTTGAGCGTTTCCTTGGGTGCTTGTTGGTGCGGAGTCCGGGGAGAGCATGATATGCTTGACTCGCCGTTACGTGGCGATGAGGTCGTTTGCGAAGAAGATGGCGTCGAAGATATCTTGCCGGTCTTCGCGACGCGTGCGGCGTACGAGCCTATGCCTTCGAGGCATTGTAGGCGTTCCTCCGCCTAGAGCCGAGCCGGAGCCGCAGCGGGGGAGGGACCTTCGAGGGCGCGCATAGCATGGATGCGGGGACGTCTTCGGGAGGCTGCGGGAGCCTTCGAGGCGCGGCCCTTTTATCGGTTCATGCCTCCTCGGGATGCGCGGGGTGAGGGTTCCTCGAGCCTTCTTTCTTTGATCCTTTCGCCGGATTTGATCCTTGAGTACTTTTCGTGGGAGCCTCCGGCGGGTGCTCGGTATTACGGCGCGAGGATGTGACGGGCGAGTTCACGGGGATGCCCGACTTCTCTCTGGAGGACCTCGGCGAGGATGATGATCTTGAAGAGTCGGATTAGGGTATTCATTTGCTTTCCCTCTTTTCATATCTTCTCTTTTTTTTTGTTTAGCAGAGACATTTATGGGTACTGTAATAAAACACTTGTATTTGCATGGCAAACGGCATTTTATTTTAAGATGTAATGTCATTTTTTTTTGTGATTCAGGGAATTGTCCTAGAAATTGTTGCTATTATTATTTTTATTTTGTGCATGCCACGTGGTGAGAGTGCGTTTGTGGGTAGTGTATGTTTGCGGGGAATGGCTTTGGCCGAGTGTTTGGGCGGTTTGGAGCAAGGTTTCTGCGAGGACGGTGGTTGTTATCTTGTTCTTTGGGAAAATGGGTTGTTTTGCAAGGAGGTCCGTACGGACATACCTAGCATGCAAGAGGTCGTGCGGACCAACCTTGCTTTTGGGAAGGAGATAAATGCTTTCCGGTGTGCAGTTCTTCCCATTTCCCCATTTGCGGCCATTTTCGAGCTTTCTTCCCCATTTTCTCTAGGAACCTCCATTTTTGCCATGGATTCTTCGTACGTCCCTAGAATTTTGCCGAGGCTTTCGCAGGAGAGGCAAGCACACTTCCTTGAGCGGTTGAAAACGTGGATGCGGCGCCGTATGAGGCATCGAGAGACGGGCTTTCGAGGTAAGGTTTCGTCTTTGCTCGATTTGGTCTTTTAAGGAGTTGGTTCTGATTGGGATTTGTTGCGGGTGCCGCGAAGTTACAGGATGTTAGGAGGCATGTGTCTTGTTTCTCCTATAATGAAATGGTGCCCACTTTTGAGGATTTTCGGGCTTTGATTGGAGGGGCCCGGAGGTGGAGGCCATCTCGCTTCCTTTGATTGGTGGTCTTTGCGGTGAGCGTGAAGCTTGCGAGGCTTTCTTCGTACTTCGTTGGAAGAAGTGCGGGGCATGATCCTTGATTCGGGTCATATCGACATTTCGAGGCTGTAGGAGCGGTTCATGGTTGATGATGAGTGACGTCTCTTGGGATGCATTTGCCTTGTGCGTGATGGCGACGCTTTTCTGGTCGGCTCCTTGGCATTTGTGATGGCGCTTTGCTAGATGTGGTAGAGCCTTTGCGAGTGGAGAGGATATTGTCCCGTTGGTCTTTGGGGAGACTCTTCATGGTATCGGCCGTCGCGGCCAGGGATCGTTTTATGAGAGGGAAGCCCCGCTTTGCTCACCTTGTGGGCTGCGAGAGAGACTTCGAGCCATGCCAGAGGCTCAGACGTCGTTTAGCCCGTGG
Source organism: Adenophora triphylla var. japonica (assembly GCA_022495995.1). Lineage (NCBI taxonomy): Eukaryota > Viridiplantae > Streptophyta > Magnoliopsida > Asterales > Campanulaceae > Adenophora > Adenophora triphylla. The sequence goes on along the minus strand of JAFEMH010002128.1, from coordinate 25,904 downwards.
TCATTTGCTCGGCGACCTCTTGTGTTGGATATGGATCGATCCGCACTTTGGGAGAGATGGATGGCACGGCTTAGTACGCATCGAGATCATTTGGTGGGTTCCGCCTTTGGAGGATTGAGACTAGGAGGATCTTGCGGGGAAGGGTCCTACGTTGTCGAGTTCCGGGTTTGTCTTGGTCCTCCTTCTATATTCCGTCGCTTGTTTCCCGGCGAGTTTGGGATGAAGCGGGAGCCTTTGTTGGGGCTGCAGGATGACCTTGCTCTGCGGAGGTAGTTCCTCTTTGTATGGCGGCTTCGGTGCCTTCTTGTATTTTACGAGGGTATGGAAGTATTCCGCTTTCCCTCTGTGGTACTCCTTAGACGTCGGGGAGCGTCGTATTGACGACTCGGTATCGGCACAGTATGAGCGGCGTGTTGGGCGGTCCCAAGTGGTCTTGGAAGCGGGCGTGTAGCGATTACAGGACCGGTTGCCGTAGTAGCTATTGCCTTAGGAGTGCAGCACAGTCGACCCTTTGGATGTGACGGGAGACACTTTGTTTGACTACGAGACTAGAGTTGACCGGCGACGAGGGAGAGGTCCTCTTTTACGGACTCGCGGGGAGGAGATCCGAGCCGAAGCACGGGCGAATGAAGCCACGAGAGCTCTTTGGATTGTTTGACTCTACGGGGAGGACCCCGGATCTCGGGCGAGAGACGCGAGTTGGTTCACGTGGAGCGAAGAAGACTCGCGGGGACGAGGGAAGAAAGGAAAGAATGGCGAGGGGACAAGCGCGAGATGGCGCGGAATGACCTCCTAGGTATCCATTCATTGCATTGCAAACACATTATTAGTTAAATGTATTAAAGTTTGTCTTTTAGCATGTTGTGAACTTGAGAGTAGACCGTGCTTGAACTCATCAAGAAATGTTGTAACCGATTAGTGATTTGTGATTTACTTTTAAAGCTTTGTCGAGACGCAAGATCTCTTGTTTGCCTTTGCTTTTGTTGTGCGCTTTGTCGGCGTCCATCTTTGGACTTTTACATTTGCATTTGCGGACTTGAAGCGATGCAGGCCATGACGGCAATCCCTTTTGCTTAGGCTTTGTGCTTGGGCGAGAGGTTGAATGATCCCTTGACAAGTCGTTTTGACGGTCTTTTCGTAGCTTCCTTGCCTCTTGTTGGCGTCGGGCTCTTGACCTCTTTTTGCGGCTTACGCTTGAGCTTCTTTATTTTTGTTTTTTTTTGTGAGCCCTTGCTCGAGCTCTCTTTTGTTTTTTGTTTTTTTGTGAGCCCTTGCTCGAGCTCTCTCTTTTTTTTTTTTGACGCGTGAGGCGAAGACAAGCCCCTGGCTTGGAAGCGGACATGAGTCGATCGTTTGATCTTTGAGTGACCCTCGGATGTCCTTTGATGTTGCCGCCGTCGTTTGACTTGGTCAAGGTATTTGTTGGGGCGTGTTCTTGAAAAGTGCGTAGCTTGATGGAGGTCTTGATTGACATTCAAACTTTTGACTTTTTGTGTATTTTTAGACCGGACCAATTAAGGTTGCCTACGTTCCCCGGACTAGAGGGCTCGGAGTGCACGTAGTTCGACACTACATGGAGTGCCAAGAGATGCGCTGATTGTTCTTCTTTAGGCGAAGTATCTGCGAAGTTTGCTTAGTTATTTGGATTCATGAAGGGATTGCCGTCTAGGTCTGTCGGCTTCATGGCGCCTCGGAGAAGATCTTTTGAACCACGAAAGGGCCGATCCATGTGGGTTCCCATTTTCCCAGTGGGTTGGTTCGAGTGGGAGGCTTTTCTTTGAGTACGAGGTCACCTTCCACGATGTCTCGGGATTTGACTTTCTTGTCGAAAGCTCTAGCCATCTGCTTTGATAGGCTCGGACGTGTTCCATGGCCTTTAGTCGTCAGCTCGTCTAGCGAGCCAATTCGTCGTGTCGGCCGGAGCCATTCAACTTCGTTGATGTCATTTTCAGCGGCACTCGGAGTGAGGGAATTTCGGCTCGATGGGAAGGGCTGCTTCCATCCGTATGTCGGGAGCAAATGGGGTTTCTCCGTGGTACATTACGGCGATGTGCGGTAGCCCCAAAGTGCAAGGTGCGGCTTCTCGGGCCAATCTCGTCCTCGGGTGGTCATTTTCGGATGATCCGTTCGAGGTTTTGTTTCTTTGCTTCCACGGCGCCGTTTGTTTGTGGCCGGTAGGGAGAAGATTTGTGGCGTGTGATCTTGAATTCAGCCGGCGATGCAGTCGAATTCCCGCCCGAAGTGTGAACCGTTGTACGATATGACCTCATTTGGGATGCCGTATCGGCGAGATGATGTTTTCCTTGAGGAAATGCGCGACCTTCTTGGAGGTGAGTACCTTGTAGGACTTGGCTTCGACCCATTTGGTGAAGTAGTCGATGGCTACTAAGATGAACTCGTGACCAGATTCTTTGCTGGCGGAGCGATTTTCCCGATGACGTCAATTCCCAGTGGCAAAGGGCCAAGGTGTAGTCATGCGGTAGAGATCGTGGGGCGGCGAGATGATTGAGGTTGGAGAACGGGTGGCACTTGTCGCGGCTTCGGACAAAGTGGATGCAATCTGCCTCCATGGAGATCCGGTAGTAGCCCATCACGAGAATGATTTGCATCGGGGGCTCTAGCGTTCATGTGGGGACCGCAAGCCCCATTGTGGACTTCGTTCATGAACTTGTTTGCTTCTTCTTGGGCGATGCGGCGTAGGAGTGGCCCGTAGTAGCGTTTCTTGTATAGCATGTCCCGAGGATGACGAAGTGAGAGGCGAGGCGTTTTAGGAGCCATGATGCTCTTGGTTTTGACCCCTTACGTGTGTGGGTCTTCCTTGTTCATGAAGGTGGTTTCCCGTTCTTGAGGTATTGGAAGATGCGGTTATACCATGGCTCATTGACGGGCTTAGGTTACGGTTCGATCTCACAGCGGTAGGCGGGAATTTCCTTTCGCCCGAGCTTTGAAGGGTTTGATTGCTTTTCCTTCGGGGATTTCCTGAGGAAGCGAGGTGGCTAAGGCATCTGCAAACTGTTTCGGTCTCTTGGCAAGTAGTGGAAGGTGACCTCTTGGTGTGTGATGAGGTCCTCCGTACGGGCATGGTATTTTTGCAAGCACAGGGTCTATGGTTTTCCACTTGTTGGAGACTTGGTTGATGATCAAGGTGAGTCCCCATAAACTTCGAGTTTGGACATTCCTCTCGAGTGCGGCTTGTAGTCCGGCGGCGCGAGCTTCATATTCGGCGGCATTGTTGGTTACCTCGAAATTGAGCTTTATAGCAATTGGGGTGTGCTCGTCCTTGGGATCTACCAAGAGCATACCGATGCCGTTTCCCTTTTTGTTGGCTGCTCCGTCGAAGAACGGTTGCCATCGATTTTCGCCTTCGATTGCGAAGATTCCCTCGTCTGGAAATTGTGGTTCGGGGCCTCGAGCCTCGTCGGTTGGGAAATCGGCCGGTTGTTCGGCCATGGCCCGTCCCTTGATTGACTTTTTGGTTTACGTACTTGATGTCAAATTCCGCTAGGAAGAAAGACCATTTGGCGAGCCTCATTGACGAGAGATGGTTTGTCGAAGAGGTACTTATTGGGTCCATTTTGGAAACCAAGTGTGCAGGTGTGCGGCTTGCATGTAGTGCGCGTAGTTTCCCGACAACCCATACAGGCTGCGCGGGTTTTCTCGAGGGCGAGTAATTGAGTTATTTGCCTTGAAACTTTCGGCGACGAAGTAGATGGCGTTTTCGACTCGTGACTCCTTCTTTTCTTGACGAGCATGGCTCCAGCTGCGGTGTCGGTCACGGTTAGGTATAGCAGCAGTGGCTTTTCCTCGTGGGGAGGACGAGAGAATCGGAGGACTCACAAGGTATGCTTTTATTTTTCAAAGGCATCTTGGCATTCGAGTTCCATTCGATGTCGGCGTTCTTCTTCATCGGTTTGAAGATTGGCTCGCACATAGAGGTCAATTGGTTGTGAAGCGGGCGATATATTGCGGGCGGCCCATGAAGCTTTTCACCTCTGTGCGAGTTTGCGGTGGTCTCATTTCGATGATAGCCTTGATCTTTTGAGGATCAACCTCGATGCCTCTCTCGGTGACCATGTATCCCAAAACCTTGCCTCGGCTAACCCAAATGTGCATTTGGCGGGGTTAAGCCTCATTGAGTGTTTTCGGAGCGATTGAAGAATTTTCTCAGTCGGTGAGGTGTTGTCCATCGATCCCTTTGAGTGAATGATCATGTCATCGACGTACACTTCGATCTCTTTGTGGATCATATCGTGGAAGAGGGCGGTTCTTTGCCGTTGGTAGAGTAGCCCAGGCGTTCTTTAGTCGAACGGCATTCTTGTGTAGCTTGAGTAGGTTCCCAGGGGTTGTGAAAATTTGTCTTTTCTTGGTCTTCTTCGGCCATCTTGATTTGATTGTAGCCGGCAAACCGTCCACGAAGGACTTGACTTGAAATTGGGTGTAGTGTCTACCAACATGTCGATGTTGGGTAGTGGAAAATCGTCCTTGGGACTTGCTTTGTTGAGATCTCGGAAGTCCACGCAGGGCGTACTTTTCCATTGGCCTTGGTGGCCGTGACGATATTGGAGAGCCATGTGGGGTACTCGATCACCCTGATGAAGCGACGCGGAGCATTTTTCGATCTCCTCTTTGACTTGTAAAGACCATTACGGCTTGATTCGGCGTAGCTTTTGCTTGATGGGCTTAGCCTCGGGATTGAAGGGATCGGTGCTCTACAATGTTAGGATCTAATCCGGGCATGTCTCGGTAAGACCAAGCGAACACGTCCACGAACTCTTTGAGCGGTGCGGTCAATGCGTCTTGCTTTCTGTGCTTAGGTGAAGAAACTTCCGATTTGCGTCTCTTTTGGCTCTTGGCGGTTCCCAAATTCACTTTGGTTAAAACCTCCTCGGCGGCTTGGGCCCGGTTTTCTCTCGTTTGACAACATGCTTAAAGATGTGCTTAATGTATTGTTCGTTTAATGTATGCACTTCTTTATCAAGTGAATCGTTATTAGCTTGTTTGTGTGTTAGTTAATTTATCGGTTGTTAAAGATGCAATGAGAGGATACTCGGAAAGATCGAAGCATTCATTAAGAGCATACGGGAATACATTATTGGCAATGAGTTCGTAATCTTCGGCGTGAGGCCATCGGATGACTCGAGAGACTCAAATTCAAAGCTAATGGACTCGGGATGAGTTTTGACACTAGACTCTAGGACTCGAGGGGTCGGACCAAGTTGTTCGATCATGTCCTTTTTGCTAGCGGTGGAGTGGGAGAAGGTGGCCCGGTTATTGAGTGGCAATGAGCTTGATAGGAGATGGGGCTTGAAGGGCTTTATGTCACCGTTCCCGATCATTGCTATCACGAGTTATCGAAACAAAATCGATTAGATACGGCATCTCGATTTCTTCTTTGAAGAAGCGAGTGGAGCGGTGGCTCGTCCCGAAGCATCGTCTGCGGAGTCTTTTGCTTTTGTCTTGGGCATTACTAGCTCGAATGCGGACTCGTCCCGTTTGTTGAAGGCGGGAGTGTTGACGAGAGAGTTTTCGAGTTCTTACGCGAAAGAGGGAGTTTTCCGAACCAAAATTCATTGTGAATAGTGGTGGTTGTGGATCCCGAGAGGCGGTGTGTCGAGAAATGCTCTTCGGACGGGATTTGGCTTGAGGCCTCTGAATCTTGCCGGAGTTCTGCTGGAGCTTGTCCGTAGTTGTAGGCCGGCTTTGTTTGGCGGTGATCGGCTCTGTTCCCTTTTACGGATCTTCTTCCAAGTTGCGGCCTTCCTTTGTGAAGTACTTGGTCATGTCGAAGGCTGTGGGACGAAGATCGGAGATTGCGTGCAAGCCTCTTTTGTTATACGTGGAGCGTTTTCGTGCGGCTCGCTTGTCCTCCGCAATGTGTTCGGGAGTAGGAGAGTATCCCGGGCCGTGCGGGGTATTGTTCTTTGATATTGATGATACGGTTGAGTGCCACGATGGCGTTTTCCCAAGCAGAGCCCGGGATGTAGTTCATGTGCTTCATCATTTTCATCGGGGGAGGGATCTTGTCCCAAATCAAAGGCGGAGTCTATGTGGCACACTTGGGCCTTTGGGCTTTCGATGGTGAACCTGTTAGCATCATGCCATCATCGTCGGGTTTGATCTCTAAGACCGGGACGCCGTTTGTGTCGGTCCTTTCGTTGACTACGCTATCACAGTAGATGATGGTAAGATGCATTCCTTGGACGAACTTTACGCAGCGATGAAGAGTGGATGCCACCCCATTGATACGGGTGTAGCGAGGGCGTCCCAAAATGGCGGTGAATGTGATCGGGATGTCGATGACTTGGAAATCCGTCGGGACCATTTGTTTTCCAAACCACGGGTTCAAGGTGGCTATTCCCAGGCTGGGCGGGATGTTGAGTCGTATGCCTTGATTGCACAGTCGAGGAGCTTTAGATCGGTTGCTTTGATCCTAGCAAATCCATCATTTTGGCGGGAAGGACGTTCGTGGATGATCCCCATCTACGAGACCCGTGGGAGGCGGCGCTCGTCCGGTTGAACTATTATGTAGAGAGGCTCGTTGTGGTCGGCCCCAAATTTTGGAAGGTCGAGCTCTGTGAAAGTGATGATATTCTTTGTAATTAACGTTGCCAATCATCGAGCTGCTTCATCGGGTGTCCTTTGTGATGGGAACCGTAGTGCAGGCCGGGCTTTCTTCCAACTTGAGCTTGTGCGGGTAAGATGAAGTGAGTAAGGACCGAGTGAGATGTTGCTTTGAGTGCGCTTGAGGCTGTGTCAAGACGGGATCTTGACCTTTGGGTCCAAGGTTTCGGCTTCTTTGGCGTAGGGCCCCTTTTCGGTTCGTGGCTCGGGTATGGGCTGGCCTTTTGTCTGTCCGTGGAGGATTCTTGGGATTTGGCCGGAACGTGTCGAGAACATTCACCTCTGGACTTATGGTTTTGCTTGTCTCTCCTATTTACGTAGTGGGAGGAGCACGATTGGCGTAAGGCCGGGCTGCGCATTTCAATTCGTTATTTGTCGTGGCTTTCTTGAAGCATCAATAGTGGCTTTGAGATCTTCCCGAGACGGGGTTGGATTATACGGACCTTCGGGCCTTCGGTGGCGGTGCTTGGCTTCGTCCCGGTGATCATGGAAGCGAGACATTGCCATGGCCTTGTGCGAGCTAGGCTTCTTGGAGTAGATGACATAGTAGTCAAACTTTCTGAGGGTTCTCGAGGGTTCATTGTGGGATCACCGGATTCGTACCTCTTTTTCGGTTTTTGTTGAGAAGATAGCTTCTTCTTTCGTCGAGGGCGGCCCTCGTTCATTGCATCACGGAATTCCATTTCAGGACAAGCACTTTGTCTTGAGGCGTCCCACGAGATGTGTTCGTTGTTCGGCGGTGGTACGGGACCTCGGGAGGCTGGATGAGCAAGCTTTCCTCTGGAAGGTCTTGTGGCCTTACGTCATAAGCTTGCATGGCTCGTATGAGGGTAACGAGGTTGACTTACGGGAGACAATGAGAGATGTTAGAGGCTGTAGGAGCTTGGTTATGACTTGGGAAGCCCGAGGTAGTTGGGTGGCTAATGTTAGAAGTGGTGCATGGCACCTTCGATCGAGCTTGTTGCTCACCTTGACGTTTCTCAATAGCCGTGAGGACTGCCAAACTTCTTCCAATGTTGGGAAATTTCTTGGGGGTAAGGTCCCGTTCTCATCGTTGTTATCCGTTGACTTGGCCGTGGGGAATTGATGGTATCCTGGTGAGCGAGTTGGGAAGGAGGTAGGACCTTCTTTGTTTGACCTTTGGGAGACGGGTTCCGGGTACTCTCGACCACTCTGTTAGTTTGGAGGGTGATGGGCAAGGTTTAGACACGGGAATGGCCTAACGGGATAAAGGGGGAAAGCTCACGTGGCATGCGGTTTCCGTTTCTTTTATTTTCTTTTTTTTTTGTTGTTTTAATTTACTTAAAACGTGTTTTCTCAGAATCCTAGGTAGGTTGGAAAAGATTGCTCTCCTTTTTCGCAACTATGCTAGATCCTGGGTCGATGGAGACCATACGTGCGGCTATAAGCCCCTCGTTTTGCACTGTATTTCGACATCCCGGGGTGGACGGCCCGGGCGAGGTCCTATAGTGCAAGCGGTTTCCACCGGCCTAAAGAAAAATCGAACCTAAGGACCGAGCTTTGTCATGTTCGTTTTGATGCGTTAGCCATGTGAATAGTGAACCGAGCCGGCCACTGAGTCAAGATCGGGTCAAGAGTTCGGCATGACCTCTCTTTACCTTGCTTGCGCAAGGGATGCGTGACGTTAGGCGTTAGGTGGGTCATATTGTCATGGGCGACGTATCAAGGCGTGATGACATGGTGTCATGTGAGCATGGATGTATATCAGGGACGGAACATCGTGCAGGTGTAGTTTCGGAAATCAAGATCGAGTCAAGATTTTAGCATGACCTTTCATCGCTTTGCTTGCGCAAGAGGATCTTGAGTTAGAGCCTTGACTCGAGAAAAATGGCCGGCATGGTATATGTATCCGAGGTTTGTATGACACGGGCCAGGTAAAAACCAGCCGAGTACGGGACGAGTGTGACTCAAGACTCAAACGTGCGGGGTTGACGCTTGGCTAGGATGGGATGTTTGGAATGATCCCGTGCGCGTCCAAGAGGCCTAGGAAGACCTAACGGACTGCAAGCGAGACCACTCGGGTTGAGGGTTGTAGTGTGCGGTGTATCCGAGCGGCGGTGCGCGTAGCGTGCGGTGTAACCGAGCGACGGTGTGAGTAGTGTGCGGTGTAACCGAGGCGGCGGTGCGCGTAGTGTGCGGTCTCTAAAATTCTTTTACGAGTAAAACGAAGTTTTTGAAGAATTTTAAATGTATGCGCGAGATGTATATTGATGCATTTTTTGTATTTTATTTTTGTAAAATAAAAAGTAAAGCACGTGCACACACACACAGATTAAAGGAAGGGGTAAAATGAAAGTTTGACCCTCATCATCGTTTTAAAAATCTTTTGTTTTGTTTAAAAAGATTTTAAAACAAAAAATTCCCAGTGAGTCGCCAGCGAAATAGCCGGATCAGAGGCTCGCGCCCGGCATACGGCATCTTTCGCGTTGGAGCGGTTTAGTCTCGCCGTTTGTTTTCGCATTTGTAGAGTCGCCACGCCGTTTTTATTAAGCCCAAAACATTGAAAAAGGGCATCGGTTTAAAGATAATTTTAAAGCTGTTTTTGTGTGATGAGATTTTGAGTTCGGAGGTCGAGATGACTCCTCGGGAAGAGAATATTAGAATATTAGAGCTCACTAGAGTAGCCTCGTAAAAACGAGTCTTTCGGATACCTAATATCCTTTAAATGTTGTGTGTGTGTGTGTGTGTGCTTTTAAAAATGCATCTTTGTATCGGATGTCTACATTGTATGCTATGTATGGAAATGTATTGAAATAGTAATGGAAGGAAGCCTTACCAATGTTGGTTCGTGTAATACATCTTCCGCGGGGAATAGTGTTTGAGGTCGGAGTAGCGTTCGGTACGGATCGGGATTGCCGGGAGGGACCGGTTGTACGCGGACGAGTTTCGGCGTGAGTTGAGGTTGCGAGGCTGCGTTCGGGCGAGAGGTTCGGCGTGCGTGGGGATCGTCGGGATCACTCGGGCGAGAGGTTCGGCGTGCGTTGTGGTGGCGAGGAGTTACTCGGGCGGAGTTTCGGCGTGGTTTGGGATCGTCGGTTTGACTCGGAAAGAGCGGGACAGGTGGAAAGACCGAAGTGAGGCCTCGGAGTACCACGAGGGGCCTCGAGTACCTCGAGAGTGCCTCGGGGCGGCGCGGGAGCGTCTCGGGAGCGCTCGGGGAGGCCGGAGCACCACGAGGGGGCTCGGAAGGCCTCGGAAGGATCCGAAAGGGGCCGGGAATGCCTCGGAAGGACTTAGAGGAAGCCGAAGGCTAGGGAGGAAGAGAGAAGTGGGAGGTGTGTGAAAATGAGGAGGGGAGCCCTCTATTTATAGTGCCGATTTGGTGCGAAAGAGGTTAAAGTACGGACCTCCACAGTAATCAAACTTTTGGTTTTCCTCGATTTGAGGGAATGCTGTGTGATGATGGTGAATATTTGGAAATCATGATGTTCCACTGTGCAACAAGGTCCGTACGGACCATCTTGCATGCAAAGAGGTCGTACGGACCAACTAAGCAAGAGGGTAATCATTTTCCCGGGATTTGAGGGAATATTGTGGACTTTAAGAAGATTCGGTAATTATTAAAGCAAAGAGGTCCGTACGGACCATTATTGCTTTCCAATTTCACGAAAATTCCCGAAAGGTCCTTTTGTCCCTTTTTATCCCGAAAGGCTCCTCCCTTGGTTTGGTTGGGAGTTTGAGAGGGTTTGAGAGGGTTTTGAGAGGGTTTTGAGTGAGAGAGTCGTCGAGGCTGCGTTGATGAGTGCGGTGCTTCCCGTGTGTTTGAAAGGGTGTGATCCAGTTGGGGTACTTACGGGACCGAGCCTTTAAAGTGTCGCGGGCGGCTTGAGAGAAAGCTAGAGGACACTCAGGGCCGGTTCGACCTCAAGGGTTTTGCTCACGGCAACTTCCCGGACTACCGTCTGTTCTCATCCAACCCCCTACGCCACACGAGGGCGGTCAACGGTCCCAGATGACCTAGGAGATGGAGCGACACGGCGAACGAATCCCGGCGCTTACCTTCCCGGGAAAGCAAGTTCTACGTGAAAGCGGCAGCGAAGACGATGAAACCATTCTCTTCCAAGCCGGGCATGAAGTCAACAAAACCGGACTCCCGAGGTCACGGGAGGATGGGAACGGATCATTTCCGCACTCAAATTGAAAGGCCAACTCGGGGAGGAAGGTCTATTTAAAAACAAGAGGAAGATGGAAATTCGTCTCGAGCAACTACTCGGGAAATTCCACGATCTACGGCATTCGTTTACGAAACGATCAAGCTGGGGCAGCAACCGATCACATGGGCGAGATGTTTGGGAAGCCGTGTACTCACCTTTCGACATACCCGCCACTCGAGATAAAATAAAGGAGAAAACTCTCCCCGATGGAGGTTTACCTAGGCGCCGCACGCGGTTCAAAGAAGCGGCTATTCTCACGTAGGAAGAAACGCGGCGCAATAACTCTCGACGTGAGGCTCACATTGCAAGAAGGTTGATCTGGGCCCGGAGCGGAGGAAAACTAGCAAACCAGAGTATCGCCGGACCCAACTCAGGAATGCCACAGTATGCTCGGCAAGAAGGAAAGGAACGCGATATACCGTGAAGAGATCAAGGAGACCGTTCGCTTGAGCCGAGAACTCTCCAACCTCCCTCGGAGGGTTAGCAATGCACGGTTCGGTTCGAGGCAACCCAGCATTTGTGCACGACATTCGAGCAGCTGCGTCAAGCGTAGGCTACCTCCTCGCGAGAGGCACCCAAGCCGGTATCTGGGACGAGAATCCGTCAAGGCTGCCGAAGCTCAGGAATTCATCCACAATCAATGAGTTGAGGAAGACATATGGCCCTATGCTACGAGGAATCCTCCTCTAACTATGGCTCAACTTCGGGCGGCTGTTCGAAGGGACCAAACGATGTCGGTGTCCTAACCCGATCGGGTCAAATCCATGCATTACCACCTAAGGCCACCAAAAAGCCGAGCGGGCAGTTGCAATCCGGCCGGCCCGAAGATGCAAGTTCCTGAAAGAGGACCCGATCCTCACTCGGCTCAAGCGGACTCGGGCGAACATTTCCCTTTGGTCTCTGCTCACCTCTTCTTATCCTCACAAGCTCAAGCTAGAGGAAAGCTGGCCCGTACCATGGTCCCCGTGGGCCTTGACCCCGAGATGAAGTCATTCGAGATGATTGGCAACATCCACTATGGCAACATTATCACCTTCACAGATTTGGACCTTCCAAAATTTGGGGCTGATCACAATGAGCCGCTCTACATCACGATCCAGTGGACGAGCGTCGCCTTCCCGCGTGTTGGTAGACGGAGGTTACGGAATGAATGTCTTGCCGCCAAGATGATGGACTGCTTGACATCAAGCCCACGAGATCTTAAGCCTTCGGTCCACCTTTGTCGAGGCCTATGACTCTACTTCCCGTACGGTTCTCGGGGTTGCTACTCTTAACATCTGGTTCGGCAGCGGATGATCCCCACCGAATTCTAAGTGTTGGACATTCCAATCACTTTCACAGCCATCTGGGCGTCCACAGCTGCATCAAATCAATGGCGTGGCATCCACCCTTCATCGGTGCCTCAAGTTCATGCAAGGCAGCGAGCTAACCACGATCTACGGCGACAGGCGTCACCATAGGGGACCGGCACCAACGACATTCCGGTGTTAGAAATCAAGCATAATGACGACATGCCATGCTTGGATTCACTCTGGAGACCTCCAAGATCCAAATATGCAACGTGGACCTTCCACTTTGTCTCACGATCGATTCCTCTGCCATGAGGATGATGAAACTCATGAACTTCATCCCGGGGCGGGGCTCGGCAAAAGGCTGCAAGGCCAACACCAAGTTATTGAAGTCAAGGACCACACCACGGTCCGGGGGCTTGGCTACGTGCCAACACCGGGCGACATCAAGGAAGACAAAAGGCTCGCCCGCACCAAGGCGGCGGCCGTAAAGGGGAACCTCAGACGGCACACCCAATCTCCGACCTTACGGCTTTGACCTCGCTCATTTACTTCACAGAGGAACCGGCGGGCGAGGGGACCGGCAAAGGGAACCGGCAACGAGCTAAGGGGGCCGGCAGGGAGCAAGCAGCGAAGCTGAGGGGCCGGCAGTGAGGCAAACAGCGGGCGAGGGGCCGACGGCGGAGGCGGTGAAGATGAGAAAGAAGCGGGGATAGTCGGCACGAGACTACGGGAAGAATGGAACGGCTAGCACGGGACCTCAGCGTTTGAGAGGACTCAAAGCTAATCCGATAAGGGGAGCGTTCCTCGACATCACGGCTCTACCTGGACCAGCTGCCACCACGGTCCGGCCACGAGTACACATTCCAGGAATCCCGAGACTTGGAGGAGCAACTCAAGGTACTCTCCATGGGAAAGCAGTTGTTCGGATCAGCCGCAGAGGCCACATTCGAGACAGTAACTCCAAAGCGAAGGAACCGAGAATTCATAGAAGATGCTCTCGGTGGACCGGCTCTGAGTCTGTTTGAAGAAGTCATGGAGTTGCCAAACTTGATCGGCGGGGCTCAGACAATAGCATGATTGCCATGATTGGGACGGCGAAGCCAAGCCTCTCGATCCCCGCACCCTCATCAAGCATCCGGCAATGCCACTGAAGAATTGGGTAACTTTCACCGGACGAGGGCAAGCCGGGCGAGTGGAAGACAAGTGGGCCCGCGCCCACATCTCCTAAACCCGGTCTCAAACCCTTGCAGTCAGTCCTTGTCGAAGTCCCGATCCTACTGAGTCATCCAGCGGCCTTACGCCGGAGGACTATAATAGTGTAGCCAATCATGTATGCCCGTTCTTGTTTAATGAAAAGTCGACCTTTCGGAGTATCCTCTCATTGCCACTTTAACAGCGATAAGTTAACAAACAACTTAAAAGACGTTAATAATTCAATTGATAAAGAACGAGACACATTAAGCGAACAATACATTAAGGAAGTTCTCGGCGTGTAGTTGACCAAGAGGACAATAGGGCCCCAAGCTGTAGAAGAGGTTATGACCAAAGTGAACACGGGGTCGGTGTAAGAGCCTAAAGAGACACAAGTGGGCGGTTTCTTCGCCGATGCGAGAAAAGAAGCCACGATAAGCCTCCTCGGGAGTATGTTGACGTGTTCGCTGGTCATATCGGGACATGCCGGGACTCGATCCCTCGATCGTGGAGCACGAGAATTCCCTGGATCCCGAATCTAAGCACATCAAACGAAGGCTGCGCAAGATCGAAGCGAGTGGTCCTTGCAAGTAAAAGAAGAGATTGAGAAAATGCTCAGAGTTGGTTTCATCGAGTGATTGAGTACCCGACTTGGCTCTCCAACATCGTGACGGTCACGAGGCCAATGGAAAGGTCGAGATCTTTGTGTGGATTTTCGGGATCTCAACAAGGCCAGCCCTAAAGATGATTTCCCATTTGCCTAACATCGACATCTTTGAGTCGACACCACGGCAAATTTCAAAGTAAAGTCCTTTGTGGACGGGTTATTGGATCTGACAGATCAAAATGTCAGGAGGATCAAGCCAGGCGCCTTCACCACTCCATGGGGGACATCTTGTTACACGGTCATGCCGTTCGGTACGCGAACGGCAGGGGGCTACTTACCGGCGAGGCTGCAACAGCCCTCTTCCATGACATGATTCACAAGGAAATCGAAGTATATGTCGACGACATGATCATCCGCTCAAGGGATCGGACATGCGGCACATTTGACGGATACGAGAAAGTTCTTCAACGAGACTCGAAAGCACTCCATGAGGCTAAACCCGGCAAAGTGCACCTTCGGCGTCAAGCGCGGCAAGGTGCTTGGGGTACATGGTTACGAAAGAGGTATCGAAGCCGATCCCAAGAAAATCAAGGCCATCATCGACATGAAGCCGCCTCAAACCACGACAGTAAAGAGCTTCATGGGAAGACTTGATTACATCGGTCGCTTCATCAACCGGTTGACATCTCTCTGCGAGCCCATGTTCAAGCGATGAAAAAGAATGCCGACATCAAATGGGACTCAGAGTGCCAAACGGCTTTTGAGAAGATCAAGACCTACTTGGTGAATCCCCCAGTGCTGTGCCCGCCACATGAAGACAAGCCACTACTCCTGTATCGCGTGATATGAGACACGTCAATCGGAGCAATCTTTGGCATAAGAAGCAGAGAGAAAGATTCCAAGGTTGAGCATGCAATCTACTTCGTAAGCCGGAAGCTTCAAGGAAGTGAACTCGGCTACTCGGCATCGAGAGAAAACTTGTACCGCCTTGGTATGGGTAGTCGGGAAAGCGAAACACTACATGCGGTCGCATTCGGTGCTCCTGGTCTCCAAAGTGGACCCCGTCAGATATCTCTTTGACAAGCCGTCCTGTCGATGCGGCTAGCCAAGTGGTCATTCTTCTGGTTGAGTTCGACATCAAGTACATGGTCGGAAAATCAACAAAGGGTAGAGTCATGGCGGATCAGTGGCCGACTTCCCGAGTAGTGAACCTAAGGGTCACGATCCGCAATTTCCGGACGACGGAATCTTTTCACTTGACGGCGCAAACCGGCGGCAACTCTTCTTCGATGGGGCGGCCAACAAGAAGGGAATGGCATTGGAATGCTCCTTGTCGATCCCAGGGACGAGCATACTCCCATAGCCATCAAGGTGAATTTCGAAGCAACCAACAATGCGGCGAGAATCTGAAGCTTGTGCGGCGAGTTTGGAAGCCGCCCTCGAGCGCAACATCTCGAGCTGGATGTATATGGAGACTCGGCATTGATCATCAATCAAGTGTCCAACAAATGGAAGACGGTAGATTACGGCCTTGAAGTACCACTCGTACATGGAGGAGCTCATTGCTCGGTTCAAGGACATCTCTTTTCACTATTTGCCAAGAGACGGGAACCGCCGCGGGCATGCCACAGCAGCCCTCGCCTCTCTTGTCGAAATTCCCGATGGGAAAGCGGTAAAACCCCTCGAGAATAGGCGGACGGGAAACACCCGCCTATTCTTTGTGAGATCGAAAAAGAAAAAGAAACGATCGACGAACCTGGTACAATCAAATTTACCGGTACCTCCAAAGCGGAGAAGCTTCCTTCACAAATGAAGATGGAAAATACAAAGAAGGGATCAAAGCCAAAAACATGATGGCATTAAAACGCACTGGCATCCCACTTCGTCATTACAGGGTATGTTGTACAAGAAGCGCCACGAGGCCACTCCTTCGGTGTGTAAACAAAGAAAAAGCCGGCGAGCTAATGAACGAAGTTCACAACGGAACTGCGGTCCGCACATGAACGCCGAGCATTGACACGAGATCATTCTCCGTATGGGATACTATTGGATATCAATGGAAACAGGCGCATCCGGTTCGTCAGAAGGCTGCGACAAATGTCAACGGTTCTCGGCCTCAATCACATCCCACCTCACGAACTCTATTGCATGACTACGCCATGGCCTTTCGCCACATGGGGAATCGACGTCATCGGCAAGATCACTCCTCCGAGGGGAGCAATGGTCACGAGTTCATTTTAGTCGCGATCGACTACTTCACCAAATGGGTAGAAGCCGGATCGTACAAGGTCTTGAATTCTAAGAAGGTGGCCGAGTTCATCCGAGAGAACATCATGTGCCGATACGGAGTGCCCAGCGAGATCATCTCAGACAATGGGACCCACTTCGAAGGAGATTGTGACCAACTGCGGCCGAATTCGAGTCACACGTCACAAGTCTTCTCCTTACGGACCACAAACCAATGGTGCGGTAGAGGCGGCCAACAAAACTCTCGCCATGATAATCGGAAAGATGACCACGGAGGTCGGGAGCGCTCGAAAAGCTACATTTAGCCCTCTGGGGATACCGAACATCGGTCGAGAACCGCCACGGGGAGACTCCGTTCGCGCTTACCTACGGAATGGAAGCGATGTTGCCGTGGAATTGGAAATTCCATCCCTCAGGAGTCCTCTTGGAAAACGGGATCAATGAAGTCGAATGGCTACGAGCCGTCACGACGAACTTGCTCTACTCGACGGCGCAAATTGAAAGCCATGGAACATACTCGAGCCTACCAAAGCGAGAATGGCCCGAGCATTCGATAAGAAAGTCAAGATCCGAGACATCGAGAGAAGGCGACTTGGTGCTAAAGGAAAAGCCTCCTACGCGAGACCAATCCCCTCGGAAAGTGGGAGCCTACTGGATAGGACCATTCGTGGTACAAAGAATCTTCTCAGGAGGAGCCATGAAGCTAGCGAGATTTGGACGGAAACCCTTTCGTTAACCCCGTGAACGGAAGCAAGCTCCGCGAGATACTTCGTTTGAGGAAGAGCACGAGTCAACTCACCTTCCCCATACACCGTCCCCTCGGTAAATTAAAGTGCTAAAGAGTAATACCCATTTGGATACATTCCCGCTAATGATCCGGGTAAAAAGCAGTCGCACTTCTTTTGTCTTTGTTTTCTCAAATTCACCTAAAGTGTCGAACTACGGTGACACAGGCCCCTTAGTCCAATTGTAAAAGGGAACGTAGGCGGCCATCATTGGTTCGGTCTAAAAAACAAAAAAAAAATACAATAAGCATCAATTGCTTGTGTTTCGAAAAACTCTTTTCATTTAACCTACAAATTCATAACGGTTAAAACATTCTTTGATGAGTTCAAGCACGGTCAACTCTTGACTCGCTACACGCTGGCAAAACTACAATAAAACATTAATCAATTAATGTGTACGCAATGACAATGGGTGGATACTACGGACGGCAAGGTCAACCTAGTTTCCCGTACTAGGTCCTTCATCCTTCTTCCCTTTCCCTTTTCCCCGGCGAGTGTTCTTCACCTTCGCGGGAAAAATTCGGTAGGCCTTCTACAGCTCGGGGACTCTTCCCGATGCCTCCGTCAAGCTTGTGGGCATCCAGCGCGACCCTTTCTCTAGCTCTGTCTCGAGCCGCCTCGCTTCGAGCCATCATCACGGTGCTTTGATTGGCCTCCGATCGGCACTTGTCTCATAATCGGCCATGGCATCGCCGATACGATTCCCGGGGTTAGCCCTTGCTTCGGCCCTCCTCAAGGTCGAGGCTGTCCAGTGATCGGCACCCAGCGGCTCACTCCGTCTCCACAAGATAGCCATCTGTGTCTCCCCTATACACTCTTCGTACCGGTTCGAATCTTGCGTCGACGAACGTGCCCTCTCTCGGTGAAAGAGAACCACTGGCGGGAAAGGACGTGTATTGCCACCACGGGTGATCGGCAATAGCGTCGAAGGATCTTCCATCCGCGAGAGATCCCACCTCAAAGGTAGCGGCATAACTCGAGATCGATCGGTGGCTTTGCTCCGGCCCGTCTTGTCGCGAGAACCAATGATGGAATATAGAAAGACGTGCGAGACGGCCCGGCACTCGACAACCAACGAGACCCTCTGAGTGGTCCTACAAGTCTGTAACTTCCAATGGGGAACCCACCATCGCAAGTGATGCGTGCAAAGTCGGCCATCGAGTTCCGGCTCGGCACGATCGCCCATATCACCGGAAGGACGTCGAGAGAAAGACCCAAGCGTCACAAGACATTGGCACCTCGGGCATCATCTGCAGCCTCTCCCTCGGCCACATGGTAAGCATAGCGGGACTCCCTCCCCACATGTATCGGCTACCGGTCGCCATCCGACCTATGCCCGGGAACGTCTCGCCTAAGACCGGCGGCACGATGTCTCCCCACTCCGGCCTTTGCCTCACCAGGTCCGGTCTGCTTTGTGATGGCACACACCCGAAGGCGTGAATGTGAGCGAGTAGCAATCGCGCCTGAGCAACGCGTCCCACGAAAAGACGCTCCCCTCGGCTCAGGCAAATCTTTCGGGCGGTCCGAAATGTCAACGTAATCGGTATCTGTATCGGCATCCCGTATGCTTCTCCGGTAGAGATACCAAACAAAGACACTAGCTTCTCAACGGTGGCCATGCCACCGGCATACGGAAGAACTAGGCATTCCGTCTCGGGTCCTCCCGAGAATGGCCCGGAAATCTTCAAACGTAGGAGTGACTTCGTTGTACGAAAAGTGTACACATTCCTCCGTGCGTCCCGAAGCGAGACGCGGCTCTCAAAAGATCCCAATCGCGCATGAGCTCCTTCAAAGCCCAAGCAGATTTAATCCCGTAACGACCTTCGAAAAACCCTTTGTTACGCCTCGTGTGGTTCCGTACCCACGGCGAAAGTTGTCCAAATATCGCTCTTGCATCAGAGACGATAACTTGGGAAAGGGAGCCATGAAAAATGGAGGGAACCTTGGAAGTTTGATAGAATTCGGCGGAATGATCAAAAACTATGCGCGGTTTCTTAACCAATTGCAAAGTTTGAAACGCAATTTAAAGAATGCGGAAATTCACTCCAAGTCGTGGGACTCCCTCTGCCGATTGACTTGGTCAACTCTGCGGCCATTGCCCCTAAATTGGAAACATTTCCAAACAACTCCTGTTCACCCTTAAGAAACTGCGTCTTGCCCATGGTTTCATTCAACCAATATCAGTATCCCTTCCGCCCAGGGCTCGTGCAACGGTGCAAATAATTAATAATTAGTGCATACATGGCTTAAATTTTGACCCGTTCAATTTTTAATGCATTTCTCATTTTATTTATTTTTGATTAACCTACTTCCTTATTTGCCAAAAATAACGAAGGTGATCACAAAATAAATATGCGAGAAGTACGAGTTCCGCCCACGGGCGCCTTTTTGCAAATACGGTTCAAATCAAATTTGTTCTGACAAATACATGCATTTTGTCTAAACAAAGCGGTAAAGAAAGAAACGGTAAAATAGGACTACTTTGAGTCTGCTCGTCATCCGTGCACTCGGCCTTGGCTGCTCCGCCATTGCGGATCCGTCGCAAACGGGAACTCGCCAAATTCCTCCAGTAGGGAATAGGCAAAAGGCCTCCTCGGAGTATGCGAACTCGAGGACTCCCCCTCTCGTGCCCGAGTGCGCGGAAGAAGGAGCTCCAAATCCGGCCCGTTCCGCCGCGGCGCGAACCCACTGTGCAAAGTCCTCCCCACCGGTGTGGGAGCGGGCGAACCTCTCGGCCTAGACGGCCCTCGATCACGGACATCCACGCTCCTCAGGGAACTGCACCGCATGAACTCCACGAGCCTCCTAGCGTGGCGGACCACCGTCCACCGGCCTCGTGGCGTCGTTGTACGTACGGCCGGACACTGCGAACCGGGAAAGTCATCGGAAGACGAAGCGAAAGTACGAGATGCAACATTTGCGAGAATACTACTATCAAATGCGAGAAAATCAAAAGGTGCTCACCGAAGCATTGGGGTCGACCACTGTATCGTGGTCTCGGCTCGGCGGGAGCGGGATCACAAGTCGCCTACGCGAACCATCCGGCCCCTCGTACGCCGGCCTAGCTCGTGGGACCGGAAAATCTCGAGGACCTCCCGGGGACCTCGCCCTCTCTATCTTTGCACTGCGGGCTCCTCGGCCTCATCCTCAAGAAAGCATCATGGCGGCCCCCGCTATGATGTACTCGGTGTAGTACACGCCACTGTATGTACCCCTCCAGCTCCTCTATCGGCATCTCCCGGGGATGCTTTGCATGTACATAGGAGGATCCACCGGCACGAGGAAGGGACCGGCCTATGCTTTGACGAGTCACCCTCTCCCCGGATACATGGCGTCGCGGTGAAGTCCCACCGGGAGCTTCGCCGCCGTGTAGTCTCGCTAGCAATACGAACGGCGACGGCATCGAACCTACTCCACCGGAGTCAACCGAATCCTCTCGGAAAACTCTCGGCTCAAGGCTTGGGACACCTCCTCGTATGACACTCGAGTGCCAACTCTCGATGAGACCGCCCTCTTCGCTTTCTTACGCGAAACCGGCATGGCGGGGAACGAGGGGTCGGTGCGGCTCCTTGATGTCCCAATCCTGCGAATTTGAACACCTCATAGCACCCGGACACACGAGAGAATGGAAAGTTATGTCGGCTACAAGCGAGATACATACGAGTACATAAAAGAGGCAAGGAAGAGAAAAAGTACGTAAACTTACATCCAAGACGGGCGTGAAGCGGCTAAAGGAGTGCTCCTCTCCCAGCGAGAACTGTCCGGGGAATGGTAGAGCTCGGCCGATCCGGCCTCCCCACGCGAACCCCCTCACGGCATCCGGATACATCGGTGACCGAGCGAGAGGAAGTGACGGGATGTGTCGAAGTCGGGAAACAAAGTCGGCGACGGCGCAAACCAAAGGAACCCTCGAGCCGGGCGCTCCGCGGTCATCCTCGAGGATCCGGCCGGATAAGCGGCGACACCGCCTCCGAGATGCCTCTCCATCGGCTGTACCGAATGCCTAAGCCCCTGGCATCGGTAATATCAAAACCCGGCAGCCCGGACAAGCTGCTCAGGGGTATAACCATCAACCCGCACCGGCGTGTTGCCATAAGTCGGCAACCCGGTGATAGCGGCAAAATCCGTGGGAGTCACCGTCGCCTCCCCCATCGAAATGGAAAGTGTGGGTCGTATCCCACCAATACTCGCTCGAGCAACATACATGGACTGGCCCTCGGCGTATCGGGTGTCGCGGCCACGCGCTGATGAACCCGGCCAACCGGAGTCAAGCACCGGCTGCCGCGGACTCCTCTCTCCCTCTCGAGCCACGTTCGGGATAATATCCCACAATGCTCGCACCGCCTCAAAAGCACCCGACTCTTACGGTTGTGGGTATCAACCGTCCACGTCCCTGAGACAAACGGCACGGAAGCAACGTCAACGAGAATGCACCAACGCATGTCAAAAGGATGCAATGCAGATACGGTTCTCATTCATTTCCTACGTATATTCCCATCATTTCGAAAACTCCGTCGAATCCGGAACTTTCAAAATCTTTCGAAAACTCCGTCGAATCCGGAACTTTCAAAATCTTTCGAAAACTCCGTCGAATCCGGAACTTTCAAAATCTTTCAAAAACTCCGTTGAATCCGGAACTTTCAAAATCTTTTGAAAACTCCGTTAAAACCGGAACTTTCAAATCTCTTTCGAACATTTCGAAAATTTACTCCGTCCCGAATTAAAGCTACTTTAATTTTGGAAAATGCATCTAGACATGGAATTTTGCAACCAAAATTTTTATGTCATCCACCCATAGTGTCAATTGAACTACATCCTAGTCAATTTCGACAACAATTCATGGCAAAGTCAAAAGCCCCAATTCGGGCACCAAAATCCCTAAGTCCATTCCTAAACAAATTTCTAACATTTAAAGAATGCACATTCTTAAAATTAATGGAATTTGTAGGAAACTTACTTGTCTCTTGATCCCTTCCTTGGAGTTGTGTCTATCCCTCGCCGGGTAAAACTCCGCCGGATTCAATGGATGCACAATGGTTCGAATGGTCCGAACCAACCGTGTTCTTTCGTCATCGGTCCTTCCGTGGCGAGCCATTGGTCCCAAATCACCTTCCATAGCGATTTTCCTTCACAAATACGAGCAAACCTTGCAATTTGGGTTGGATTTTCTCTCCTCCTCTCTCTCCCTCTCGTCGGAATTTATGGAAGAAAATGGCTCTTCCTTCCTCGGCCTCGGCGCTGAATAGGCCCTGGTCAAATTCAGTAAAAGTCGTGGGACTCTTCTTGCACCGAGGAAAATTTTTACGCCACTTTGGCCCCTCGGCTTTATGCGGTTCAATTTTACCTCTTTTGGCCCCCAAAAGTATAAAATTTCCCAGTTAGACATTTCTAACCCCCGTCCCCGAGGATAAATTCCCAGTTAGTTTTCACTAACGCTCGTCTCCAGACGTTAAAATTCCTAATGGTTTTCACCATCACTCAAATCCTCAATCGCGACCTTTCACGGTCCGATCTCAATCCTCAATCGCGACCTTTCACGGTCCGATTCCAATCCTCAATCGCGTCCTTTCACGGTCCGATTTCAAATCCTTAATCGCGACCTTTCACGGTCCGATTCCAATCCTTAATCGCGACCTTTCACGGCCCGATTTCAATCCCTAATCGCGACCTTTCACGGTCCGATCTCCAATCATGTCGCGACCTTTCACGGTCCGATTCCAATCCTTAATCGCGACCTTTCACGGTCAGATTTCAATCCTAATCGCGACCTTTCACGGTCCGATTCCAATCCTCAATCGCGACCTTTCACGGTCCGATTTCAATCTTCAATCGCGACCTTTCACGGTCGATTCCAATCCTCAATCGCGACCTTTCACGGTCCGATTCCAATCCTGTCGCGACCTTTCACGGTCGATTCCAATCATGTCGCGACCTTTCACGGTCGATTCAATCCTTAATCGCGACCTTTCACGGTCCGATTCCAATCCTTAATCGCGACCTTTCACGGTCCGATTCCAATCCTCAATCGCGACCTTTCACGGTCCGATTTCCAATCATAATCGCGACCTTTCACGGTCCGATTTCAAATCCTTAATCGCGACCTTTCACGGTCGATTTCAATCCTCAATCGCGACCTTTCACGGTCCGATTCCAATCCTCAATCGCGACCTTTCACGGTCCGATTCCAATCATAATCGCGACCTTTCACGGTCCGATTTCAATCCTCAATCGCGACCTTTCACGGTCCGATTTCAATCCTGTCGCGACCTTTCACGGTCCGATTTCAATCATAATCGCGACCTTTCACGGTCCGATTTCAATCCTCAATCGCGACCTTTCACGGTCGATTTCAATCCTGTCGCGACCTTTCACGGTCCGATTTCAATCCTTAATCGCGACCTTTCACGGTCCGATTCCAATCCTCAATCGCGACCTTTCACGGTCCGATTCCAATCCTTAATCGCGACCTTTCACGGTCCGATTTCAATCCTTAATCGCGACCTTTCACGATTCCAACCCTTAATCGCGACCTTTCACGGTCCGATTTCAACCCTTAATCGCGACCTTTCACGGTCCGATTTCAATCCTTAATCGCGACCTTTCACGGTCTGATTTCAAATCATCAATCGCGACCTTTCACGGTCGATTTCAATCATAATCGCGACCTTTCACGGTCCGATTTCAATCATCAATCGCGACCTTTCACGGTCCGATTTCAATCATAATCGCGACCTTTCACGGTCCGATTTCAATCCTCAATCGCGACCTTTCACGGTCGATTTCAATCCTCAATCGCGACCTTTCACGGTCGATTCCAATCCTCAATCGCGACCTTTCACGGTCCGATTTCAATCCTCGATATCGCGACCTTTCACGGTCGATTCCAATCCTGTCGCGACCTTTCACGGTCCGATTCCAATCTCAATCGCGACCTTTCACGGTCGATTTCAATCCTCAATCGCGACCTTTCACGGTCGATTTCAATCCTCAATCGCGACCTTTCACGGTCCGATTTCAATCCTGTCGCGACCTTTCACGGTCCGATTTCAAATCCTTAATCGCGACCTTTCACGGTCCGATTTCAATCATAATCGCGACCTTTCACGGTCCGATTTCCAATCCTCAATCGCGACCTTTCACGGTCCAATTCCAATCCAATCGTGACCTTTCACGGTCCGATTTCAAATTCCCAATCGCGACCTTTCACGGTCCGATTTCAACTCTCAACCGCGACCTTTCACGGTCCGATCTCAATCCAATCGCGACCTTCCACGGTCCGATCTCAATCCAATCGCGTCCTTTCACGGTCCGATTTCAATTCCAAATCGCGACCTTTCACGGTCCGATTCCAATTCTGTCGCGACCTTTCACGGTCGATCTCAATCCTGTCGCGACCTTTCACGGTCGATCTCAATCATAATCGCGACCTTTCACGGTCCGATTTCAATCCCGAATGCGACCTTTCACAGTCAATCTCAGGCCTTCGGCGGTCGACCTCACTTAATCTCCTATCGGTCGACATTCCTTATTTGTTGCACTTCCATTGCTTCCGGCCAATGGCCGAACCCCGAGGCACGAGGCGCCTTGCAACAATCCCTCTTCGGCCATCCTCGTGGCTGAACACCTTTTTCACTTCCGCAAGTGAAAATTCATCTCCGTGACCGGGTGCGTAAGCTGGCAGTTCCACCTCGTGGCGTTCCCTATATTAAGCCCGCACAACAATCCCTCTTCGGCCATCAAGGTAAGCCGAATGCTCGTCCCCCATGAGGATTCTAAAGAAAAAGAAATGTCGATCCCGGCCGTGTTGTTAATTTGGCTAGTTTAACAGCATTCCGTTCCTCGTGTTACCTCATCGGCCCAGGATAAACCTGGCAATGATAAGCCCCTGACACCCGAGGCACGGCACGCCTTCGTCACGGGATAAATGTATCCTTGTAACTCGGTTTGAGGCGCCGTACGCCTCGTCAGCATCACAACTCCGGTTTGAGGCGCCACACGCCCTCGTATGATTCAGCAACTCCGGTTTGAGGCGCCACATGCCCTCGTATGATTCAGCAACTCCGGTTTGAGGCGCCACACGCCCTCGAAGGTTTCAGAAGTCCTAGGTTCAGACGCCTCCCAATAGTCTCCATTAAGGTACAGGTACCTCGCAATGGTCTCGGTCGGAGTTTAGACGCCTCCTAACATGTCTCGCTGAGGTCGAGGTCCCCTTGCGCGGCCCTTGCCCTTTCGAACTACGATCGGCTTGATTCCCGCTCGGGATACGTAGGAATCCTTTTCGTAAGGGTCCGGCCCGGTGACCGCCCGGGTCTCTTTCAAAGTAAGGCATCGATTTGGATCCTTATCTTTTTCAACGACCCGCCTCCTTCGGAAGTAGCGTCGGCGAGGGCTAGCTGTAAGTACCCAAATCCGGATCGTCGAAATCCGTCGAAAATTAATCGAAATCCGTTAGCGGCCGCTCCGGGTTAACGGAACTTCGTTAAAGCTCCCGTTGCGCGCGTGCCAGCGAGGCGTCCGGGACTGCCCGTGCATCCCGGCGTCGGGCCGTACTTAACACGTGTCATCACACGTAAAAGTCACGTCTTTCCCGGAAAAACGCACTTTCCGGCACTTTCGGGGCATTTCGGACATTTTCAGTTGTTATTTTAAACGGACAAAAGCGGGGCCAAGGGAACGAACTCCACATGGTGGTGACTCATAGGGCACGTGGCGGCCATGCCACCTCCTCTAGTCACTCTTCAATCACAAATCAAGGCCAAAAGACCAAAATACCCTGATTTGCAAGCCAAGTCCGTAGGACTCCTGTGCACATTTTACGAAATTGCCGGCCAAGTCCTTCAAATCCTCAAAATACCACAAAACCCCCTGGATTCGAGGCAAAGATCCGTCCAGGACTCCTCTGCATTTTCACCTATAAATAGAAATGGCTGTCAAAGCCAAAGGAGGAACTTTTACCCCAAAATTCACACCCCACGGCCCAACTGAT